>CM030842.1:9355822-9728322 GCA_018105865.1 Metaphire vulgaris | reverse complement strand
GGGGGGGGACTCCCAGAATTTACCGACACTCCCAAATTGATAATCCTAGAAATAACCCTGCACTTCTCAAGTGGCGGTTCCAGGATTTCTTAATTGGTGGAAGTTGGCGGGGGATGAAATGAATTTATAGAAAGTTGGTGGAGGGTAAAAATAGAAGGAAACATCAATAAACTTTGCCGAAAAGGCTAGAAAAGGGAATTTTTATCTCTAAATTGAATATATGTACTTTTACCGAAAAATAGGTTGAAAAGCAAAAAGGGTCATTCGCAGTTAGTTTTACTAGACTTTTACCCCAAAATAGGTTTCATTAAAAGGGGAAAAATTAAGTCCGGTGATGGATGCATCCACACTCCTCCCTCACGTGGAACTGCCACTGCCCTTCTCTATTGTCTCTATTGTTGTCACGTATGCAGTGGCGTTCAGAGTGGTTGGCCCCTCGGGACCAAAAAATTTTGGCGCCCCCATCTGTCTGATCTGGTGGTTGACGAGCAAAAAGAGGTCGCCGCTCTTTTTAAATCTTTCTGGGCCATGTTGCACAATTGTCAGCTTATCAGGAACTAGTGAGGGGCCATCCATAAATGACGTATCGCGAATTTGGCAGTTGTTTACCCCCTCCTCCACCCCCTTCGTCACACGTCTTCACAAAAAATTAGACCTCCTCAAATATGGCGTCACACGGCGTTGACCCCTCCTCTTTTCGTCTTTCGAATGTCAAAATTAACGTTTCGTTTTAAATATTCATTATAAGTATTATAGATGAAACAAAATTCAGAAACTTTTTCAAATTCTTTTTTTAAATGAGGCGTATAATAATTAGGCCTATAAGTGCAAAATAAGTTCAATTTTGCGGTAACATAGCATTGCGAAAGGGTCTGTGGAGGGTATTAAGGAGTTATGGAATGCCAGAAAATCTTGTACAATTGCTGGAAGACTTACATAACAAAATTAATTTGAAAGTGCTGTGAGAATAGACGGTGAATTGACGGAATGGTTTAACATACTAGTTGGTGTCAGACAGGGATGCAATTTGTCGCCATATCTATTCATATTACTGCTAGAAGCAATAATACAAATAGCACTAAAGGACAGTAACGCAGTGGCGTCATTTCACACTTTTCTTGGAGGGGGCGAGAAAATTTTTTGCAATTTTTAGGCATTTTTTGCAAAATTTTGGCAAATTTTGAGCAATTTTGGCAAATTTTAGGGCCAATGTTGGGAAATTTGCAATTTTTTGATATTTTTGGCAAGTTTTGCAATTTTTTGCACATTAATACATTATAAATTAATATTTTCATTTCCTTAGGAGGCCACGCCCTCCCAGCCCCCCCCCCCAAATGACGCCTCTGCAGTAACGCAGGAGTGATGGTAAGCGGAAAACTGCTAAATAACCTCCATTTTGCAGATGACATAGACCTTATGGCAGAGACAGAAGATGGATTGCAAGAATTAGCAGATAAAATAAACAACAGTAAGAGATTTGGACCAAAAATCAACAAGGAGAAAAACTAAGGTAATGACAATAGGAAAAACAGAGAAAACATGTAACATCTTATTCAACAATGAAAGACTAGAGCAAGTCAAGGAATTCTCGTACCTTGGAGGGGTAATAACAGCTAGATGGAAATTGCGAGAAAGACATATAGAACAGAATTGGACTAGCGATTGCGGCAATTGGAAAATTAAATAAAATTTGGACGTCAACTGTGTTAGCCATAGACACAAAAACTATGGTAGCTAGGCCATAGTTTTCATAGAAGAAAGAAGATGAAAGAAAGATGCTTGCCTTCGATATGGCATGTTTAAGAAGAATGTTAGGAATCACAAGAGATAAGATAAAATAAAAGAAAAAAGGTCGATAGGGGGCGCTGTTCACTGCTGCCCACAGATGCATGTACTTGCTGTTAGATCACGTTACGTTGAGTTAACAAGTGAGTCGAACCTGGAATTATTCGCAAAGAAACTCAAAACAAAACTCACCTTTATCAGACATCGTATGAATTGTAAAGCGCTCCTGACGTTGGCCTTCTGCCGTGTTTTTTGCGCTATAAAAATTGACTTGTTAACTAACTAACTAACTAAGATCACGAATGAAGAAATCAGAGAAATAACGAATATGAAAGACATGGCAATAGACAAAATCCGAAGAAGACTACAGTGTTTTGGACATATGTGACAAGAATGGGAGAAGAAAGGCTGCCTCTGAGAGCTCTACACTGTCATATTGAGGGAAACAGAAGTAGAGGAAGACAAGCTAAGAGATGGATAGATAGTATAAATGAGGATGTCGGAAAACAAAATCTGAACTTAGAAGAAGCAACACACATGGCGAGAGACAGGAAGTTCTGGAGTCATCTCGTATCAAACTCATCGTCATCATAGATGAAGTGGTTCTCACACAAGGCAGTCCCTACTGAACCACTTTAAACCTTGTTATATTATATTATAATATATTATATTATATTATATTATAAGAAAAAGAAGCATTGCGATATTAATAGAAATATTTAGTATTATCTGACATCACATTTCTGAACCCCCCCCCCGTCGTCACACATCGCAACAAATGTTTGAACCCCCAAGCGCGTTACGTCATTTGTGGATGGCCCTGAACTGTTTTTCAAGTAGCCAAAATTTATGCGCGTAATCTCAAAATGAAGTAGCTAGAGCCAAAGGTGGGGTAATTCATGCCGGCCATTAAATTTTAATCAAAAGGGCGAGTGGGTGGGACGTTGTAGCTATGCAGGAAATGATTTTATAAAGAGAAATGATTTTAGTTTAAAAAGAAAACACGAGGAGATGTTACAAGACGAGGAAATATTGTGACTCAGAGTTTGTTATTTGGCTTTGATGTAGACGGCGGAGGGATATTGGAATTGAGTTCCAAAGCTCTGGTGCAGCGTATGAAAAAGCACGATTGCAAATTTTGAGAGATGATTGATTCAGAGGTCGAAGGAGAGTTACACGAGAAGAAGATCTAGTAGATCGAAGGTAAGCAGGGATGGCCATGGGTCTATTTTTAGAACCCGACAAAACCCACCATAACTCCTAAATTTCTGACCCGACCCAACCCATAGATGTAAAAAAACGTTGGAAAAACAATACAACTACAACTGCTCCTATTGGTCAGTGACTCTGCGCAGTACTTTTGCCACACCATTCGTTCACAGTGTAGATTTAGGAGTGCCTCAAGGATCTGTTCTTGGGCCTGTACTCTTCAGCCTTTACACCACACCGCTCTCATATTTAATTAATTCCCTTAATTTAAATCACCAACTCTATGCCGATGACACTCAGCTATTCCTTTCCTTCTCACCTCTTTCATTTAATGCATCTATTATTGAGCTTAAATCTGCATTCTCATCAATCTCTGCATGGATGTCATCTAATCTCCTCGCTCTTAACCCATCTAAGACAGAGTTTCTTTTAATTGGACTACCCCAACAACTCAAAAAATTGACAATCCTAAACTAGTAGTGGCTCCTGACACCACAATAATCCCTGTTCCAACTGCTAGAAATCTAGGATTCAAATTTGATTCTTTTCTAAGCTTCGAATCACAAATCTCCCTACTATCAAAAGCCTACTATGTTCATATTCATGACCTTCGCCACCTACGCCCTTGCCTAGATACTAAAACTGCCTCCACAACTGCCACCTCAATAGTCCACACCAAATTAGATTATTGTAACTCCCTCTACTATAACCTTCCCAAAGCCTCTATCAACAAATTGCAATCAATACAAAATGCACTTGCTCGTGCTGTTACTAAGTCACCTAAATTCTCCCATATTTCACCTCCGCAGACTTGGACACTTTCAAACAATAAAATCTGAATCCTCATTTCCTATAATTCCTGCATTATCTCCTCAAGTCTTCAGGTCTGAGCTTAAATCCTTCCTTTTTCTAAAATCATTTCCTCCATAGCTGTAACAACCGAGTCTCACTGCCCTTCGGATGTTGACTATTGCCTGGCTGATAATATACCTTCCCCATGGCTATTTTAAGAGAGGCTGAGCGCCTAATAATAAACAGCTACTGTTGTGCTGCTTTCCAAGGCGCTATAGAAATCCACGAGATTTGACTTTACTTACTTACTTACTTTAAAAACTAACTATTCGAGCAATCAATCAATCAGTCTATCTAATCAATTGTCTTTATTTATAGGAACCTGTAATGGTATCTTATAGGCTTAGCTAATGGCTAGCGTATCGGTATAAGATAACACGTCAGAAAGTAAGGTAGTTGTATTCTAGTCGGAATCCAAAGAGTGACTGTCCATATACTATATTAACTATAACTAAGCGTCTCTATAGAGTTCCATCATTGGATGGGAGGCGTGGCTTGGAACTGCCAGTACCACACGTGACATCTCCCTTTTTTCAATTATTTAGTTAAATGTATAAAAATCAAATCGCTAATCAGAAATAAAAAAATGTATGTAAAACTCTAGGTCTAGGAAACTAGCACTGTCAATGTTTCTATATCAGTTCTGAAATGTCTGCGGCTGTTCAGTCATTAATGGCAGATGTTGTCTATGCCTCAGGCAGCGGAGGCGCCGTGGGTGGACAGCGGTTGAATAGGGCGATAGCGATTGAATAGGGAGGTCTGTTTCTCTGTCCCTCTTTGTGTCCCTGTGCCTCGCGCCGGTTATCGTCAGCAGATCTGACTGCGGTTGTGAAGGGTGGATGGACGACGGTGGATGGACGCTCGGTTGATCTCTCTGCTTCTCCTTGTCCACGTCTTTGTGTTTCGCGTCGGTTGGATCTGTGTTTGTCCTTGTCTGCGTCCTTCTCTATTCGCGTCGGTGGATCTTTGCTTCTCCTTCTGATTCTCCGCGTCTGTCCACGTCGCATCTGTTTCTTTTGAACTTGACACGCGGGCGGCGTAGGCCTCCTATTTCCTTGTTCAGTCGGCCGGAACTGTTCCTCGGCTGTTCTCTCATAATTGCAGGGTTTAGCGCGAGGGGTCGCTGATGGTCAACGTCTAAAGCTTCGCAGATGTGCTTCTCGTCTCCTCCTCTTCGGCCGTCCGAGGTTGAATCGGTGCGGTGGGGGGCGTTTTGCTCCGGGCGTTCATTTGTGTCAGAATGAACGGGGTGTATAAGTCTCTGAAATTCAGCTGGGACTGGCGTCAAGTTTTCTTGATCGCCTTGAAAGATAAAATCACGACATTGAATCCGTCCCTTCAGGCGCACACAGTTCATTCCTTCAGCTGTCGATTCGACATCTGTGGTGGTCATCAAATTCTTTGCATCGTAGCGTAGACCAGTTGCTACTATCAGGAATGAGGGGGACGATTCCACCTTCAGCATGTCTGGTGTATGTCGAAGGCTGGATGAGTCATCGTTGTTCGAATCATAAATGTCTCTCTCAGAATATGTATGAATGTCTTTCTCTTCACGCTGAATCAAATTCGCGGTGCAATCTTCGCTTTAATCTGCAGCGTCATCATCGTCTGCTTTTTCATCTGTATCGTCATCAATCTCAATCATAAAATCATCAAATAAATCGAAAATTCCATCGAATGAATCGCAAGCACTATCATCAACTTCGCTTTTATCGATTTCAATCATAGATTCATAGCTTTCATCTTCAGCTTCATCATCAACCTCGATCATAAAATCGTCATCACTTTCAATCGTAAAATCACCATTAATTTCATAGAAATCTTCAGAAATCTCTACGACTTCGTGTGCTTGAAAATTCTTCTGAATTGAAACGTCTGAATGAATAATCATCTCATGCATTGAATCGTCTGAATCATCGCATATATTGGCATAAATAATCTCAATGAGGTTTAAAGCTCTGCATGCTGAAATGCCAAGAACAGGCTGGTTCTGCTCAGTAATGTAAGCTTCGGTGCTTAGCTGTTTTCCAGTTCTCGGATGAGTAAGAATAACACTGACAGTACCTGCAGTTGTCAATTGAATATCGTTGAACATTCGGATGTTTTCTTTTGCTGGCTGCAACGCGGGTTTTCGCGGGAAGCTGTCGTAGATAGACTTCGGGATCGTATTAACGGTAGATCCAGAGTCCAGAGTAAATTTCACAAAGAATCCATTAACCAGAATGTTCGCATACATGCGCTTATCGGCTTTTGCGTCATCGTTCAGAACTAGAATCGATCTGTATGCAGGCTTCTTGACGCTATCATGACTCGCTTTCTCTTCGCAAACAATGACGTATTCTTTGTATTCTCCGCATGCCTGAGAGGTCTTGAATGAAATTCGTGGGTGCTGTCGACCGCATAAAGCGTGAGGTTTAAACGTGCCTATCTTTCTGAAATCATTAGAATCATCTTTGCTCGAATGCTGGCGCTGACTCGCATCGCGGGAGTCTCTGCTTCGGCTGTCGCTGCGTCTGTCGCCCTGACGACGACGACGGATCTCAGTTCGCTCGCGTGGCGCGGATGCGCGGCTGAACGCGGGAACTCCTGCTTCTGGCGCAGTGCTGGCGCAGAAACGTTGCTCGGACACTTCGGGAATCTCTCCGATGCAGTGTCGTTCGAATGCCCTCAGGATGGCTGCCGGGCTCTCTCTATGGGCTGCTGGCAGGTTAATCGTCTCGTAGAGGAAGAAAGCGTCTGTGCCAAGAAAGGCAAGAAGAATCGCTGATTGACAATCTTTCTCCTCTGAATAGACCTTCGCGAATCTGAGCCACTCAGATTTGAATCGTCTGAATTCCAACACTAAATTCGGCGCGCTTAAGTCAAGTTTCGCTGGCAGCGGAATGCTCGACGCTGGGGACATTTCGAATTTCGAAGTAGTTCAGTGTTCGAAGCTGACACTATCGAAAGTTCTTTGCTCTTAACTACCTATGCAAACTTCTGACACCATGTAATGGTGTCATATAGGCTCAGCTAATGGCTAGCGTATCGGTATAAGATAACACGTAAGAAAGTAAGGTAGTTGTATTCTAGTCGGAATCCAAAGAGTGACTGTCCATATACTATATTAACTATAACTAAGCGTCTCTATAGAGTTCCATCATTGGATGGGAGGCGTGGCTTGGAACTGTCAGTACCACACGTGAGAGAACCCATTTTAAAAAGTCACCTCTCAGGTGTCGCTGTATATTTTCTGCCATTATCAGTGGCGTGCAAAGGATGGTTGATGCCCGAGTCCAAGTTGTGCAACATGCATATAAGGAATTAGATTCCCTCGTCTTTAGAATACAATGTTCCTTAGAATGTAATATCAGTGTCCTCAGAGTATATGATTCTGAGTTTCTGACACAGAGTTATTGATAGTGAAGATGCCCAGCCGCTGTCAAAATGCTGGAGCCGTGGAATTATTGAAGCACGTGATTCACAAACCAGTATTCTCTTCAACGGGCAGCATTAAAACGTCATATCAATACAGTAACAACAGCTCCCTCAAGCTCAGCCCCAGTAGGCCCCTATTGTCGGATTTCAATTGCCCTTGCCCATTTGCGTCTCCCCGCCCCAGGCATTTATTTTGAACTGTGATTTAATTGCCCCTTTGATGGCAGTCCTCTGGCGACCGGGACACCCCCTACCTTATAAATGTAGAAGAATCTTGCCATTCACCAGTTTTATCACAGAAAACCAGAACATACATTAATAACATTTTTAATAAATTATCTCGGCGGTTTCGCGTCTTGACAGAATACCCGACTGTCCCGACACACTTATCTGATCTTAGTTGCTAAGTAAGACATGTGTCAGGCTGTCAGCATAACAATGAAAGATTTATTTTTAAAATAAGGAAGTACGTCCGGTTAAGTTTAATTAGTAGTGTGACTAGTAGGCAGCAGTGTTATTTTTAGGATTTTGAATTTGGGGGTGTCGGGAAAATCTGGGAGAGGTGTCGGAAATTTGAAGTCTCTGCCCGAAAAAGGTTGACAAGCAAAATAACGTCATCAAGTCTCAAAACCAACCGAAAAACCGTGAAAAGTCTCAAAAAACCTCTGATAAGCAAAAAAGAAAAAAGGTCATCCGACAATAAAAGTTGGGGGTGTCCTCCATTGGGAAGGGGGGGTGTGTTCTGACCTAATTAGTATGTATTTTGTAAACGTAACATTGTCGCATTACCAAATTTTGGGGGTGTCGACCTCAAACTGGGGGTGTTAGGGGGTGTAAAAATATCCCTGGTAGGCAGTTGCTTTCTTTTAATAAAGTACAGAGTATTTTGACTGTAATTTGTATTTAAAATACACAAAATACTTCTTAAATGTATTTAATATACAAAATACTTTCTCAGTGACTATAAAATACAAAATACATCAAATGTATTTCAAATACTTGTATTTCAAATACTATACAACACTGCATTTTAGACATATCGTCCATCGTCTGTGAACATGGTATTTACAACATATTTATAAAAATAATTACTTAAAAACCACATGCCTGCATTAGAACTGAAATTCATTATAAAACATGCATATATGTGTCACCAGAAATAGCATGGTGACGCTTTCCGATACTTGGATACTAGATTTTATATTAGTTTTGAAAAAGATTTATGAACTTATTCTGAATCTTTGTGAGCTATATTTTCATATCAGTTTCAGTAGAATCCGGTAGCGGTATACGGACCCTGGACATAATCCCCCCGGACAACGGTGTACCGGGGGACATTGTCCGGGGGGATTATGTCAAAGGGGAAGTATGTCCTACATCCGTGTTTGTCAGTCCCTGCCGATCAGATGCGGTGAGATGCCCATCGGATACATGCGTTTCGATTTAACTGCAATGGATTATAATGTAAATATTTGACGTTGGTCGACGGCAGTTTGTTTATACGGCATTAGGCTATTAACATGACACCTCTGCCCCTACACCTCTTCCCAGGGGTGGTGCTGGCTATCACCAAAACAATGTTAAAACTATTCATTTGGAATTCTAAAGGGGGAAAGTTCATCTTTGGAAATTGGAACTTTAGCACTATAACTGACCCTACAAAATATTGTCAACAATTAGCTGGACCGCATGAAAACGGAAGAGATGACAAAGGAAATCATATTTTTGATTTGTATTTTTCTGTTTTCCGGAGCCCAAGCATCGAACCCCGCCGGGCCACCACCACCCCTGACCATTTCTATTCCACCTGGGTCCAAGGAGTCTAGATGAAACACTGGACATTGACATCCCCTGCATTTATGCCCCCCAACGCAAATTACTGGTTTCGCTCACCCCATACTTAAATCTAGACGACTTGCAAGCAGATATACAGTACAGTAGAAACTTTAATTCAGAGGCGGATCTAGGGGTAGGAGTGCAGATGTCCCCGGGGCCGAGGTGGGGGGCGCCTTAATTGGTTTGAGGTAAGGAGTTCCGCTCGCTACGGGCGATGACCTCTTTATGGTTGTCGGGATGTTCGCGAAGTTGAATGAAGAATGAAGGGGCGCCAAAATGGCAGAGCGGCGCCCATAAAAGGCCACTTAGGGTGTTCGTCAAGTTTAGGAGGCTGTACTAGCGGACGGTCGCTAGTACGTTAAGATGTAGTCGTTGAGTTTTAATACTTTAATGAAATAGAATATAATTTCAGCATCAGACAGAACTGCAATGTCATGGCATGTCTCCTCAGCGGCTATCGTTGTACTACTGTATTTTCCCATCCTCGTTTAAAAACTCTTTCGTCATTCCTCTTCTAAACAGACTTGGAGTCGAGGCCACAACTGTCGAGGCCAAGGCGAGGCCAAGGCCAGGAGGTCCGAGGCCAAGGCCAAGAGGTCCGAGGCCAAGGCCAGGAGGTCCGAGGCCAAGGCCAAGAGGTCCGAGGCCAAGGCCAAGGCCAGGAGGTCCGAGGCCAAGGCCAAGGCCAGGAGGTCCGAGGCCAAGGCCAAGGCCAGCAGGTCCGAGGCTAAGGCCAGCAGGTCCGAAGTCAAGGCCAAGGCCAGCAGATATTTGGTGTTTTTGGCCAAATTTTTAGGTACATTTTGCCAAATTTTTTGCACATTTTACATTTATTTATTTATTTGTTACATTATTTCTTAATTTCCTTGGAGCCACGCCCCTGCCCCCAAATGACGCCCCCGTTAAACACGAAGTCATGAAATAATGCAGAAGTGTTAAACTCTACAGTTTAATCCACAGTTGGTTGCGTAGTTGGCAACTTGGAGGTTTAAGTTGAGGAGGGCCTACGAATATGAGAGGGCCCAAGGCCTACGAAGACCTTAAAACGGCCCTGCAGTAGCCACCTCAGTGGAAGGGATGTACATGGACAGTGGGGTAAAATCCCCCCTTTCCCTGCAAATCGCGCGCTGATCAGGGCCAACACTCGATTTGGGCATCTTAAACGTCAAAATATTGAAATTTTGGGGGACAAACAAGTGCTGGGCCCGTACCCGAATTATTGGGTGCCCTGGCTCCTTGTGGATTGGCGTCCATGGCAGTAGGGTCCAGTACCTACTACCAACCATGTTTTAAATATAAAATTAAAATACCTTTTGATGTTTTGTAGCTGTTTGCCAGTCTCGTGTTTTATATCCAGATGTTTCTTGAACCCACTTGAAGTTCCTCGAGTTTCACTTATTATTTCGCGACATTGCTTGCATTTCGCGGACCACTTTCTTTCATTTATTATTTTGAAATCGGTGAAAGCAAACTTCAAAATGCTAGGCTCATTTGTGGCCATATTCTTTGCTTGCGTATTTTTACTTACAAACTTTAATAGCAATAGGTAGGCCTGCAGCAGAGATTGCTGTCACTACGGCACCGTTTCTTTTCCAAGTGCGATCAGTCTACAACCTCCTTAGCCTAAGCAGATGCAGCCTCGCAGGTGTCTCCGTTATACTTTAGAGACAATAAACCCTGGCCCTCTGTGAAGCCGCCGCAGTCTAGAACTGCTCTAAACTAGACGCCATATATCCATTTAGGTTCAAGCCTTTTAATACTTTTATTAGCAAGAAACCCAATTATCTGGTCCAAATGCCTACTTCAATCCCTGAGGCAATGTTCGCTTCAAACAATGTCAGCCTTGTCAATGCAAGCAACATAATTACAAGCTATTAGACTTAGCAGGAATTCTCAGGGTCTACCGTTTGGATTGAACAGAGGACGTTTTGTTCAGATATTATTCGTCACTTCCAACATTTTGAATGCGCGATTTTTATGTTTAATTCCATAGTGTGAGGGCTTGGCCTCGAGTACACAAGGCCAAGGACTTGTATCCCGAGGCCAAGGCCAAGGCCAGCGTCACTTGGCCTCGAGGCGCCTCGAGGCCAAGGCCACGGCCTCGAGGACTCCAAGTCTGCTTCTAAAAAAGCCTGGCCTTGACCAGGAAGATCTTAATAACTACCGCCCGATATCAAATCTTTCTCTTCTATCAAAACTTACCGAGAAAATCGTCCTTTCTAGACTCACCGATCATCTTTCAAATAACTCACTATATAACACTCATTAATCTGCCTACACTAAACATCACTCTACAGAAACTGTCCTGGCCTACATTTACGACAGACTCTTAACTGCTATCGGTCTCCGACAAGTCACTGGTCTTTGCCTCCTCGACCTTTCTGCCGCATTCGACACTATCGATCACAATATTCTACTCGAGCGACTCTCCCTCTGGTTCGGCATATCCGACAAAGCTCATCACTGGTTCAAATCTTACCTCAAGTCTCGTTCCTTCCAAGTTTCGTGTCTCAAACAAACCTCATCATCTCATAGCGTAAACTTCGGAGTGCCCCAAGGATCCGTCCTAGGTCCTGTATTGTTTAGTCTCTACACCACACCACTATCATCCTTAATCAATTCCCTCAACTTGAATCGCCAACTCTATGCCGACGACACTCATTTATTCCTGTCCTTTTCGCCATCCTCATTTGACACATCAATTACTTTGCTTGAATCAGCATTCTCGTCTATTTCGTCATGGATGTCATCTAACCTCCTTGCTCTTAATCCATCCAAGACAGAATTCCTCTTAATAGGTCTACCCCAACAAGTTAAAAAAATTGACAGTCCCAAGCTAGTCCTGACTCCAGATACCACAATAACCCCTGCTCCAACTGCAAAAAATCTTGGTTTAAAAATTGATTCATCCCTAAATTTAGAATCACAGATCTCCCAACTATCGAAATCCTGCTATGCCCAAATTCGCGATCTACGTCGCCTCCGTCCTTGCCTCGACACCAAAACTGCATCCACAATCGCCACTTCAATAGTCCATTCCAAACTGGATTACTGCAACTCCCTTTACTATAACCTCCCAAAGACCTCCATCAACAAATTACAATCAATTCAAAATGCACTAGCCCGAGCAGTAACCAAATCACCAAAGTTCTGCCATATTTCACCCATACTGAAGTCACTACACTGGCTTAAAATATCCGAACGTATACAGTACAAGATAATAACGATTACTTACAGTTCACTTCATTCGTCAAAACCGGTTTACCTTCGTAAACTCTTAACGCCTCAGCCTCCCCGACCTACACGATCATCATCTCATCTCACACTTTCACGCCCGTTAAATCAGTCATCACTCAAAATCTGCAACCGCGCTTTCTCATACGACGCACCAGAACTTTGGAACTCAATTCCAGCCTCCCTCCGCAGCCTACGACATGGTCAAACAATAAGCTCCGAATCTTCATTTCCTTTAATTCCTTCACTGTCTCCTCAAGCCTTTAGGTCTAAACTTAAAACCTTCCTATTCGAAAAGTCATTTCCCCCATAGCAATAACAACCTGACCCGCCGCCTCATGGATACACTGACCTTTGCCCGGCCGACAAACCACCCTGCCTAAAGCTATTTCAAGAAAGATTAAGCGCATAAGAATAAGCAGCTACTGCTGTGCTGCTTTCCGGGGCGCTGTAGAAGTTTAGGAGATTTTACTTTACTTACTTACTTACTGTCAGCTATTCTACTACTAGCCTACTTAGTGCTCACCCTACTGCTGCTGGCTGCAGCTGCTTGCCCACGCAGCTGCTACAGCTACGGGCGGTAGCGACCTCTAGTGGTGGCGGTCGGCCACTCGACAGCTGGTCTGCCCTAACGTCTGGCAGACTCCTAAAGTCGGTCACTACAGAGGCGCCATCAGAATGGTTTGTCCCAGGGCGCCGGACAACCTAGCTCCGCTACTGCTTTAATTACGGAACTTTGTTTACACAATTAATCAGTCAAATTCGCTGCCAGCCGAGCAGTGATACCTCGATGGCCGGTTCAGTCGCTGTCGTAGGCCAAGACTGACCGCATTACGCTTAATTGTTTCGCTTTGTCTAGTGACACCGCTTGAATGTCAAGGAAAGGAAGTACACAACTTTTCACATGTGGCTGAAATCTATTGATAGATCATGGACTACTAGATGACCTCGACGGCCAACTGAAAATGGTGCCTTACATCAGGGGGCTGAAAAAATGCAGCGTTGTGTATTTGCATGTAATTTTTGACTTTTTAAACTTGAAATTACTCGGATTTTGTGAAAGCTAAAATGATGAGGTATACACCAATGTTTTGCATTTTTATCCCGCTTTCAAACCATCCGTGCAAAATATAATAACAATTGGGATAAGAGTCCACAATCTGGCCTGAAACAGAACCCCATCCAAAAATATTTTTTCTGTTCCAAGCTGTGCTGTCTTGGATGTTTAGTAATAAGCTTGCATTAAACCCTTCAAAAACCGAGTTTTTACTTCTTGGTACATCTTTTAATTTAAGTAAATTTGAGGACATGCTTTCATTTATTTTTTCATTTCAACTATTGGCAAAATCCAAATTCTACAAAATAAAGCAATAAGACTAATATTTAAAGAAAAGAATTATACTAACACAACCAATCTATTTAATAAATATAATATTTTAAAAATTGAAAATATATATAAACAGCAAACTGCCTTATTTATATTTAAATATCTTCATAACTTTTTACCCAATATTTTCTATGTAAACAAATTTTTTGATACTCTAAACATTAAATGTAAACCCAATCTCAGAAATAGTAACAATCTTCAATATGCATCTACTAATGCCAGATTATTTACTAACAAATTTTCTGGACCTAGAATTTAGAATAGCCTCCCTCCTGATCTAAAAAATTTAAACCAGTTAACCTCATTTAAAACTAACTTAAAAATATTTCTTTTAAAATGGCAAACCTAACTTTCTCTTGGCTAAAATTTCTTAATATTGATATAAATTCTCAATTGTGATCACTAAATAACTTTAATATACATTATATGTACTAACTCCTTTTTATACAATCAATATGACTATATATACTTTCTGTGGTTACTTTCATCCAATAAACTAAATCACTTCCTCCTTGATCCCTAAATAACTCCTAATTTCCATCATTTAAAGACTTTTATATGTCATGTAATTACAAACTTTGAGGTTGGCCAACTTTACGGGATGCAAATCCCTTAGGCCAACCCTTTTTTTTCTCGACTGATTTCTGTACTTTATATGTCTGCGAATTATAGTATTGACTATATAAACATATATATATTATTATATATTTTTTCCTATAAGACCTAGATCTACCTTATATTCTCATTAATTATTATTACTAGATTATTACTTTTTTGTTATTTGCACAAATTTGATGTTAAAAATTATTCAACATATTTCTGTTCAAATATACAGTTATTCATGGTTTATACTATAGTTAAGCTATCTACTCTTGAAATGTTGAGAAAAAATAAATTTGATTGATTGACTGAATTAAATTTGACAACATTTCAGTTAATCAAAGTCAGCCTGTCCGCAATCTAGGTGTAATATTTGACAAAAACCTGTCTTTTAATGAACACATAAATAAGGTTAGCAGAGTTGCTCATTTTCAAATCAGAGACATTCGACGAATTCGTGATCTTGTGCCGAAACCTGCTCTGATTCCTCTTGCCAATGCCCTTGTCAGCAGTAGGCTTGATTATTGCAATTCCCTTTACAATGGTATGGCCAAATCTAATATACAAAAACTTCAAAGGATTCAGAATTCTGTGGCTCGGGCCATTACAAAAACTCACAAACATGATCACATTAGACCTGTCCTTCAAAAGTTACACTGGCTGCCGGTAGAACAGAGAATTGCATTTAAGACTGGTGTCCTTGTTTTTAAAATTCTGCAGTCTGGCCAACCTCAATATTTAAAATCTATGATAAACCATCCAAAACATTATCATTCAACAAGATTTGCTGATTCATTGTTAAATGTACCTAGAACAAACACTGAAATTGGTAAGAGAGCATTTTCTCTTTCTGGGCCAAAAATCTAGAACTCTCTCCCTCTGGTTGTCAGATCTTCCAAAAAACTGAGCATTTTCAGATCTAGGCTTAAAACACATCTCTTCAGATTAGCATTTCCTCCATAGTCTGTCTTGCTGTTTCCCTCTGACTGATCTCTGGAATGACCTGGTCTTTTGCTGATGGATTTGAAGTACCATCGATTGATACCCTTGAGTATTAGAAATGGTGCTATAGAAGTGCATAATTATTATTATTATTATTGCACACGTCGTCATTTTGGATTTCTTTGTCTTAAATATTTTCTTTGTCTTTGATTTTTGATTGCGTTGATTAACGTGAGAAATATAATAATGCTTTACCGTTGTCATGGATGATTGGATACGTGAGTACATGAGTGTATGGATTGCTATGATGGTGTTAGTATACTTTTACTTATTCTTTTAGGCCTACTTTTCTTTGTCTGGTTATTTCTTGAAATTCTAACTTCTGTTTGAGTAATCGAAACCGGATACTTGTATTTGTTTCACTGATTTAACTCTTGGTTGAATAAGTCGGAGTTAAATTAGTTTTGTTTGACCGTCGGCTGATAGCAGATGTCGCTCCTTAGTACTTGTTGTTGTTGCATGCTTGATTTGTATAGATGACAGTTGGTAGAAGATGTCCATGTCATGTATGCATATATGTAATATTCGATGTTCTATGGTTGGTAGAAGATGTCGCCATAGAGTGTATAAGGTCTGCCTGACAGTCATGAAACCGCTGTTAGTTGCCTTTTCTATATCTGGCAGGGTCAGGTTTGCATGCTTAAACCAGCCGTTCAGGTTGTATGACTAGGCATAGATGAACATAAGTAGGCGTAGGCATAGAAGCCGTAGATGAACAAGGTAGGCGTAGAGATATCTCTGTCTGATTCTCTCGTCTATATGTGTGTATCCGGTGGGTAAATTACGAAAACCATTAGTTCTATCACTTACTGCCCTTTTCCTTGAACCTACTAACATTAGAGTGTAAATGAACGTTTGAATGATTAAGCTGCATGCTTATATATATCTGCGGTTGGTTGAAAAAAATTAAATTATATTTCTTTATCCGACAGTTGGTAGAAAATGTCGCTGTTGGCTGTATTTCTACTTATCTGGCAATTGGTAGAAAATGTCGTTGTCAACTGTATACAGTAATGTGTGAGTGTGAGAATAAAAGAATTAACCTCTTTACTTTCTCATCTCTTATCTTAATCTGAGAAGGAGAAATGGCTGAAATATGCTGAGAATGAATGTGTTGCCGTTCGTATGCATTCGGATTGTTTGAAAGCATGAAAGTGTTTCATTTCATTAACCCTTGGAGTGCATATTGACTGAGATTGCTATTATTTGAATTATTGTGTGATTATGAGTTCTTGATTTGATTATCATTTTTGGTTGTGATTAATCATCATCATTTGTCGTCGTTGAATGAGATTATTGACTGAATTTGATTGTCCATAACTTGCATTATGAACTGGTACCAGATCCTGGAAGTATTACTTATTATTATTATTATTATTATATTTTATTTGCATTATTATTATTATTCTGTGCTTTATTGAATAAACGATTAAACTTGAATGATAACTGGATTTAATTAACGACGGAATATTCACATACTTGGGCCGGACTGGCCGACGAATTCACGAGCCTAATTACTGGATTACTCAACCACTTGGATTAATTATTTATTTTCAAACCCTGTAGCGCTTTCCTAAAAGATTTACCATCTCCACTTCGGCATATCCATCCTGCCCCCTGGGAATTCGCCACAGTAGATCTTAATATTTGAGCATAAAAGCGAAATTTTAGATGGTACAACAGCAGTAGTAAAATGTAGTAAAAAGTATTGACGAGCAAAAAAAATTGTTGAGTCAATTTTTTCGCCCCCACTGGTCTGCGCCCGGGACCACCACCACACACTGCATGCTACTGCACATGTGTTCCGCTATCTGCAGAGTTCCGCAAATCTGATGGGATTGTCATTTTCGACTAAAAAACAAAAAATCTCAAAACCTAACATTTTTCATTCTTAAAAATCAAGTTTTTGTAAGAAACATAAAAACCCTAGGACAGGGATGGGCAAAGTGCGGTCCGCGGGCCGAATGCGGCCCTCGAAGCCCTTTTTGTGCGGCCCCTGACATCGAGAAATATTGTATTAATGTGCGGCCCTTTAAAAGATATGAAACATTTGACAACGTCTCAATGGGAAATTTAGCATTGAAATTGGATTTAAGTAAATAAATAAGTAAGTAAAATCTCGTTAATTTCTAAAGCACTTTCAAAAGATGCACTGAAGTAGCTCCTTATTCCTATGCGCTTAATCTCAAATGAAGTAGCTATAGCCAAAGGTGGGTCATTCATGCCGGGTCATTTAATAAAAAGGGCGAGTGGGCAGGACGCTACAGCTATGGAGGAAATGATTTTATAAAGAGAAATGATTTTAGTTTAGAAAGAAAAACATGAGATGTTGCAAGAAGGGGAGAAAATTGTGACTCAGAGTTTGTTATTTGGCTTTGATGTAGACAGCGAAGGGATATTGGAATTGAGTTCCAAAGCTCAGGTGCAGCATATGAAAAAGCACGATTGCAAATTTTGAGAGATGATTGATTCAGAGGTCGAAGGAGAGTTACATGAGAAGAAGATCTAGTAGATCCAGGTTGTTGTGGAATTATCAGATTTCTTAGGTAGACACTTTTTGATGTATGAAGTGAGTTCTAAGTCATCGATATTATTTTATATTCAATGTGTTCTGCTATTTTGAGCCAGTGGAGAGATTTGAGTAATGGTGTAATGTGGCAAAATTTAGGCGATTTAGTTACTGCACGAGCTAAGGCATTTTGAATCGATTGGAGTTTACATATGGAAGCCTTTGGAAGATTGTGAAACAGTGAGTTGCAGTAGTCTAACTTAGAGTGAACTATTTACACTTTGGCACTTGATGCTTATTTTACTAACTTTTCTTTGACTTGACAGTCTTGGCTTATTAATACACTGTAATTTACTTATAGGGCCTACTGAACAGTATATAACACGCTATGTTAAAGTCGTTTTGGAAGCTACTTATTAAAAATTGAATTCTAAATGCCAAGAAAATGTATGCGGCCCTCGGTTTCCGTCGCAGACACTTGCGGCCCTCGGATTAAAAATGTGTGCCCATCACTGCCCTAGGACCTAGGTTTTTTAAATCACAGTTTCCAGTCCTGTATCCTGTACGGATACGAAGAACAAGTGAGTCAATATAAACTGTCTCGATTTATTATATGATCAGTGTGCCATTGCCATCGATGACTTCGATTATGACATAGTCAATGCTCTTGTAGTAATTTTTCTAATTTTTGAAATTGCTTGTCACCACTATGTCCGGATTGAACTATTGGTTCTAACGTTGCGAGAGCCGATGATCAGGCTCATCCATTTTTTAAAGCCGAGCCTGGACCTTGAGCCCTAACACTATTGGTTCCGATACTCATTCGGGCAATAGCGTCCGTATAAAACCCTATGTTTTGCCTCAGTCGCCACCGGCGCACTGTACGTACTAGTCGTGGTAGAAAAAGCCTAGCTATGCGTACGTAAATTTTGATCACAATAGTTAGAGTTAAATATATAATAGTAGCAGCCGCAGATAACATTACTGATATGTTCCTCGAACGACAACGTCTCATCGAGTAGTACTCCCAGGAGTCGTAAGCACTTTGAGGGGATGACGGTCACATCACCCAGCATGAACGGTGAAGGGATCAGGAGATGCTTCCTCCTGGGGGGTGCACATCCACAGGAACTCGGTCTTGGCCGGGTTAAGGGCCAAGCGGTTCTCCTCCGTCCACATGATGATTGCCATGATGCAATCAAGGAAGCGAAGTTTAAGTCTTTCCATGTCGGCAGGCAGACAGCAAGAATACAGTTGCACGTCATCCGCGTAGCCGTGCATGGTCAGTCTGAACACGATAGCGATTTTCCTCAAGCCCGCTATGAAGAGAATGAACAGCAGAGGACCGAGAACCGACCTCTGCGGAACACCATGCTGAACAAATCGCTTTTCCGACGTTTGACCGCCGCACCGGACCGATTGCGTCCTATCGCTGAGGTAGCTCTTGAACCAGCTGAGGACCCGACCCCTGAGGCCGTATGAACTCTCCAGCCGCTGGATAAGGATCTGGTGATCCACCGTATCAAACGCAGCGGAGAGGTCAAGAAGGTAGAGCAGAGCCACCCTGCCATTCGCGACCACATCCACAACGTCATTAAATATCCTCAGCACGGCGGTTTCTTGATTGGCTGCAGGACTGTCTTTATTTGCTTGGAGAAGATTTTATATTACAGCAAGACGGAACACCTGCCCACTCTGCTCTCAAGACCCAGGATTTTCTGGAGCAAAATTGTCCAGATTTCATCAAGAAAGATGACTGGCCACCCAACTCCCCAGATAAAAATCCACTTGACTTCCACGTCTGGGGAATCATGCTCGACAGATATCAGAAGTATCAGCCAAAGCCACAGAACATCACGGAGTTGAAGATGGTGCTGAAGAACATCTGGGAGAGTCTGCCTGAGAACCAGATCAAGAAGTCGATACTGTCAGTGAAGAAGCGCTTGTCAGCATGTGTGAAGGCTGAGAGGGGGCATTTTGAGCACCTGCTCCCGTAGCAAATCATCTAGAACCCCTTTTCAGGGCCAACAAATAAAAAAATAATTTTTTATCACTTTATTACGACGTTATATGCCAATGTCAATTTCAAAATGTGAGTCTCTTTAGTTTCTTGGCCATATTTCAGCAAATACTACAGATATCAGCATGAAATTTGGCAATTACATCAGAAACATTCCCAGGTATATGGCCTATAAATTTCATTTAAATCGCTATACACGCGGCCGAGATATTAAATATCATAAAGGGGTCCAGTTTTTACTTGTTCACCCTGTACATACATACATAGTTTATTCCTTCATCATTACTCATATTGCATACAGCGAATATATTTCCAATTACAGTAATTTCAAAAATTCTAAATTTTAAAAAAATCAAGAAAATTAACATAGGAAAAAGTATTCTTAACTAGTCGTGAAATAATATAAATACTGCACTTGGAAGATAAGAAGAAATAAGGTTATTAAAGGGGTCAGTAATCCCATAAGGCAGTAACCAAAATTTATTCTATTTGGTATAATAATAGCAGATAGATAATGTATTCATATTAACCTTTTCCAAGGGTTAGCCGTTTAAAGATTGGCCATAACGACTGACTGTGTACTGCTTGGACCTGCAGATTTTCAAAATTCCAACGTGGAACACCGAAAGTTAGCTCACATCCATTTTCTGAGCAAAATTGTCAGCACCGCATCAAGATAATGACTGACTATATATGCAAGAGATATTGGCTGTGTAATAACCAAGGCTGGAAAATGTATAGGAAAAATCTTCAGCCGGAGGCTAGAAAGGCCAGAACATCACGCCAAATATGGTCCGATCTTCAAAATTTTTGGGACTATTCTGTTCCAATTACACATCCCTACAACTTTCTGCTCACAGTTGGGGGTCACCGCTGAAAATTTTTAAATTGAGCTTTGAAAATTTTTTGTCGGACATGGTCAGATTTTGGGGTGTAGAGGGGACCCTACCCCAAATTTTTTTGGAACGGATGGTTCAGAAAGACCAATAAAAATGCTCAACAATGGTGCAAACCTTTCTTCATAGCTTCTATATAGCTTGAAATATACTTAGTTGTTCTCTTTTTTCATTGAAAATCCGTTCAAATACTGTAATTTCAGCCAGCAAATTGGCACTTGGGTATGAAACATTCATAATATGGCCCAAATATGGTCCGATCTTCAAAATTTTTGCACCATTCTGTTCCAATTACACTCCTCTAGAACTCTATCGCTCACATTTAGGGTTTACCACTGAAGACGTTTTGCTATTGACCTTTGATCAAAATTTTAACAAAATGTTGGGGAGGGGTCCGATTTTGGGGTGTATAGTGGTCCCTACAAAATTTTTTTAAAAACTGATGGATAGAAAGAGCAATAAAAATGCTCAACAATAGTGCAAACCGCATCTTTCTAGCTTCTATATAGCCTGAAATATAGTAAGTTTATAACGTATATGTTCACGTTTTCCCATGAACGCAGTTTTCCAAAATTAATTCTATTTGGGGATGACTTAAAAAATTTAATTCCCCTTTAAAAGGTTAAACATTGGTATATAATTTAAAACAGAATTATCAATACACTGAAATATCATATTTGAAATTGGTTTAATAATTTTCTATTGCATAATGAGCATTTGTTTGAGCTTATTCTTGAACATTGTTAAACATGTTAAATTTTTAATCAATATTGGAAGGTTATTCCATATATGAGGGTCATTAATATTAATTGTAAAGAGTCTAGTATTTGTCCTTGCAAATGGCACTGATAAGTTGTTACAGTTTCTGACATTGTAAATGTTTCTATTCTTTACAGTTTTTAAGTATTCATTAAGATAAAATATTTCAAATTAAAAAAATTAAAATAAAATAGTAGTGGTAGTGATAGTTATAAGGAAGTTTAAATGAAGCAATAATGAGTAAATATCTTTCCAAAGTGTTATAATAGCACAGTTTTTCGTTTCTATCAGTTTCTTTATTTGATTTTCTCAAATGAACTCATTTTTATTTTATATATTTATTTGCCCTATTTTTCACTGTGTTCTGGCTAAAAAATTTCAATGATGTTTAAACGCAAAATATCCAACCAGAATGCTTGCGGATGTAGCACTCAGCCTCAGAGCATTTGCCTCAGTATGTATCGACCCATTTGAGGCTGCCTGCCCAGGTGTTACCATTGAGAAGTCCCTGGATAGCGACACAGAGACACAAAGAGACAATTTGTTGGGAGAGGGAGGAGAGAGGAAGAAGGGATGACAACTTGGAGCCACATTAATTACTCAAATGACCACCCTTAGTCTAATGTTGGTACTATGCCAGGAAAGTGTCTGCTGTCACAGGTAGAGGAAGAGGAAAAGAGACAATTTTCAGGGAGAGGGGAGAGGAGAGGAGAGGAAAGAAGAGGAGAGAGAGAGAAGGAAAGAGGAAGAGGTAGACGAAGATGACTACTCGAGGCCACATTGTGGGTGATTTTAATGACTTTAATGCTGGCTACTAGCTCAGTTAAACAAACCAGGTGTCACAGCAGCCTTATTCTGCTTGATTATTGGCAACTATTCACACCCAAGTATTTGCCTCACACGCCAAGTATTTTCCGAGGCAAATTCTGCTTGATCCCTAATTTTCACAACTATAGAACTGCATATAACCAATATGTTATGAAACTGAAATTTCAGCCTTACATGGTCAAAGGATAAAGAGTACTAGGTATTCCTGAAAATTATAAACACAAGATCATAAGAACAGAATGGGTAATTTTTTTACAGCTTTGTAGACATTTTAACAATATCTTAACAGATTTCATATTTTTTGGCTGCTACAATAAAGTCAAAACTTTGCCACTTCACCATATGCATGCACACCATATGAGTTAGTTACAAATGATAAAGTAAACCTAATTTTTCTTGGTCCGTTTCTCCATATAAGTAAACTTTGTCATTGGTTTTCCACTAACTCCACATGTGCCAACACCAACTCTTCCAACACTTGAATCTGGTGATGCAAATATGCTTTTCTTGACTTTGCCTTTAGTAGTTTTGGCAAAAACCTAAATCAAGTATATATGAGGCACTGAGTAAAGCTGTGGTACAACAAACGAAATGTTAAGTACACAGTATGATAGAAATGAGTCACTTGTCCAAGCAACAACCATGATATAAAAATAAACAGCAAGATTATGAAGAAATAATCTGATATAGCCAACCAAAACTACTTCACAATTTTTAACTTAACACGAGAAGGACAGCATGGATAAATTTTGAACTATAGTTTTCTTTGTCAGCATTCCACAAACCAACCAGTTACATCGTGATTGAAATGCAGCATACTTGATCACATTCATTATTTGTTGAGGTTTTGAAATTTGGGATAAATTTGATGTAGATATCCGTAATGAGTTAGGAGTTATAATAACCAATATCTACAGTATAATGGAATGGGTCATTTTCAACATTGTTTTTGATTAGAATATGAATGTTTATGATTGCAAACATGAATGACTGGCCACAATTAATAGTTTTGCAGATCATATTATCATCATCATTGTTATTTGTATTCTTATTCTTCAATCATGTGGATATTATTAATATTATTATTACATGGCTGCTAATGGTCTCCCAAAAGGCAGAATACAGAAGATGCAAAAAAGAAGTACAAAAGACTAAACAACAAACTCCGATGAGAAACTGACAAAGTCAAAGAAAAGTGGTGGGCAGAGCAATGTGGAGAACTGGAGGAATTGCAACGCCAGGCAAAACATGACAAAGTGTATGCAAAGGTAAAATCACTCAACAAGAAGAGAGGAAGGGCAAGAAAGGAATGAAAGACAAGAATGGTATTCTCATAACTGAACCCGACAAAGTAAGAACAAGATGGAAAGAATACATAGAAGGTCTGTACTGTGCCAAAGAGAAACCACAGACACTTGATGGAGATGAAGCAGAGATTGCAATGGATGATACTCTCTCCAGAACTAGAGGTCGAGACAATGGTCGACCTTTACACTAAAAGAGCTGACTGAAAAATTCGCACTTATACACAAAATCCGCAACACCAGACGAAGCGACCAACCCTGGCTCGATGAAGACTGTTTAAAGGCTCGTCGTATCAGCAGAAAATATGAGAGGCGTTTCAAAAGCACAAACAATTCTAATGACTAAAGGCGTTGGATTACTGCTGAAAAAGCCAAGATTGAACTGTTTCAAAACAAAAAGAATTCATACTGGTTGCGGCGTATCCATGACAAGGGAAAAACACCACAAAAACTCTGGAAGTTAATTTCACAACTAATGGAGCACAATACAAAGGTTGGACAAGAAGCCTTAAATCTATCTGCCAACATGTTCTCTAACTTCTTTCAAGAGAAGGTCCAAAAAGTCAAAGAATCATTAGAGATCAATTTATCTCTGCAGACCTCTGAAGTAGAAAATCAGCCTGCGAATCTAATCCATAGGTTCTCAACTGTTACAAAGGACGCGGTCAAGAGAGTCATACTCGATTTGCCCAGCAATCGTCAGATCTCGACCCGGTTCCAACTTTCATCATCAAAGAAGGAATTGAATTCTTTCTGGATCCTATTACGACAATTATCAATGCATCGCTAACCAAGGCTGCCGTACCCCAGGCACTAAAGAGGTCGATTATAACACCGAAACTTAAAAAGGGGAACATCGATGCAAATATTCTATCACATTATCGACCTATATCCAACCTCTCCTTCCTATCAAAAACAATAGCGTAGTTTACAAATTACGTCATCGGCATGTCACATGATAGCTATTTATAGATTTGAGCAAGGTCATGGTCGAAGCGGACAAACATTGTAAAATCAACATGACGGACTCGCGTTTTATTAATGTTAAATTAACCGAAGACGATGTTCCTGGAGCAAAACTTGTTTATGCTGATGTTGAACAGCATTCTTGTGTTCAATTGAAGCGATGGTTACAATGTCGAGGGCTTGCAGTCGGTGGGAAAAAAGAACAACTGTGTAAAAGGTTGGTACTTGTTGTGGAACTTATGGTACTACAGTGCCCTTCAGTGGGTAATAATAATCCGCTGATCTGAGCTGATCCGCTGATCTCCGTTTGATATCAATCAATAAACTTCTATGGCGCCACTATCATAATGCCCAGGGCATCAGCCGATGGCGCACCAAATCCAAATAGAATTAGAGCCAGGTCAATACGGAAGATCAGTCAGAACAGCGGGTGAGCAAGCAGTGGCGGCTCTAGAATTTGGCAAGTGGGGGGCCGTTGGGGTGGAAACTTCTAATCATGGGGGGCCAACCATTTGTTTTTTAATGTATGTAGCATTAAGTATAGGGTCCCAACTGGGGGGGCCACTGGGGGCCAGTCACTCAATAGGGGGGGCACGGGCCCCCTGCCCCCCGGTGGAGCCGCCACTGTGAGCAAGGTAAGGGGGATAAGCCAAGTCAAACAGGTAAGTTTTAATACTAGATCTAATAGATGATAATTTTTTAGTTTTACGAAATGATATTGGTAATGAATTCCAAAGCTTAGGGCCACACACTGAGAAACAACTAGTGCCAATGACTGTGCGAGAATAAGGAACAACAAATGAAAGTCCTGCCGAATACCTAGTGGATTGAGCAGTAGGTTGAGGGATTAGTCGCATCTTAAGGTAATAGGGTTCATTATATAATATAGACGTTTAGTGGTCCAATCAGCGGCTATAGAGGGGGAAGAGATCAGCGGATATGAAAGAGATAACATATGACCTTTGGTTAGCCCATTTCTCATAATTTAACAATATACTTTCCATATTACGATGTCTTTTTACATGATATAGAATTGCATAAACTGTATATGTTAAATATCATGTATGTTTAATCTTCTTCCTCGATAAATAAATTGATTGATTGATTGATTGAAATTACTGACGTGCATAAATCCTTATTGTCCATTAACAGAATTCAGGATTGTTATGATGCGAAGAACTGTCAATAGCAATAGATGAAGGGAAATGGTATGAGAGAAAGCTTGCTTCTTTTGCAGCGTCATCTCCTTCAGTAGATACGGATCTGTCAGACTGTCCATGGAAAACGTTTCCTTCTATTATAATCCCCCAAAACTTCAATTGCGGAACTATATATCATCACCTCATAGAGTCTGTGCAATTTGTAGACAGCATCACAGGTGATACTGAAAGACCGTTCGATGATCTGCACACAGCCAAACCACTAAGACGTGGCAAACAGTACTACGATAGTAGGAATGTGTCAGCAATGCAAGACTGCTATAAGCAAGGCAGTTATTGCGTAAAAGCTCTTGTTGCACATTCGATGACAATAGGACACTACACAGTTAATGTCGAACTTTTTAAACAGTCTGGTTTTGTAAAAACTGCAAGTTGTGAATGTAGAGCAGCAGCAATGGGGAGATGTAGCCATGTTGCCGCCGTTTTATATGCTATATTAGATAACATGAATAGGCCTCACAAGAATTTATCTGTTGCAAGCACAAGTAAGCCGTGTGTTTGGGACAAAGGCAAAAAGCATTGCAAACATCCCAGAAAAATTACTGAAACGGATTACTTGACTAGAGCTCCAAGAAAGCCATCCAAGATACTGCAGTTTGACCCAAGACCTCCTGCTTTTCATGATGCAACTTTGAATAAAAGTGATTTTAACAGTTTCATAGTCGATCTACAATCATGTGGCAATGGAACTCAAACTAGCATGTGGGAAACTCTGCTACAGCTACAGTACAACGATTACAATTTGACATTCAGTGAAATTGTCCTGTTGAAGACCAAATGCACACAGCTAGTTGACAGTCTGAGAGTGCCGGGTTAGAATTTTTTCTATTTTGAAAATGGCTATTTATTTACTATGAATTGCAGATGTAATTGCATTTAAGCAGTATTCAAATATGCATTATCAAAAGTTGACATTTCTCTTAAATATATTTAATAACCATTCGCAATATATTTCACTTTACAGTACTAGATGTGATATGTTTCACAATTTTTGCATTGTACCTGTTTATAGGTTGTAAGCCTGTTGAAATTGTTACTAGTCAGAGGAGTCCAGACTGGTATCATCAGCGTCGATTACGCATAACTGCATCATATTGCCACGACGTATCATCTTGCAAGTCATCTCAACGTGCAGGTAGCATCATTAACAAGCAACTGTGGTCTAACCAACCCCTATCAACTGTTTCAATGAAGTATGGTCAGCTGCACGAGTCAGATGCCAGATTAGCTTTTTGTGCAGCTATGCAAATGTCGGTCTCTGGTCTAGCAGTCATAGAAACCGGAATGTGGGTAAATCCACAGTTTCCTCAGATTGCCTGTTCTCCTGATGGTCTTGTCTATGATCCAACAATGCCAGTTGCTAGTCAGTATGGGCTTATCAAAATCAAGTGTCCAAAAGTCATCGAAAACACAAGCCCTCTTGAAGCTAAAGACAGCCTCACCAAAGAACAATGGCATTCATTTTGTTTAGCAGATAGTGAGGGGAAACTGATGTTGAAAAGAAGCCATAAGTATTATTATCAAGTGCAGTGTCAACTAGGTGTTTGCAAATTGTTATGGTGTTACTTTGTTGTTTGGTCAAAAGAAGGGATTTTTATAGAAAAAATTTATGCTGACCCAATATTTTGGCAATGTACAAAAAAGAAGTTATTGTCTTTTCATGAGGAGTTCCTGTGTCCAGAGTATTTTGAAATGCACCTTCCAAGGAAACTAAGCCTTATAAAGTTAGAAATAAGTTATTGTGTTCTTATACTGTTGCTAGTCACTTTTCAAACATAGTTTCAATTGGACACCAAAATTTCACCACATGCATTTTTTCTTCACTTACGTTTGCAGGCAAATAGTTGCTTTGCAGAACATGTTGTTCATTGTTTCATCTTGTCTAATGTTTGCTGACACCATAGTTACTATGGTCATATAGATTAAATGATTAAATGTGACCAACTGTAAGCTGAACTATATTCATATTTCTTTACATCAATATGCTCTTTTTAAGTTTTTGCTGCTTTTATTATACATTGAAATATAAACAGGCAAGCAATTGATTTATCTCTTCATTTTTAACATAGCGACCTTAACTCCCAAAGTCATCATCATCATCATAGTTGCTTTCTGCCAGCTCATTAGCGGCAATAGCTAGACACAAAACTTTTCCATTTATCTTTTTCCGTTGTTAATCTCATTCCATCTATTATTGTCATTTGATATCTTTCGAAGTCTTCTTTGATGTTATCCATCCACTTTTTCCTGGGTCTTCCTCTTCCTCTTTTTCCTTCTTTGTATGTGTAGAGTGCTTTATATAACTCCCAAAGTAAAAAAAAAACAAAAACTCCCAAAGTAATTAACTAATAATAACATAACCAGAAACATGCAATATTAGTATCATATAAAAACCACATCTCTTACAGTACTATTTAACAATAGGCTCTTGAAAATTAACCAAACATGCACAAACAAATACAATTTGAGAAAACACTGGTGTTAGGGAAAGTGGTATTACTTTTTGCAACAAACGATAATTTTTAAGCCTCTCAATTGCACGTTCTACATGTATGCGAACTTTTGCTATCTGCTTCGTTTTACCTTCTTCTTGGGGGGTAAATTTATTCCGACCATGCAGAAACGGTGGAATGTTCAAGTCAACCCCTCTTTCACTCAGCAAATCGTTTATTACAAATCCTCTGTCTGCCAGTACCATATCCCCTGCATGCAGTTTGTCTAAGAAGCCTGATTGAATTACAATATCCTTATCACTAATAGATCCTTCATATGCATCTGAAACGTACATAATTGCACCACTAGGCGATATGCCAATCAAAACCTTAAATGTGGTATGACTTTTATAACTAGAATACAAATTTCCTTGTTGTTCAAAGTTAGCAGCCATTTGAACTCGAAACTCACTACAATAAATTATCGGCCTAATGTTCTTGTAACGACGAAAACAGGCAGTCATGTGGCATTGTAAGTTTTGTCGTGGGGAAAAATCTCATTTCAGAATCGATTAAACTGTAAGTACAAGAACTGAATCCACGTGGTAATAGTTATTGTCACAACTGCTTCAGAGACACAGAAGCGAAATGCCAGATCCTTATTTAAAAGCCCTAGCCGTAGTCTCATTAATGTTAAAAGTAATTGATCTTTGTACAACAAAATGCTTGGTCGTCCGCAGGCACTGCCTTTTCCATGTGACACCTCAACCTGTCCTTTCCGTCGACTTTTTTCTCCTCTATAATATTCCAATGTCTCTGCACTGGGGCCTAGAAATCGCAGCAGACAAAGAAATTGCAACCAACTGAGCCTTGTATAGAAGCGACATTTCTTCTCGTCATTTTCCACATCGGCTACTGAAAATTTCTTGGACGTTTTCAAGTTGGTACTGTTGCTTATTGATTCCAGTTTTCTTTCCAATTCCTTGATTTTGAGTTTTGCCATCAAAAGCTCAGATACTTCTATACGGACTTGAACTGCCTTGTCAACCATAACTGGATGGTCAGTCTGTACTTGGATCACTCGCACCTTGACAGGTGTATACTGTGATTGACAATCATTAAACGCGATTTCGCAATCAGCAACAGACACATCAGTTGCTGCTGCAGCTTCAGACGTCGTTTCAATAGGTTTCTCTGTAACCGAAGGCTCAGACATTTTTCTTGTGGCTGGGCATTTCCGTTTTTGAGCAAACTTAGCCACCTAAACAATATGAACAACAGTAGTTATCATCGCTGCGCATAAATATTTCTAGTCAGCAAAGTTATAGTTCTACCATATACACATTATTTAAAGTCGATCCGAGTATAATGTCAGTAGATTTTGGGTATTTTTAAGGTGTCTAAAGTCATTGACCCGGCTAAAAGTCGACAGTAAGATTACAAGGAACCCTCTTGATTTGATAGTGAGAGTCGGAACAATGGCGGACTATTTTGGCATTAGAATGGATGCTCCATTGTTTTGATTGAAAAACTTTTTACTCTTTGAACTAATCGAGAAACTGAACGTTTTTGACATTCCCAGATTGATTCATGATGATTAAGAAAATTTTAAAAATAAATATTCGCAAAAATACTTGACAATATAAAAATCTTAATTACAAACAATCTTGAATTTTTTCATATTTATGTAGCGCCAATATTTAATTAATATTTATGTTTACCTCCATAAAATACCAATCTTAAAAATCTTTGATGTCAACTTTTATTTAGATGTTCGAGCGTAATTGTTGAAAATTTCTTGCAAGATAGATGTTAGCTAAATTAATTATTTTCACATCTTGTATGGAAACTTTACTCAACAGTTAGTGCCTTTGCAAACCCCAGGTCAGCAGTATATAACCTGTGAATTGGCCTTAAAACCTTTATAAAGTTTTATCATAATATATTTATATTTATAACAATTATTTTCAATACAGTTAGTATCATGTCAATGTATTCCTATTCGATGAGGTCATTTTTTAAAGTTAGTACCGACAACAATTTACTTCCAAATAGCTACACAGTAAGATTAGAAGGATCAACTAATGAACCATATCATTGACTAATTCTCTTTGCTCCACTATTTTGATTAGAATGGATACTCAATTCATTTTGCTCAAACTGCTTTTTAGCATAATGAATGCTTAATGTGAGAAATTGATGTTTTTATACATGTAGCTGATATGCTATTCTGTTGGAAATAATTTAATTTAATTTTAAAAATAAATAATACAAAATACCCAGACATATTATCAATAGGCCTATTACAATTTAAAACAACATTGTTACCTTATCAGCAGAATAGGTAGCCGGAATAGGATCAGGATTATCATCATCATTTACCTCCAACAAAATGAACACTGCAAATGTATGTATCTTTGGTCCTGTTTTTCATGTGAATCCTTCCCGAGACAATTGTTGCCACACCTTGTCATTTCTCAAGATAGATGTTCAGACAACATGAAATCGTGATAAAAACACATATTTCATGTAATCCTTGTATGTATATCGCCTGTCGTTTTGCAAACCCCATAACAGCAGTGTTTTGTAGCAGGCATCGTTTGAAGAAACCTTTATAAAGTTTGTATATATAAATTTATATTTATAATGTTTATATCAACAAATAGTGAAAACTCGTGTAGACAATGTTTGTCCTCAACCTCGTGGAGCCAACATCAAAACCTCAAAGGCATGAGGTCATAGGATCTTTTTAGGTCTCACAACCACATTTGTAAACTGACGCTATTGAGCGGATCATAGCAGGACAACTCATAAACCATCTCCTCCATCCAAATAATTCTCTAACCCTCAGAGCAAACCGCTATACATGATCTCATCATTCCACGGAAACTGCTCTTCTTAGCATTCTAAATCAGATATATTCAAGCAATCCAAAAAAAGGGCATGCCTCCATTAACTAGTCCTCCTTAATTTAATGGCTGCATTCGAGCATATCAATATGACATACTTCCTCAAGAGGCTAGAACAAAACGGATAATTTTCAAGATAATTTAGCCACAGACTGGATTAAATCATCTGAAGACCGGACTATGCAAGTCAGGTTTGCAAACTAAGCTGACAGTCCAAGGTCAGTCACAGCAAAATCCACAGGGCTCCATACTAGGGCCGATGCTCTTCATCCTATTCATCAGTAAGATCAAAGAGATCATTAGTTGCCACAATGTCCTTTTCCACCTATATGCAGACAACATGAAATTGTACAGCAGTTCCACTGCGGCTAATCTAAAGAGCATCATTCCAGCACTAGAAAACTGTATTGCCGATATCCCGTAATTGGCTCAAGAGAATAAACTTAAACTAAATGCCTCAAAGACAGAATTCACAATTTAGGGCATAGTCACAAATAGTGAAAACTGATGTAGAAAAGATCTAGTACTCAACCTTCAGGAGCCAACATCAAAACCCTCAAAGACTGTCATGATCTTGGCTTGTTTATCCTATTTAGTAGATATCATCTTACTATGACTGACCATATCAGCAAAGCAGTCTCAACAAAACTTTATCAACTAGAACTAACTCCGTCAATAGATTCTCTAACTACAGAAGTAGCTCAAACTATTATACATGCATTTATTACTGAAGATCTCAGATTACTGTAAGTAGTCTCCTCTATGTTTTCCAGAAAATCAAATCAGGAGACTTCTGACAATCTGAAAACTCAACGGCATGCCTACTAATACATTTACTTAATTAATTTTTCTATTATTGAACTCCTAATTTGCTATAGCATATCACACCTATCCTCCAGACCCTCCGCTGGCTACCAGTTCAAAAACGGATAATTTTCAAGATAATTTAGCTCGTAGATAAATGCCTAAGATCTGAAGCTCCAGACTACCTTATGAGGGACTGCAAACTATTAAGTGACATTGGCAGAACCCAATCGATCAGCACGAGGTCTCTATCAACGCGAATACCATATTTTCGCGCATATAAGACGCGGCTTATACGGATTTTTACACAATTATCCCCCTTGGTGCGTCTTATACTCGGGTGCGTCTTATCTAAATTTTTGGAACATGAATAACTGCCATCTAAGTCATCAACAATAAATAAATCCAAGACTGCAGTAGATGCAAGTAGAATTGGTGGAGGGAAATCCTTCCAATTCAAGGCAATCTCTGTGTCTGTCAGTATCTCTCTGTCTGTCTCTCTCACTCTCTGTCAACCGGCAGTGACATTTAAGATAATGAGGATTGTGATTAATCAGAATTCTGAATAAATCCACAATAGACAGTTAAGCAACTTATGTGTAGACATTACATGATGGTCGACGACAGTGGAGGGAAGCCCTTCCAATTCAAGGTTATCTCTGTCTCTGCCTGTCTGTGTTTCTCCTTCAATTAGCAGCTAATATCACTTGCAATTGACGTTGGGAACAAAGTTTGGTATGTTGGGAACAAAGTTTGGTACGTTGGGAACAACGTCCTTTACATTGGGAAAAACGTTGGAAAAGTTGGGACCACGTTGGGTATGTTGTCTCTGTGTCTCTGTCTCTCAGCCGGCAGCAACATGGAAATGAAAGATGATTGTAATTGGTCAAATTACTGAATAAAGATTTAGTGTTGGATGATTAAATTATTGATGTAGATCTCTTTTAACATGATGGCAGTTGACAGAACCCCTTCCAATTCAAGGCAATCTCTTCTACCCTCCCCTCTTTCTCTCTCTCCTACCTCGTGCTCTCTATGGGCAGCCACATTCAGGTGAGATAGGATTGTAATTAACCAGGTAACTGAATAGAGACTTTTTTGACTCTTTTGATGTGTCTTATATATGGGTGCATCTTATTCATAATTTTTTTAACACAAATCATCAAAACCTGTGTCTTGTATGTGGGTGCATCTTATATGCAGGTGCGTCTTATACGCGAGTGCGTCTTATATGCGCGAAAATACGGTACTATCAGTTCCTTGCACAAGAACCAAAATCAGTGATCGTTCCTTTCGAGTAAATGGCCCAGTACTCTGGAACTCGTTACCGCCATATCTTAGAGACGAAACACTTTCCCGCTAATCTTTTCTCGCATTTCTGAAAACATATTTGTTTAATACACAAGCTGAGGCGCATTAGGTTTAATTATGCGCCTAGAAATGATGATGATGATGATGATGATGATGATATTTGGACCAGAAATATTGGAAGAATAAATAATTGCAACAATCAGGGACCTAAAGAACAACAAAGCTGAAGAAATTGACAATATACCTGCAGAAATGCTCAAGAATCTTGGTGAAGGGGCAAAAAGAGAATCAGTGAGGATGTGTAAAGAAATATTTCGGACCGGGGAGTGACCAGAAGACATCCTCTAAACAGTAATGGTGCCAATAGAAAAGAAACAGTATACAACTGAAAGTGGAAACTTTACAACAATAAGCCTGATTTGTCATGCTTCGAAGATAGTTTTGAAGATTCTTACAAAACGAATAGAAGCAAAGGCAGAAGCAGGGAAGGGATCAGTGAAGAAAAGTACAGATTCAGGAAAGACAAAGGTACCAGAGATGCAATAGGGAATCTTATGGTGCTGGGAGAAAGAAGCATAGAAAGGGGCCTTGAAATTTACAGGGTGTAAAAGTAAAATTAGGACTGATGTTTGACATTTAATATCTCAGCCACGTGAGTAGTGATTTCAATAAAATTCATAGACCATATACCTGGGAATGTGTCTGAAGTAACTGCCAAATTTCATGCTGATATCTTTAATACTTGCTGAAATATGGCCAAAAAACTAAAGAGATGCATATTTTAAAATTGACAACGCCACAGACGTTTGATGCGACGATTGACTGTAAAAGGCCTTCTACCTTGATCCGCCAGTCAACAGTCAAGGCAAGCAAGTGTGGGGTGTGCAAAGGAAAAGAGATTTGCCATCAGAACGACTTGTCAGGCAGCAGGCAAAGTTTTCCAGGCATGTCATGGTGTCTGCTGGAGTGTGCCATCAGGGCAAGGGTCGCCTGCACTTCATACCAGACAAATCCAAAGTTAACGCCGAGTGCTATGTAATTCAGCTGCTACCAGATCTCCTGCAGGACTGTCATTATTTGCTAGGAGAAGATTTTATATTGCATAAAGACGGAGACCCCGCCCACTCTGCTCACAGGACCCAGAATTTTCTGGAGCAAAATTGTCCAGATTTCATCAAGAAAGATGACTGGCCACCCAACTCCCCAGATATCAACCCACTTGACTTCCACGTCTGGGGAATCATGCTCGACAGATATCAAAAATAATCAGCCAAAGCCACAGAACATCATGGAGTTGAAGACTGTGCTGAAGAATATCTGGGAGAGTTTGCCTGAGGACCAGATCAAGAAGTCGATACTGTCAGTGAAGAAGCGCTTGTCAGCATGTGTGAAGGCTAAGGGTGGGCATTTTGAGCACCTGTTCCCGCAACAAATAATCTAAAAAACCTTTAAAACGGCCCTTTTCAGGGCCAAAAAATAAACAAAATAATTTTTTTATCACTTTATAATGCCATTATATTCCGGTGTGAATTTTAAAGTTTGTGTCTCTTTAGTTTTTTGGCATTATTTCAGCAATCACTAAAGATATCAGCATGAAATTTGGTAATTACATCAGACACATTACCAGGTATATGGCCTATAAATTTTATTGAAATCAATACAAATGCGGCCAAGATATTGAATGCCAAAAAATCGGTCCACTTTTTACTTTTACACACTGTGCAATTGTGCATCTGCCTTGTGGACTACAAAAAAGCATTTCATCCAGAGGGCTGGACAAAACTGATGAGAGCACTAAGAAGAATGGATATAGACTACAAAGGCAGAAAACTCATCAATTAATATTGAGTAGTAAAAATCGAAGTTTGACTTTGATATCTCACAATATGGCCAAATTACATGCAATTGAGATGAAAATATATGGAAAGGTGGAAAAATATGTGCTGTACATGTGTTGTAAATTTGATAGAAATATATTTAGGAATTTTTAAGAAACCATAGTTTTTGTGCTGGGGTTTTTTTCTGAGACACCCTGTATAAGAGCTAAGACGAGGTATGCACCATTGTTTAGCTTTTTTATTCCTCTTTCTAATCTTAAGTTCTCGACCACTCAGAGGAGATGACCCCCCATCCCGATGTCACACAGACGGCGTGAGTACGGCGTACAACGCTTGGGTTGCCGAAAACATGGCGGCTGACGATCCATGATGTAACGCGAACAGCGTGAGTTCAACAGGCAGCGCTCAGACTGCTGAGCCCGACTGAGACATGGCGACCTCCTGTCTCTGACGTCACGTGAGCAACGCGAGTCCACGGGCAGCGCTTTGGCCGCTTGGGGTCGCTGCATAAATGGCGACCGCCGATTTCTGACGTCACCGGAGTATATTCCACGATTACGACGTCCATAGGAGCAGACCCACTCCGCACACCATAACGTCTTCGACTGTCGATGAAGCCGCCATGAACGGTCTGCGTCTGTTCGTTCGACCCCTCTTGGGTCGTAACCAACCCCTCCGGCACAGGCATAAAAGGCTCAGACGTTTAGGCCTTCAGAATCTGTTGCTTCCATAGAGACAGACGCCACCCCGGGCCTGAGACAAACTCAGTTATTGCTGTTGGACCCGTCATATGATGCAGCGATTGAAACTTCTGTTTTTATTATTATTATTATCCAGGACAATTTGTATAGCGCTGTACGCATGGTTTAAAATCCAAAATCAAAAGCGCTTTGACACCGCTGACATGTCAATGAAGGTCAGAAGGTGGAGATGTTAAAATCCACTGAGATGATGGCTGCCGTGAAGATGTCCGGTGCAAAGTCCTTTAGAAGCGGTCCTTTGAGGAAAACTGTAGCCCCACTGACATGCCAACGAGGAGCGGAACATGATGTTGAAAGTCCACGAGTTGGTAGTAGGAGTTTTTCCGTGCAGATATAACCACCGGAAAAGTTCCTGAAGAAGCGGTCTTCCGCAAGAAGATAGTTCCATCGTCGAAATCGGCAAATCTGACGAAGATGGAAAATCCAGCGAAGTCCAGAAACAACAGCCAACCGCAAATCCGCCGAATTTTCACGCAGCAGCCAATGCGGCTGACTTTGGCGCACACCCGACGGACGGCGACTGACTTGAACTTCCAGGACAACATGGAAAGGTAGAGGACAGCATAAGACACGTCGGAACCGAAGAGCGGAACGCCGTCCTCGCAAAGATGAATGCTCGAGCGAAGTCCGAAACGACCGTCGATCATCGCATGGCGCTATAACAATAACCAACATGGCGACGTCCTGCACAAGCGGTGAGACCGACTCGAGGCTTCCGAAACGACGCGAAACAGTAGAGGACAGCCAAAACTCCTCAAAAAACCGACGGACTCGAAGAAATCCTCATCTCCGGCGCAAGATTCACGCACGGAGCATCAGAAATTGGGTCGAACGACGACGAAACGTGGCATGCACAAACTCATGCAAGGCAGCCATAGATAGGCACCATAGAATCTATATTTATATCTATATGTTTATGTTATATGTCGTTTAGATTTAGTTTACCTGTGATTGTCAGTACAAAATGTTAGGCCTATGTTTTAACCGGCCATCTGATGTTATGAATTCAGGGACAGTTTATTCATTGAACAGTTTGCCATTGGAAATGTAGGCTGGTAGCAAATGCATTTTTAGTACAACCCCTCCCCATTCGTAGGTGGTACAATACTCGTCGCGAGGACGCGACGCTTGAGGGGGAAAGTTGTGAAACGGACCTCGTTTCACCTTGGTCACCAGAGGGCAGGTCCAGTCGGTTCGCCCGCAGTCGCTAGATGGCGAGGCCGAGTATAAAAACCGACGCACGGCCATTTTCTTTCTTCTTTGGCGGGATCCCTTCTTTCGGCTTGGGGTCTTGTGGATGTTTGTAGGCCCTGGACATGGTGGGCCCGAGGGGACGCTAGATAGGCGCCAGTTTCAAGAATATTCGGTCAAAATGCTATTTTGCTGATATATTGTCTAGCCGCTATTCGAGTAGGTTGTGTTCGAAATTATAAGTATGTTATAAATCTACGGCTGAGTTGGCGTTCGTTCATATAAATTGATGACATACATTGGATTCGAAGTCCTCGTCCTTTTCACAGACAAGGCACGAATCAGACGCAGGACGATTGTTGGCCATCCTGGGGCATAAGGGGAGCGCTCTACCCCCCTACCGTTTCAATAATATAGACTGAATACATATTAACTAACCTTGGCATTAAATTGCAACCATCGATCTTTGTCTTGTTCTCGTTCATCTTCTTGCTGTTTCAATCGTTGAGCCTTCTTCTGGGATTTCTTCTTCTTGTATTCTCTTTGCTTTAGTGATAAATCTTTTCTGTAAGCAAAATATCAAAACAAACTGATTTAAAAAGAAACTGAAATGCCAGGCTTGAAGTTTTTCAATCATTTGACAAGGATAGAAATCTGTCTCCAGACAAGGATAGAAATCTGTCTCCAAACATATTGCCTAGCTCACTCCATAAGATCCTGCAAAAATGAAATAGTGCATCAAAAAAACTGGTAAAATTAGCATGTAATTTGATCTAGGCATAGACAGATGAATGGCCACCACCTCAATCATTTTAAGGAAGCCTATATTATGTTGATTTTTTAATGTTAATTACACTTTTTTTTTATGATTTCCAAGAATAGCAGGGCTATTGGTTGTATTTCAAATTAGCCACTTTGCTGGGATCCCAGAGGTAACTAGCCCGCCAGAGGCACTGCCGATACTGCACATTACGAGCTATCTGGTCCTCAGGTAAAAAAGTCATCTATGCATTGTGGAGTCCAATTTAACTTGCACTAATTCTGAAAATCATTGCAGAAAGGAATGGAACTAATGTACAGCAAAAACCAATATGGAATCAGGACAAGTCATGACCTAAAATACAGAAGTTCTGAATTGATGCATTGCGTTTTGTTTGCTTTGTTCTAAGTTTATTCGATTTTTGATAAAAATGAGTACGTATTTACCGGGTTATAAGTCGCCTCTGAATAAAAGTTGCAACAGTGGAAAAGAGATGGTTCTTGTAGACTCAATGAATAAGTTGCCCCTGAATATAGGTTGCCACTGAGCATAAGTGGAATTTAAGTGGTTGATAGACTTGAAAGTGCAGTAGGTATCATCATTATTGTACTAAACCAGTTGCTATCTGACTTGCAAAAGCTCAATGGATCCAGAATCCAGAAACTCCATTGCCAGAGACATTTCTAAAACACCTAAATCTAGCCAAATTAGATTTATTGTTAATTCTAGTTGTACATTAAGTTGTTTGACATCACCATCTCAATGGAGAATGTAAATGTTGCATATGATATCTATGCTGAGAGGTTGACTTCCAGTTGGTGATTGTTTGTGTTTCCTTTTCACACATGGGTACGATTGAAGTTTTTCATTCAGTTAGCATATAAGTCACTTCAGAATATATCGTCCAGGTGCACCTGGAAATCCATGACTTATAATCCAAGAAATACGGCAAGCGTTGCTTATCAAGACAAGAAATTCAAGAGCTGTTGTTCGTGGATGATAGTAATACAAAACAGAGTGTGAGAGTGGCATCAGAAATAACTAAAAACATTAGTTAAACTAAAACTAAATTTAAACAAAATAAGAGCTGTTGTTATACGAATTTTTACACAATTAGCCCCCTTGGTGGATGATAGTAATACCGGGTGCGCCGACGGTTTAGTTCTGCCGGGAGCGCCGACAGAGATCGCCGACGGGTCGCCGAGATCGCCGACGGGTCGCCGGGAGCGCCGACGGGACGCCGGGAGCGCCGACGGGACGCCGGGAGCGCCGACGGGACGCCGGGAGCGCCGACGGGACGCCGGAGCGCCGACGGGACGCCGGGAGCGCCGACGGGTCGCCGACGGGTTGCCGGGAGCGCCGACAGGTCGCTGGGACGCTGACGGGACGTCGACGGGTCGCCGGGAGCGCCGAGGGGTCGATTGTGAGATCGCCGACGGGTTGCCGACGGGTCGCCGACGGGTTGCCGGGAGCGCCGACACGCAGTGACGGGCGCCGGGAACGGGTTAACTAAAAACATTAGTTAAACTAAAACTAAATTTAAACTAGAAATAAGTCGCCGGGAGTTAAACGTCTTTAGTTGTAAACCATAACTATTTTAAAATAGTTGACTAAACTAAAAAAAAATATAGTTAAACTTTTTTGTAAACTAATCTAGTTGACAAACTAAAAAAATATAGTTAAACTTTTGGTATCAGGTATGTTTCCTAGTTCATGAAAACATAGACGATGCTCGCAACATGAACATATCAGTCAATGAACCATTGAAATAATTAATTATTGTCTACTTAATATTTAAGTCTTAGTCTGGACTGCAGGAATACAAGTTACAAGTTTGTCAAGTTTGTTTGGAAGAAATGACCCAGAAAAGAATAGATAGAACAGGGACTGTTATTGAAAATTAGGGACACCAACTAAAAAGTTAAATTAAAAGTTTTAGTTAAACTATCTACAGCTGTAGTTATTAACTAAAATTTTTTAGTTAAACTAGCATTTTAACTAAACTATTAATATTTAATTAAACTATGAAGATAACTAAAAAAATTTAGTTAAACTTTTACTTAGTAACTAATTAGTTAACTAGTTGCCCATCACTGCACAACATTTGGTTTTGGTGTTGGCTATAAATACCAGTACTGAAGAAAGAATATTTATTGACACTGAAATAAAGTGAAAGAACTGTTATTAATTAAAATTTCTTAGTATAGCCCCCTCAAAAGCCAACCCACACCTCACCGCGGTGATGGGGTGATAACAAACAAGTAGGAGATTGCCTACTAGGGCTATGCCATCAGGGGTGAAAGTGCTTGCACTGATGTACCCAGGACATCACATGAGGTGGACAGGCCTATCAGGAACCCTGAAAGGTCGGCTAATGTTGGCTCCAGTGAAGACACTGGGAAGCAGCAGTGTTTTCTGGCACTGGCTGTGCTGGCAACAACAGTTTATAAGGTCGCTATGGACAACCAGAAGCTATCAGAAGGCGTCTGGGATTACTGGAAATTTTGGCTTCTCAAATGCGAGGTGGAAAGAACTTGGGGCCTACCACCTTATTTCCCGAAAGAACAATCACAAGGATATGAAGAATAGATGCTGGCTCGGACGTCGCCCAGAGAAAAAAGGTCCGTGACTTTTCTTGAGTAATCAGGACAAAGTTGATAAGAGGGCTATCAAAAGGAAAACAAAACTTTCAAATATAAGTAACATACCATTGAGAAAAAAGCTGACTATTGGAACTTGGAATGTACATACGATGCTGGAGATAGGAAAATTATATCTACTAGGAAAAGAACTGGACAGAATAAACATAGCAGTATGTAGATTGTCAGAGGTAAGATGGGAAGGCCACGGCCACTTCAAAACAATAGAAGGACACAAGATAGTTTATTCCAGAAGAACCAAACAAGGACAACTCGGTGTAGCAATCTGGATCAACAGGAAGTATACAAATGCAATATTAAAATATGAACCGATAATATGAGAGGATAATCAAAATAAGACTAAAGGCAAAACCAATGAACATAACATTAATACAAGCTTACGCACCTAATCCAACTGCAACGGATGAAGAAAAAGACAGGTTCTATGAAGATTTGGCAGAAGTAATGAGAAATACAAAGAAGGACAAAAGAATATTAAGCAGGGATTTCAATGCAAAAATTGGGTTCTGAAGAAACAGGTAACGGGAAAGTATGGGCTATGAGAGCAGAAGGAACAGGGCGAGAAATTCATGGGATTCAGTATTGAACACCAACTCACAGTCACAAACATGCTTTTCCAACATCATCCAAGAAGACTATACACATGGACCGCATCAGATGGAAAGACAAAGAACCAAATAGATTATATAACAATAAACCAAAGATGGAAATCCAGTATTACAAACTGCAGAACAATACCCAGTGCAGACTGCAATTCAGATCATCAATTACTAATAGCAACATTCAAATTAAAACTGATGAACAAGAAAACAAAGCTCATGATCAGAAATTTTGACTTGGACAAACTAGAAAAAGACCTGGCTATACAATAAGAAGCAGAAGTGGCAAATAGATTTGATGCTCTGAATAGTACAGAAGAAGAGAAAACACCAGATCAGTGGCGTAAACTGCCCCCGGCCCCGGGGGTGGCAAAATAGATTTGATGCTCTGAATAGTACAGAAGAAGAGAAAAGGATGAAAAAGATGCAATGAGGTGTAAACAAACTAAAGACCTAGGCAAAGATGCCCCGGCCCCCAAAAGTCACGCTTACAACTGCACCAGATGCAGAAGATAAACTAAAGACCTAGTAACAACAACTAACTGCTGAAAGATAAAAAAACATAAACAGAACAAACCATGGGTTACGAAAAATACATTAAACAAAATAAAAGAAATACGAGAAGTGAAGATGAAAAAGGATGCAGGAAAATACAAAACACTGAAAGCAGAGGTCCAGAAACTCATGAAAGAGGACCTAAAACAACACACAGAAAACAAGTGTCAAAACCTGGAAGAGGTAAAAGAACGAGGAGACATGAGATGTTTGTTTAAAACAGTAAGAACTATTACAAGGAATTTGCAACCAAACTCACAATGTATTAAAAATAAAAATGGGGAAATAATAACAGAACCGGAAAAAATAACAGAAAGATGGAGATTATATTGTCAAGACTTGTATAAAGTAGAAAATGAAACCATATAACGCAAAAAAGACTTTGACAAGGAGGCACCACCACTAAAGACAGAAGTAGAAAAGGCAATAAAAGAAATAGCAGGCAGGAAAAGCATTGGACCAGATGGAGTTCCTATAGAATTATTGAAGTATGGAGGCAACATCACAGTAGACAAAATACACCAAATATGGGCACTTGCACAGAATGCATGCGCACTTAATATTCAGCTATATGTTACTATACACTACGCCTAACAATATGCACCACATTAAAAATCGATCACACAAGAGGAAATGTGACAAAATCGCATTTTTGTTTAAAAAATTTATATTATTTTATTTCACTGTCGATGAAACTATTTACTTAATTAATAAATATTCGATGCTGCAATACTTTGGTGGCGAATATGTAAGTTTTCATTGGTCAAAATTATTTGGCGGAAAAAGCGGCAATTGGTCAAAAATCGAATTGGTTTTGAATGGTTTTGACTTTCAAAACATAAGTCTTCATTGGTAAAATTTATTTGGCGCAAAACGCAATTGCTTATAAATGCATTAAGTTTGCTGTTCAACTGCATTAACTTTTGTTAATAAAAATGGCTGCTAATGTTAATGCTTTAAGCTATTCTGCAAAGCTTGATCAAACCAGGCAACTTTTTCTCCAGTTGCTTTACTCCGGATCTAAATAGGCTTCTAGGAATGAACACTCACTACTGTGCTACGCACCAAAGCGCTACATAAATTTAAGAGATTTATCTTACTTAAACTCACTTAAACGGATCGTCTACATATCTCTATGGAGCTATCATAAGAACTTTTTCCGTATTCATGGACTACTTTCTTGACAGAGCAGGTGTGCTCCGGGTATGAATTAATGCATAGGAATAAGTAGCTACTACTGTACTACTTGCTAAAGTGCTAAAAAAATTACAACATTTAAATATTGCATGCTTAATGCTAATAAAATGGCTGCTAAACAGCAGGAGTACTTACTTACTTACACTCAACGGTCCTTTATATGTTTCTATGATTACTTGTTAGTGTTCTGGCTATACGAAGACTTAAACACATTGGTTAAATAAAAATGCGATTTTGTCACATTTCCCCTTGTGTGATGGATTTTTAATGTGGTGCATATTGTTAGGCGTAGTGTATAGTAACATATATTTGAATATTAAGTGCACGTGAATTCTGTTCAAGTGCCCAAATATGTGCAAAGATCTGGGAAATTGAGAATGACCTAATGATTGGGCAAACTCAACATTTATCCCAATACCAACGAAAGGAGATTTGAAACTGTGAAAATTATAGAACCATTGCTCTGGTCTCACATGCAAGTAAATAATTCTAAAAATTATACAGGGGACCGCCGTTATAACACGGACTTTGGGGTCCATAACTAGACCCGCGTTATAACGAGGTCCGCGGTATACTGAAATGGACCATATTCGGCGCTATATAAATTTTATTAGCCATCATGATCATTAGAAGAGATGAAAAACAACAAAGCAGAAGGAGTGGACCACATACCAGCAGAAGCAAAGAAGATACTTGCAACAAATGAACTGGAAACTATATGACAGGAGAATGGCTGAAAATGATTCCGATTAAAAATTGAGGACCATAGAACTATCAGTCTATTATGCCATGCTGATCAAGGTCATTACAAAAAGAGTACAAGCGAAATCAGATGTAATAGGATTCCTTGGAGAGGATCAGTTTGGGTTTCGGAAGGGGAAAGGAACATGCAATCGGATGCTTAAAATGCTAAGTTTCAAAATGGAAAAAATATCTATATATGCTTCGTGGATTACGAAAAAGCGTTTGACAGAGTAGACTTGAGGATTTTGATGAGAGCACTGAAAAGGGTGGGAGTGGATTGGAGAGACAGAAGACTGATAGCAAAACCTATACCTTGGACAGTCAGTGAAGGTGAGAATAGAGGAGAACTGAGTGAATCGTGTATGATTGGGAGAGGAGTAAGGCAGGGATGTCCACTGTCACCGCTGCTGTTTAACATATACATCGAAGAATTAGTACAAGAGGCAATGGAGAATACAGATAAGGGAGTTAAAGTTGGAGGAGTACTACTAAAGGTGCTGCGCTTCGCAGACGATCAGGCCATGCTAGCAAGCAATCAAAAAGGGCTTCAGGAAGTAATGGATAAACTGATAAATATGGAATGAGAATCAATACAAAAAGACTAAAGTTATTAAGTAAAAAGAAGGAATGTGAGTGGAAATAAAGGTTTATGTACAGATCAAGCAAGTGAAGGAATTTAGCTATCTAGGAAGTCTGATAACAACCGATGCCAGATGCAATAAAGAGATAAGAAGACGTGGAACTTTTTACAAGAGAAAGGAGCTGATGCAAAGTAAACTAAACTAAACCTAAAAAGAGATTGGTAAAAACATTGATATGGAGTGTGGCGTTGTAAGACGTGGACAATGAGAAAGGAAGATATAAAACGATTAGAGGCTTTTGAAATGTATTTGGAGGAAAATGCTAAAAGTAAAATACACAGAGCATAAGACAAACAAGGAAGTCATGAAGGAGATAGAAGAAGAAAGAAGCCTGATAGATACAATCTGGAAAAGGCAGAGAAATTGGATGGGACATGTCCTCCGGCATGACTCTTTACTAAGAACAATAATCGAAGGAAAAAATGGAGGGAAAGAGAGTGAGAGGTAGACCACAAACGATGATGTTGGAGTTGATGAATAAAGGATATCAGGAACTCAAAGAAGAAGCAAGCAATCGATCGGAGTGGAATAACTGGATACCTGGACCTGTCGAGAGACAGAAACACTGATGATGATGATGATGATGATGATCATGATCATAATGGAACAACCACAATTATTGAAAACCCTTGTAAACATCTTCTTTACGATATCACAGAATAAATGTCGTGCATCGTTTTATAAGGGTGGATTTGTTCAGAAATATGCAATTAGTTCAAAACGTGTTTTGACAGCGCAAATGGTCGCATGGCGCTTGATGAAGCCCGGTCAATAAGTAAGTAACAGTTTGTGGCGACATTGATGAATATTAATAAGTAACATTGTACTTATGAATATTCATTAATTAAGTCGCTAGAAACTGTTACTTATTAATATTCATTAAGTAAGTCTCCACAAACTGTTACTCCGGTCGGGCGCTAATAAGCTTTGACAAAAATCAGTCATATTGCTTGAAATATTCCACTCAGAGGCCGAATCGCAGCTTTCGCTCACGCCCTGAATTATTTAGGGTCATATTTCTGGGACTTTATCTTTGGATGGCTAGCAATTATCTAAAAATATGAGTTTGAAAGCCTAATGGTAAGAATGGCGTCTCTGGTAATTTCCGATAGAGTGAGGCCACGACACCCGAAGATTAGTGTAGCCGCACAGATCGCGGAGCTAAGCTTATGCAGTATAGACAACACAAAAAGGGAATAAACAGTCGGTAATTTTGGATCATTCGCGTGATATCAATTTTCTTATACTGTAATTCAGCTTCTAAGTTGGGATCCAAGCCCATGTCCGCGCTATAACCGAATCCGCGCTCAAACGGGGCGCGCTCTAACGGGGGTCCCCTGTACTAGAAAGAATAAGGGCAAAAACAGAATTTGAAATAGCAGAAGAGCAAGCAGGGTTCAGAGGAGGCAGAGGCACTAGAGACCAGGTCACAAATCTGAGATTGATAATACAAAAAGCAAGAGAACACCAAAGACCATTTTATCTCTGCTTTGTAGATTACAAAAAGGCTTTTGACACAATATCCCATGAAAGGCTATGAACAATCATGACAGGCATGGGTTTATCACAACATCATCATCATCAACAACAACCATAGGTTCAACGCCCGTAGGTGCCCGATGCCTTTTCCACTATTATCTCCCACACCTCTCTGTTTTGCGCGGCATGGCTTAGCTTTTGTAGGCTGTCACCGCCCCACTGCGCAATGTCGTCCGCCCATTCTCTGTGTGGTCTGCCCCTTCTGTTCATTCCCTCCATTATTCCAAACACTAAGGCCTTGATTTTTCTGTCCTCCTTCATTCTACAGATATGCCCAAACAGCTTTAGTTTTCTTTTTAATCTCATCTGCATTACATTTTCTTTCATTTGTACTCTCTGGTATATCTCCTCATTATGTATCTTGTCTATTATTCGGATTCGTAGTAACTTCTGGTAGCACTTTCTCTCAAACGTTAATATTTTTCTTTTTATCTCCTTCGTGTACACCCAAGCTTCACATCCATATAACATGCTGCTGAACACACATGTCTGCAATACTCGCATCTTTGTTTTCATTTGTATTTCTTTACTTTTCCAAATCTTGTCCATGGCTTGCAATACTGATGTCGCTTTGGCTATCCTCACTTCAACCTTCTTTCCACATGACAGGTCCTGTGTCATCAGTGATCCTAGATAAGTGAACATCTCCACATTTTCTATTTGAACTCCATCCAATTTCAGGTTCATTTTATCTATTCTATCACAACATATCACAGACCTAATAGTCAAACTATATACTAAACAACAGGCCAATGTAAGAATAGCAGAAACAACATCAACATGGTTCAAGATTGGAAAGGTTGTAAGACAAGGCTGCATATTGTCGCCACACTTATTCAAAAAAAATTTGGAAATAATGAGAGACATTAGATGGATATGAAGGTGGACTAAGAATTGAAGGAAGAATAGTTACAAATTTTAGATATGCAGATGATATAATGCTCATAACAACAACAACACCACAAGATCTTCAAGAACTAATAGACCAGCTAAACAACATCAGCAAAAAGTATGGCCTAGAAATCAACGCAAGTAAGACAAAAGTCAAGACAGCATCTGAATTAGAACAAAACATCAACTTCATGGTTAATGGGCTATCACTAGAAAGTGTTACATCATTCCAATACCTAGGCTCACTAATCCATGCAAATGCCAAATGCTCAATGGAAATTCGAGAAAGACTCAATAAAAGAATCAACAAAATAATCAATCAAAATAAAATAAAAGAGTCAACACAGCATTACTGAAACTGTAGAAGAGCCATAATCTGCAAAACCAGGCATGTCAAACTCAAAAAGCTACTAGGGCTGCATAAGATAATTTGAGTATACAGGCAGGCCACACTAACAAACTTAAGAAACCTACAGTCCTAGATTTTAATCTTATTGAAATATATTTAATTATATTTAATTAACACACATGCTACAATGGCTACATTAAGCTACCACTCTACAACACCAAACTTAACAGTTGTAATAGTATTCAAGACTAAGTCTTATTCATTAAGACAAGTCAATCATCTTTTGTGTTTTGTCCTGAGGCTTGATGCCTCTTTTTCATGACAATTTTTCGTATGTCTGGCTGAAATGAATTCGAAGCGGTGTCGCTTTCCACAAAGCTTATTAAAGACGAATTGTGCTTTAACTTTACGACGGGCAACAGCAAACTGTCTGTTACTTCCGGTTAAAGTGGCCCAAAGATATTAATAGCCCGATGGTAAGATAGTCGATTTTTTTAGCACATTTTATTTATGCACCGTGACCATAGGATATTGGGAAAGTAGGTCATAATCGATTTCTGCGAGTCTTCTTGGCCAATAGCTTTCTTATGTGACGCCATGTCACATTTCTGTTTTACACATTTAGTGTAAATTTTACAGACTTAAATTTTTGCCATTAAATGAGGCAATTACGGTATCCTTTGTGCAGGTCGCACGAGCGCTTGCAAAGGGCCGCATGCGGCCCGCGAGCCACATGTTTGACATGCCTGTGCAAAACAATACAAAGATCAGATTGTGGAAAGCTTTGGTTTGGACAGTTGTAAGCTGGACATTGAATAAAGAAGAAGAGCGAAGAATTACTGTATTTTCACGCCAAATCGCCGCGGCTTATAGGTGATTTTACAAGAAGAGGCCATTTGATGCGGCCTATAATAGTAAGTGGCTTATACAAACACATTTTTACAAATATCAGGAGGCCCTTAACATAAAATAATCCTACTGGTAATTATAAATTCAACAATGCCCTAACTACTAACTTAGCGCATATGAGGCTCGTAAAAATAATTTTAATTAAAGAGTCAAAAGAATTTTATTTTACTTTATTACTAGCATTTTACCATGTTTCATGGTGTTGCCATATACTTTTCTCAAAACACACAACCGTTGATCGAGAAAGTAGCCCAAAATTCGTGTAAAGGTTGTTACCCTTTCTGCCCCGAGTACTTAACGGCTCTTGTCTGTAAGCCTAAGTCGTCTGATCGGCGCTCGCAGCTTCGATCAAGCAGTCGTTCTCAATTGGTGGTTCCACTCCCGTCTATGACAGCAAAATTTGGGGATCGGTCTGTTTCGAGGGGCAACCCTTTGCTTTGGAACTCACTGCCGGCGGACATGACTAGGGCGACATCTCCTGAACTGTTCACTAGGAACCTTAAAACATATTTATTTAACATCTCCTATTAGGGACACTTGTAAAGCGCTCTTGACTTTAGCCTTTGCGATGCGTATTGCGCTATATGAAATTGTCAGAATTAATAATAATAATAATCGGACTTAGGAGTCAATGAGTCATCCTGAGTCGACTCTCTGGGAATTTGGTAAACAGAGAGAGAGAGAGAGAGAGAGAGAGAGAGAGAGAGAGAGAGAGAGAGAGAGAGAGAGAGAGAGAGAGAGAGAGGGCCACAAGGCGGTTAGCCTGGGGCGACCCTGAGTCGTTGACTACTTCAAGACTGCCCTATATACTCACGGACAGGTCGACCTCACCTATAGGTCGACTCTGCATTTGGTCAAAAATTAAGTAATTTGCTATGACACTTGTATAACTGACAAGAAAATTTTAGGGCCTACAGCTTTCTTGAATTGCATAATTATACCTGAAAACAGCATTGTAGGCAGGGTTGTAACTTTTCCGAAAAAATAGAATGCCCGGAATTATTCCGGAAATATCCGGAAATTTCCGGGAAAATGCTGAAAACTTTCTAGTATACATATTGTTAGAGGTTAACATACAGCAGTGGACAAAAGTAATTATACAGGCCCCACAGCTAAAACAGCATTGTTATTATTATTCATTTGTGGGTTGTAAAAGCGCTGTACAGTCAAACAGTCAACTATACGATATGGTGAACAAAAGCTAAACGTTTCATGAAGTAATCGCGACCAGCGCCATCAGGGATTATTCCACAGACGCGTGGGTTTACCGCGAGTCATAGAACGCCGCCGCCAACTTGAGTCCTGGCCGGAGGAGGAACGACGCCGTGGAAGCTCGAGTCCTGGCCGGATCCTCAGCTGGAGACGGCACCCAGTCGCCGCTTGTCGCCGTATTAGGCATGCCAAGTAATCGGGACAGGCTGGGTCCCAAGAGCACGAAAAGTTAACCAACACCGATTGTATACTATACGCTCCGGACCCGAAAATGGAGCTTGTCTTTAGCGCAGGTGTCAAAAAAATAATCCGGGCCGAGGCGTTGATGACTACATAGCTGGTTAGAGCCCGAGAAGAACATGTTGCTGTAGTCCAGTCTTGAGAGTACCAGAGCACGGAAAGTTATGTAACGACGAACTTCCCGAATTTGCCGGAGTTGGAAGAAGCCAGAGGCCCCACAGCGAGCACCCCTAAGAATATGGAAACCTTTTATTATATTTTTTTTATATAGTTTTATATATTTTTAAAGGTCAGTTTCCTTGCTGAATGATGACCAATCAGTGCATTCATCAGCCAGTGAGTCGATGACAGATTTTGACCAACATCACAGATCACCTCTTACCTTCTGACACTTAACCATACATGAGTCCATACAGCTTGGTTGATAGCTGACACCCGAGTCCTAATGTTTGGTTTTCCTCTGGCATTCCAATAGCCATGTGAGCATTAGCCATCTTCCGGGGACTCCAATTCCTCTGTGAATGCAATTTGCAACACCTACCGACTTGTTGCTTCTTCCAAAAGGGGGGATTTTAAGCTTCAGAGTCTAACCTCTCCAAAAGAGGGGTGCGGGGAGTTTACGCCTGTCAGCATAAGACAGGAATATCCAGAGCCAAGTGATTTAGTACAGATTTGTTTGACAATATTTGCTTCTACATACAGATGTTAGACAGGATCTCTTCAAAGACAATAATAAAAACAAAACAAAAAAGGTTATTGTTTGAATGGCAGTAGTTCACTGCAAATCGCTCTGAGCTACATCATGCCTTGTATTTATCTACTTGTTAAGAGTAAACAAGCACATTGTCACACTTGCTTAATAAACTTACTTTTGAATTTTTGAGGCATTTTGTGGTTTTTGGTTTTATTTTTACCTGGTGTTTTAATTAAAAATTAAAAATCTAGAATTCATACAATAATATTACATGAATAGGATTTGCAGAGATGGAAAAAGATAGTGAGTATATGGCAGAAAGCATCCCCTGCAGGAGCACATAACGGTAGTACCGGTAGACATCTCTCCCCTTGATATCTGGAAGATAAGACTGATGCAGTCTAGTTTGAATACAACAATGGAAACCACTGCTGATTTCTTGAATGTTGGGCACGTGTGAAGCAGTCTCTCATCTGTAATGTCATGTTTCTTGACTGCAATCAAAGTATAAATTAGGTCATTTTGTAGGTAAACTGATGGTGCCACTGTAAAGAATTCTGTTCGGCACAGGTTCATGATGATCTGCATTTGAAGTGCCTGAAGAAGTTCTGTGAACAAGAGTTGACTGCAGCCAGTTTGTCACAAAGTGGTTGTGGGTTGTATTGGTAGTTGGAGTTATATATAGATTTGGTGCATATAATGAAGTGTATGGATTTATTATTTAGGTATGTATTGGTAGTTTAAGTTATATATATATATTTATTTATTTATTTTATATATTTATATATATATATATTTTTAAGTTGTACACATAACAGACATATATATATATACACACACACACCGTGTCCATTAAAAATCTAAGCCAATGCACAGCCTTACTAATACTGAACCGATATTTAAAATATTTGTAGTTTTTAAACCAGGATACAACTACCTTAGTCAATCTGAGCTTTGTTTTTAATAAACCAACTTGCGTAGTGCATCAGTAGCAAATTACTTTGAGCTAGTAGAATTTGACTTTCAACGTTACGAAACAGCCACAAGACCCCAAAGATTAAGACAGGTTCTGCATATATCTCTAGACATTCGTGTTTTCTTTGCACAATACGCTCCCTGTATTTCAGCTTTCTTTTTCTAACTGTTTCCAGTACTAGTAGGGTTTTTTGAACCCCTGCTTTATCCATTACCCATTCATTCGTTTTCTTTGCTTTCCAAGAAACTCTCATTACTTGCCTTAGGCCTTTCCTTTCAAACGCTTGTATGTGCTGTTTATCTTCTTACATTTTTGAACATTAAACAACAATAATTATATGAAAAAAACTTGATCATAAAATGGTGATGCTGGAATGTTGACACAATGAAATATGTGATATAGTGCAATTATGCAGAAATCTGTCTGCAAGTAATTTGCCACTTTGAATGGTCATGCCATCAACTGCCAGTTTTAAAATCATGACTTTACAACATAATCTCATGTAAGCACATTATATCAGACTGCTTTGTAAAGTTTCGGTTTTGGGAGACATACTTCTATAGTGCTACAATGATTTTCACAACAAATCAATGAGCTTTATATTGATGGCGGATTGCATATGATTGCTAACATGATACAGGTCAAATATGATAATGATTCTGCTCAAACCTAGATTTCATATTTTTGGTCTGCAGAATGGACCTCATCATCTTTCACTTTCAACATCAATGGATGGTAAGTAAGTAAAAATCTAAAAATGTGCAAAAAAAGAGCACTAAAGACTATAAACAAGCAATTTATAGGTGTTTCAGATTTCAAGATTCTCAGATACATATTAACTTAGATAGAAAATTCAATAGCTGAAGCAAGCAAGAGAACATGGAAATTGCACTAATTTAGAGGTCTAAACATTTTTAAAGATGATAAAAACCCTTTAACTTCCACTAGCAGAACCTGGGGTCACCTGAAAAAAAAAAATTAGTTAAATTTTTGGGAGGGGTAAATTTCAACTAAAAATAAGTAGTTAAACTTTTTTATTTGCTAACTGGCACGGAAAATAGTTAACTAAACTAAAAAAATTAGTTAAACAACGATGCAACTAATTTTGTATTTTTCATGCCTCAAATATGTGTAAGTTTAAAACAATTTCAAAACAAACAAACGCTTTTCTGGCAGCATTAACAAAATTGTCAATGGACCATTGAAAATTAATCATTGATTGTTAAACAAGTCTTAGTCTAGAAAAAACTTGATCACAAAATGGTCATGCTGGAATGTTGACACAATGAAATATCGATATAAGCAATTATGCAGAAATCTGTTGCAGTAATTTGCCAGTCCTTTGACTGGTCAATTTGATCAACTGCCAGTTTTAAAACATGACTTTACAACTCAATTTCATGTTTCCGCTTTATATCAACGCTTTGTAAAGATGTAATCAATGAGATGTAATTCAATATTGTATATAATTTCAACAAAAAATAAACGAGCTTTATAAAAGCATTTCCCGATTGCATAACGATTGCAAAGATCGTACAGGTCAAATATAAAAATGATTCTGGTCTCAAACCAAGATTTTGGATATATGGTCATCATCTTGTCTATCAAAAAAACCCAGAAATAGATAAAAAATCTAAAATAATGTGCAAAAGAGCAACTAAAATTTTTTAACAAACTAATTTATAAGTTAACCATTAAATTTTTTAGTTAAATATCATTTTAACTAAACTAATTTATATTTAATTAAACAAGAGAACATAACTAAAAAAAGTAGTTAAACTTTAGAGGTATAAACATTTTTAAAGATGATAAAAACCCTTTATGATCCACTAGTGTTTAATACCTTGAAGACACATGAGTCTGTACAAGTCAGTTGTCCACTCATTGCTATACGCTATTAGCTTAGCATATGGCTCTTAACAGGGTTGTTAACACTACTGCCAACATGTATTGCCAATACCATTACTGTATGAAAAAAGTATTGTCAATACCAATACTAGAATGAAATTGTATTGCCTAAATCAGGGGTCGGCAACCTTTTGAGACAGAAGAGCCAAAAGTTATAATTGACAAGATTTCTCAGATTTTAAAGAGCCACTAAAATTGTTGTTTCAATATTATGGTATTTGATTAAGATTATCATTAGGTCATTAGGTATATAAATTTGAATTATGGTTTAAGATAAATGGCTTTAAGATAAATGGCTTTAAATATGAAATAATATATATTCATATAAAAAATTTAAACCTTACATAAATGATTTTAATGGATCGCTACAATAGTAATAGTAAATAGTTACATCAATGTGAGCATGGCCTTGCATGTTTTTTGAAAGTTCGGTTAAATCTGGCTCATAACTTGTTATTTTAAGTTTCAAGCACGCCTCTAGATTTTTATTTGTTAGTTGGCTTCTTACTTTACTTTTTATTATATTAATGCAAGAGAACGCTTGCTCGCACGAATATGTTGACCCGAAGATCGTCAGCACTCCAAATGCCAACTTCTTCACCTCATTGTAGCATTCTGGAAGACTATTCCATGCGTCAAATATGAGTGCCTCAACTCGCGGTATTTCTTTTAGAGCTGTCCACTTGTGCAGAGAGAGGATGACCGGATATGGCGCATTCATTTGCCACAAGAACAACGTGGCGTTGCTACCAGCTGCACAACCACATTTCGACAGTGCTTTAATTTGACTACCGGCAATGTATTTATTATAGGGACGCTTTATCCTCTCTCCTTCCTAAATTCATGGTTTTTATCCTGTTTGCAATATTTCTTTGAGTTTTGAAAGTAAAATATTATAATAATTATTTTTGCGCATGGAACTGGAAGAGCTACGACATGACCTCGAAAGAGCCGCATGCGGCTCGCGAGCCGCAGGTTGCCCCCTGGCCTAAATTGATACCGATACCAATACTTTTGCCTGCAATAAATAATTTGATACCAATACTTTTGTCTGCAATAAATAATTTAATTTTAAGTGCAGTCATCATCACAAAGAATTCAAAATAAAAGTTGACAATGACAAATCGCTAACTATTCTGACACCCCTTGAAACTACAAATTTCCTCAAATAATGTCAATTCTGTCACATCTTTTTGTTGTTGTTTTTCAAAATAACCTCCAAATTGAGGAAATTTGGAAGAGGCTGCTTCTTGCCTGAAGTTGTCTCTATAAGATATATCAGGGGTGTCAAACAAAGCGGGCCGTATCTGGCCTGCAGGCCAGATACGGCCCACGAAAGCTTTTCATCTGGCCCGCATGTGTTAATTGGACAATTTAAATAGCGCTGTAGCATAGTTAAAAATACCAAAGTCAAAAGGGCTTTGACAACACTGACATGTCAATGAAGGTAAGAAGGCAGTGATGTTAAAAGATCCACTTGGATGGTAAAAAGAACTTTGCCGCTGTAAAGAAATCCTGTATCAAGTCCTTGAGAAGCGGTCCTTCCTAGAAATAGTTCAGCAACATTGACACATCAATGATTAGCAGAAGTAGATGTTGAGAATCCACAAGTTGAAAGTAGGAATTCTCCGTGCGGTAGCATCCGCCTGTGAAATCCAAAGAACGGTCTTTCGCAGAATAGTTTGTTCCTGAGATCGACAAGACCGACGAAAGATGGAGATTCCAATGATGTTCAGAGCAGCAGTCAATCGCTGTTCCATCGAAATTCATGCAGCAACCGATTAAAACGGCTGACGTTGGCAGATTCTCGACGGGCGAACGATCGATAGAAACTCCAGAACTATGTGAAAAAGTACAGGACGGCAAGATACTCCTCAGAAATCCGACGAGCGGAACGCAGTTCTCACGAAGATGGAAACGATGTCCAGAACAACAGTCAATCACATCCACACCAAGTAGTAACATGGCGCTACATCAATGGCCGCCATTGCGAACGACCTGACGAACGGCAGCGACCGACTGGAACGTTCAGAATGACAGGAAAAGATGAGGACGGATAGAAATGCTTCAAAAAACCGACGAACGAATCTTTAATCCATGCACCCAACCATGAAATCAGGCGCAAAACGTCGGAGAATGCCAAAACAGCAACGAATTCGCAAGCACGGACAACACGTGCAGGCAGGCATAGTGGCGCCACCTAGCGAATACGTGTATGTGGCTGAATATAAGAAAAACCTTTGTTTGAGCAAAGTTATTTTTTAAAGTCGTGTTCAAAAAGTGCATATGTGAATATCTGAAATTACATATATGAAACTCAAATTTTTTACATACAATAGAAATGAAATATAATTTTTTTTAAATTTTATTTACTGTTTTGTGTAATAGGTCTACTGTAGTTCCTGTTAACCTCTTGCGTGGGTGTGTCATATATATATGACGCGCGTCATTCATTCCGCAAATGGGTTCGTCGTATATATATGACGCTCAACTTCAACGTCTGTTACTGAAATGGGTTCGTCGTATATATACCTTCCAATGCAATAATTCGATTCAGTTATTATCCATTCGGTAGATGGCAGCTCTTGCTTAGCTATAGTGCCTCTATAAGCAAGGATAATAGGTAAAATGCGAGCGAGGGGTCGGATTTTAGCTTTATGAAGAAGAAGATGGCTGCACAAAAGCGATCTCGTGTGCTCTCCGGCGCAGAAATTCGCCGAATGCTTGCCGAATCGGACGACGATTCGTCGGTTTACGACAGCGAGTCAGAGGTGGACTCTGACGCTGAAGAAAGCGATCTTCAGATCGATGACGACAGTGATGGTATAGTATCCTATGATGCCAGTGACTTTGCTTGGGGTGATGCTCGAGCCGCACTCCTACCAGAATTCCTTTCACAGGTGCCCCTGGTAGGACTACAGTAATATCAGATACTAAAGATGTCTTGCAGTACTTCAGACTCTTTCTAACTACTTCAATGTTAGAAATGATTATACTGAGACCAACAGGTGTGCAGAGCAACTGCAGCAGGACCCCATGAAAGCCAGAGCTAGAATTAGGCAATGGGTTGCTGTAGATGTGATGAACTGCTTGTTTTCTTGTCCATGATACTTTACCAAGGAATATTACACAAGCCTACCTTGAAAATGTACTGGACCAAAAGCCTCTTTTCAAACACCATATGTTTCCAAGATTATGAGTGAAAACAGGTTCAGATTGTTGTCAAAATGCTTGCATTTTGTCAACAATTTGAGCCTGCCAGTTACATATCCAAGTAAAGGCAAGAAATCCTTTGTTGAAAATAAGACCCTTCCATGATTTAGTGATTCAACAATTTAGTTCAGTCTATATTCCAGAGCAGGATATAGCAATTGATGAATCACTGATGCTGTGGAAGGGTCGCCTGGCTTTCAAGCAATATATTCCCTGAAGAGGGCCAAGTTTGGAATAAAGTCCTATGCCCTGTGCGAATGTAGCTCAGGGTACATTTGGAATGCACTAGTCCATACTGGGTCTTGTATGGAATTAGTTGACTCCCCGACAATTTGATCTCCTCTAAACTTGTTTTGACCCTGACAAGGATTTGCTTGGTAAAGGATATACCATTTTCATGGACAATTGGTACTCACCTGCTCTGTACCGACAACTTCGGTCCAACAATACCGATGCTGTTGGTACGGTGAGGAAGAACAGGAAAACATGCCACCTGAAATTCAGAAAAACTCAAGAGGGGGAAACAGTTGCATGTTTTTCTAAAGACCTGATGGCCATGAAATGGATGGACAAGCGGGAGGTCTGCATGCTTGTTGACAGTACACGAAAATGCTATGACCACGGTCAAAACATGTCGTGGTGTCGACGTAGAAAAGCCAGTTGTTGTAAGTTACAACAACAACATGGGGCTGTAGATCTTTGCTGACCAGATGTTGACCGCTTACCCTACTGAGCGTAAGCGAGTCAAGATCTGGTATAAGAAGCAGTTCAGTCATCTTCTCAGTCAGATGGTCCTCAATTCGCACATCTTGTACAAGAAGGACAACCCTGCTGAGAAGATGAGCCATCTACAATTCAGGATTAGACTGGTCGAACGCTTGCTGGAAGCTCATCATAAGTCGGAACAATCCCACTCCCAGCAATGCGGGCGACCATCCCTTGATGATTCCAACCCGCTGCGGTTGACTGCATGCCATTTCTGAATTTATTCCATCGACTGAGGGGAAAAGCCACCCCAACGCCGAATGCTGCTCTTCCCACAAAAATGAGAAAGGAAAGGCGCTGTAAAAAGTTGACTAGATATTACTGTCCAGATTGTGATGTACCTCTGTGCTTCACACCATGCTTTCGTATATATCACACCAAGCTCAGTTACTAGTATCACAGATATTGTATTGCCGATCATGTCACCGAAATGGCCCTTTTCAGGGCCACCAAATATTGAAAAGGAATTACAAAGACACTGCAATGTTTGATAGTCTAATTTTTATTTGTTTATATTTTACTGTATGCTATGTTTTGTGTTTCAGATTTCAAACTTATCGAAAAATTGTCAGTTCTCCGAGTAATGGTTCTCAGAGCAATGGTTTATGTTAGGTTTTTATATGTACATATGTATGTATATATGTATGTATGTATGTATATATGTATGTATTTATGTAAGTTTATGTCATGCTTATTACTGTGTTTGTTATGTTTTTCAGATTTCAAGCTCTTCTGAAAATGTTCCGTTCTCCGAGCAATGGGTGCTTGCAGTGATATTTAACTTCAGAAAATAATTCCTAATTCAATTTCTATTTCAGTTTTGAAGAGGCAATATCTAATTCAATTCCAATTTCAGTTATTTTTGTCAAATTTCAGTTCAATTTCTAATTAAAGTTCAACAATAAATCCAATTTCAGTTTCAAATTCAGTTCAGTAACATGTCGCTAATTTCAGTTCGTATCACTTATGGATTATGTTTTAGTTTGCATCTCACAAACAGTGCAGAGTCATTGAAATAACGACATAGCTAGTCAATATATGATGCATTGAGCTTAAAGAATGCCTATTTCCAGGAAACGTACTGGTTTCTTCTACCAGCAGATAGCATACATACAAACTATCAATTTACTGCACTTCAAAAAATGTATTCCGTCTGTTTAACCTCACATTCAGAAACAATAAAGCTCTTAATATCTTTGTTTATTGAATAAACATAGAGATTTTACGTCCTGCTGCATGCTGGAGTAAGTGTAGTGCACTGACAAAAGTAATGAAACGACCTTCAATGGACAATGGTAGGACCACAATGATCCAACCTGGATGGCCAGACGGCACATACTTGAATCCCAATGGTAGTGCAGTCGGCGGGTAAAAGAAACTGCTGCAGTCAGTAATAGCGGACTCCAGCACTTGGCAAGTTGGGAGTGCTGAAGCCTGAAAGGATGATGATTCTGTATGGTAAATTGTAATAATAAAAGTTCAGAAATAATTTCTATTTCAATTCCTAATTTCGTTTTCAAGGCTGAATTTCTATTTCTATTTCAGTTTCAGTTCTTAAAATAATTCCTAATTACTATTTCAGTTAACGAAAATAGTTAATTTTCATTCCTATTTTAATTACAGTTAACGATAATATCACTGGGTGCTTGGGTTAGAAAAATCATAACTCCCCCAAATTGGGTCCAATCTTCAAAATTGTTGAACTGATCTGTTCCAAAGACACCCACCTACAACTGTACTGCTGAACCTACAGGGGTCATCACTGAAACAACATTTTTGACCGTTAAAGTAAATTTTTGGGAGGGTGTCATATTTTGGCCTGTAAAGTGGGCCCAACCCCCAAAATTTCTTTTTTGGCACGGATGGATGATAAGTACAATAAAAATGCTAAACAATGATGCAAACCACATCCTTGTAGCTTCTATATAGCATGTTATGTTGTGTGTTTCAGATTTCAAGAATCTTGCTGAAAATCTCGCTTCTCCGAGCAACGGGTGCTTGGTGTAGAAACATCATAACTCCCCCAAATTGGGTCCAATCTTCAAAATTGTTGAACTGATCTGTTCCAAAGACACCCACCTACAACTGTACTGCTGAACCTAGTGGGGTCATCACTGAAAAGAAATTTTTATTGACCGTTTAAAGTAAATTTTTGGGAGGGGGTCATATTTTGGCCTGTAGAGTGGGCCCAACCCCCAAAATTTCTTTTTTGGCACGGATGGATGGTAAGTACAATAAAAATGCTAAACAATGATGCAAACCACATCCTTGTAGCTACTATATAGCCTGAAATATAGTAAGTTTAAAAAGTACATGTTCACAGTTCAAATGAACGCTTTTCCCCAAAATTAATTACCCAAATTGGTAACGTCTTGTAAAATTTAATTCCCCTGTTAAAGAGTTAATGTTATGTACAAATCCAGTCTGTGACAACCACAGACACTTTTATTTGGCCCAAAATACTAAATGAGTTTGACATCCTTGAGATATATCTTTAATTTGATACAAAAATTCAAAATTTTGTAGCATTGTTCCAAATGAATAAAGCATTTGTCAAGTGAGGTCCACGCACAGTCGTTGTTTAGCTGGATATCTTTCCTGCACCACACCAAAATTAGAGCTAGCAGCATACTGTGTCTGCATCCCTAATCTGCAGTAGTAATGTATGTAAATGTCCTTCCCACCCTTCCTTCTCACTGCCCTCCACTTTGGTTGTGACCACTGATTCTGTAAACAAAATAATGAATCTATAGAGAGTTTTGTCCCTCCCTCTTGACCTTGGAAACAGCTATAGAGTATAGACACCTGAATTAATGTACTTTGTCTTGAGAGTCAATTAGTTAGAGCCCTGAACAACCAATAGCAGAAAGTGAGCAGAGGCTCACCAGTGACCATGCTGCACATACATTGTCATTGGATGTCATACGGTATTGTATATATAATATATTGTTCATGTATTGTTGCACCACCTAAAGCTGATGCCCCTGCCTTGCAGAGCATGCGGAGTGGGTCCTGGATTGGGTCCTCCGGCCCTGGCGGTGATAATAAGTTTGCAATAGAAAAGTATTGGTAGCGAGTATCAAAAATTTTCACTGCAAAAAGTATCAGCAATACAGAAACCAATACTTGATTTAAAAAGTATCAACAGTACAATAGGTAATACTAACAACCCCAGCTCTTGTCTTCTTTTTGTTAATAGGTATTATATTCCCTTGCACCAATCCTCAGGTATTGTCTCTATATAATATATTGTGTTCATTAGGTTATATAGTTCCATTTTATCAAGTGGCCTTCTTTCAGGATTTCTTTTGTTATTCTATCTATTCATTGAGCTTTACCTGTTTTTCAGTTCTTTTATTGCTTTTCCTATTTCCTCTCTTATCAAGTTTCCTGTCATGCTTTCTTCAATCAAGCATGAGATATATTTCAATATTTTAAAACTATCCAGTCACACCCTACCAGTGTTGCTTTAGAGAACAAAGTAAAATTCAACAAAATCCTATAAACTGATGATCAGTGATGGGCACTAAACTAAAAAATTTCAACTAAACTAAAACTTTTTATAACTAAAAATCATTAGTTAAACTGTAGTTTGAAATTAAACTTTTAAAATAGTTGAACTAAACTTTTAAAAAAGTCAGTTAAACTTTTCTAAACTTTTTCATAAACTTTGTTACCGGATCTTCATATATTTTCTTTCAAACGTGAATCATCTATGTAACCGACAATAATGTTGTTCTGTACAGTATTAACTAAGCAAAATGTAACAGTATGATGTCCATTTTGGCGAAATTGTATCAATATATTATCTATGCTGACTATGCAGTCTACTCTACTGTATTTGTTTTCTTTCATTCACACACAGTTGCATACCTTGATATGGTTTAGAAAGTTGGTATTTGAAGTAATGTTGCCACAGATCCGTCTATGTAAGCAGTAGCGACATGCAGCGCTAAAGTTTTTACATCCTGGCTTATCATCTTTTAACTGCACATCCTTAAAGCACTTCTCAATCAAGAAACTGTTCATGTTTGTTGCAAATATTAACAGAAATATTGAAGTGATGATTTATTAGTACAAAAATGATTGTTTACTATTCATGACCATTGGGCCATTTATTCTAACATATTCTATGCACCCTGCCAGTCATATGCTGAATAAATAAGTAAGGCAGACAGACAGTTCATGTGTACACCACTGGCAAGTAAATCAGCAAACTAAAAAAGTTAATTGAACTTTTTAGTTAATAACTAAAAAATTTCAGTTAAACTGTGATTTTAACTAAACTTTTTTGTAGTTAAACTTTGACTTTAACTAAAAAATTGTAGTTTAACTAAATTTTGAAACTTTTTAGTTAAACTAGTGCCCATCACTACTGATGATATACCTGTGTAACTTCAGTTGTGCCATATTTGTCAAATACAACTGTACACGAACCATCATCTAATACCTCATCAACAGTTGCTATGTAGTACCTGAAAAATCATATATAAGTTTCAGTAATACAGTTCATTACATATGCAACCCACACAAAGAAAAATTGTGCACATCTCACACACTTCAACCAGTAAAAATTTTCAATGATCACAGCCAAAGAGTGTGAACAAGTGGCACATGTGTTTAACCCCTTCACTACCATATGCCGTACAGTGTACATCACAGCAGCATAATGTTCAATAGCAATGCTGGCAGGAAAGGGGTTAAAGCAACATGCATGCAAACTTTCTGGTCATAAACTCATAATTCATAATAAAATTTCTAAAATCATTTAGTAAGAAATTCAGATTCATTATTGTTTATGAAGTTGCCTACAGTCATGAGAAGAATCTACCAATGTATGCTTATAAGTTTATAAAGGCTCACCACCTTTACATAAGGTGTAAACAATGCCTAAATAATACAGGAAATAATTCTATTCTATTCTATTCTTCATGACAATTTGTATAGCGCAGTAACATAGCTAGGGCCAAAGTCAAGAGCACTTTACATGAAACGATCGAATGAGATATTAAAAAGGTGCGTCTTTAGTTTAATCGCAAATGACTCGAAGGAAGTGACGGTGGTCACCGAGTCTGGGAGCGAGTTCCATAACAGAGGATTGCCTCGAGTGACGGATTTCTCTCGGAACTTCGCAGTCTTAGACGGAGGGGGAACATACAGTACGGACTGCGTACTTGATCTCAACTGAAGGCATTGGTCGGTCATCGTCGGTCTACGCACTAGGGCCGATAAGTACTCCAGGCAGGTGGGGTCGTGAAGAGCACGGAAAGTCATCGAACATCGTTTGAAGATGATACGCTCAGGAATTCGAAGCCAGTGGAGCTTATCCCGTAGTGGGGTCACATGGTCATGCCACCTGATGCCAAATATCAGCCAAGTGGACACATTCAGGACCGATTGTAGGCGAGCCAGCTGGTAGTCAGGAAGGCCCAGGATGACGCAGTTGCAGTAGTCCATTCGCGAAAGGATTAAAGTACGTACGAGGTGAATCGCTGCCGATGTTGAAATATAGCGACGGATATCTCAGATATTCCAGAGCTGATTGAAGCACACTCGAGTTACATTGTTCAAGTGGCCGACGAATGACAGTGAGTCGTCCAGGAAGACGCCTAGTAGGCGCGTCTCATTGGACAGAACAATATCGACGTTGCCAATCAAGAACAGTGTACGGCTTATCAGATGATTCCTCCTTGGTGTACTGATCCAAAGGAGCTCGGTCTTACCGGGGTTTAGTGCAAGACAATTAGCTGCTGTCCACTGCTTGATTTCCTGAATACAGTCCAGAAAGCAAGTCCGCAGTCGTTCAGTGTCCGAGGGTAGGCAGGAGGAGTAGACTTGACCGTCGTCATCGTACGCATGCAAGGTGAGACCGAAGGAGTCCACAATTCGACTGACATTTGCTACGTAGAGTATGAATAGTAGCGGACCCAGGGCTGATCCCTGAGGCACCCCGCAGCATACAGGACGTGAGGCAGACAAGCCACCCTCCCAACTGACCGACTGCGATCTCTCCCTGAGGTAATCGCCAAGCCAGGATAGAGCTTGACCTTTGACCCCATATGAGAGTTCAAGGTAACGGGTGAGAATGGTGTGGTCGACCGTGACGAATGCAGCGGAGAGGTCAAGAAGACAGTGAAGGGCTAGTTCTTCGTTAGCTATCGCATCAACGATATCATTGAAGATCTTCAGGAGGGCTGTTTCAATAGAATGGCCCTTCCGATAGGCGGACTGGTGACTCAGCATGAGTCCGTTCTGAACCAGATGCGCAACGAGTTGCCTGTTCACCATCCTCTCGATTAACTTCAACAGAAACGGGAGGTTGGCGACCAGGCGGAAATTCGCGACATCAGTTTGGTCCAGGTCTGACCACTTGAGATACGATGAATTGCAATGCTCCTAGCAGGTTAGACTTCCAAGGCTCAAATAGTCAAAACTATAGCTCCAAATTTATCTCAAGTTTCTCTGCCATTATCTAACTATAAAACTTACAAGAAATTCTACAAGAGCTAAAATAAAATGGACCAAATCAAAACAAACTTTCATGCAGGCCTGTCAGAACTAGGGGTGCAGGAGGTGCAGGTGAACCCCTGGAAAAACTTAGGTGGTGCACTGCATCCCTGGAAGGCAAAAGTTTTTTTTGCAAGTCAAGATTTTTGAAGAGATGATAAACGATGATGACCTCTTTTTCCTCCTTAGATTTTTCTTGAAGTTGTGAAGCAATTACCTCTTTTTTCCTTATCAAGGTTTTCATGAGCTTCAGGGGGTGCCATCAGTATGTTGCCCCCGGGTGCCAGACACCCTAGCTATGCCCCTGAAATGCACCCTCTGCTAAAAATTTGTTCCAACGGGTCTGCTTTCATGAGCACATTGCTTACTTTTGATCACTAGACCATGGAGCACGACACTTATCACCCTGTTTCCAGATCATCTCCTGCCAAGGACGCTTTGTTGATAAAGATTCAGTAGTTGATGAATAAGAAACACTACCACCACTCTTTGCTGTATTCTGACCTTGTATCATAGTTTCAGTTAAAGATATAACCTCCTAAAAATTTCAAGGTAAGTAATGAAATTATTTACAATGCAATCAAATTATGAGATAATCTACTGCCATATATCATCCGCATTAACAAATTTTCATTTGATTAAGCAAACTTTTCAAAATGAAGATAGCTACTATAAAATATACAAATGGGAAACCTCTGATGAACAGAATAGACATGTATACAGAAAAGATGGAAGGAATACTTCAAGGAAATATATGACCACCTGATAGACACATCACAAAATCTAGCAAGAAATGCCAAAAACAAATAAAGGTGAAACAACAGCAGCAGTATCGGCAGATGAAGTAGAAAAAGCAATAAAGCAAATAAAGAGCAATAAAGCACCTGGAATAGATGGAATAAATATCAGCAGAATTCCTGAAGGGAGGTGGAGAAACAGTAAAGAAGGCACTATATCAGTTAATAAATAAAACTATACAATGAGAAGAACAAGGCATGCACTGCTGCAAACTGCAGCCATACACTAACTGAACTAGCCAACTTAGCCAACTAGGGCACCGGGTCGAGGGCAGGAGATATCGAAGGCAAGTAGGGGGTTGGGTTTCCAGCAGCCTGATTACTTAACGTACACAAAGCAAGGGTGCCGCCGTCGCTGTCGGCGGCAATGTGATTCTGTTGAGACAGATGCAATGAAGCATTCACGTTTAATTCGTTAGTTATCGTTACTAGGTTTCAGCCATTATTTGTTAGACAGGTTTTAGTTATTGTTGTTCGTTAGATATTGGACCAAGCATTTCAGTTATTATTAGTTACAGTTATTTAATGGTGTTTTAGTTATAGTTACAGTTATCATTAACGAAAATCTGTAGTTTCTGTTAACGATTATTTTCGTTACCGTTATCGTTAACGAGGTCAACACTAATGATGACATAGAGGCTAGTTTTTTGTGTTCCAACAAATTTAGATAAGACACCCACGAATATAACATGCACCAAGGGGGCTAATCGTGTAAAAAATCATATAACACGTGTCTTATATGCATGAAAATACAGTACTACCAATTTGGGGAAAGACCAGAATTCTGACAAAAGCACCCAATCATGTAACTGAGCCACACACACACAACACAACGCCATACACACACACACACACACACACACACACATCACAAGCAAACAGACAGATGCTGCCACACGCAACGCCACAACAGAGTAACATAATAAGACGCACACAAAACAAACAGACACCCTCTAGCCATGATAAACTCTGCCCATGCACATGATGTATCAGTTAGGTCATGTGTGCCATGTGTGCTATATATGTGTGTGCGCTATATAATTTTTTTAAACATAAACTACCCAAAACTGAGCAGTCGCAGTATATATGTGTGCATGGTATACAAGTGTGCGCAGTATATGCGTGAAAATACAGCAACAGTAGAGAGCTAGTTACAAATACAATGTAAGAAGGTAAGCCTGCAGTTCATGTACCATATGAGTGACAATGATGTCAAATCAAATTAGTAAAATGTCTCCTGACCTGTTCTACTATATTTGTGGTTTCTACATGGGCCCAAAACAAATTAAGTACAATCTTTGCATATAAAGTTTGGACTTGTTAAGCAAACAAATTGTCACCACACTGGACTCAATCTTATGCATTTCAGTACATATGTTCAATGTTTCTCAAAATGTCTGAAGGGAAGCTTAAAGCTGAAATATTCACTAGATCACACAAATGCTGAAATTGTAGTCTAGAAAAATGACCATGCTGGAATGTTTGGAAGGCATTTAGGGAGTGCAGTAACTGGATTTTTTTACAACAAGGAGGAACTGCTGCTATAAAATATATCTATAATATTAAGATCCTTGTTCTGTATGTCTGTTACCTTCAAGCGTTCTGATTGGTTGGCTGTGTGAGCGTTCTGATTGGTTGGCTGTGTGACGTTCTCATTCGTTACCTTCAAGCGTTCTGATTGGTTGGCTGGGTGAGCATTCTGATTGGTCGTTCTGGAACCTTAGGCTTTCGCGGCTTAACGGCGACACGGTTTACGCCACGCAGCGAACGCCACATGAAGCCTTTGACAAAGCATACGCTGCAGCGTCATAATGTGTACAACTCGCGGCAAACGGCGACGCTGGCGAACGCCATGCAAAGCGTTTGACGGCGTACATTGCAGCGCCATAATGTGTACAACTCATAACGCCGCGAATGGCCACAACGCCACGCCGGCGTTGACGGACGGCGCGCAGCAGCCAGAGCTTGGCTACGTGGCGATGTACATCATTGAAACGTTGTTCAGCAGCATGAATTCAATGATTGGGTTTTAATATTATCCTGCACTGCGAGCGAAGCGAGCATCTTTCTAGTATTTATTATTAATATCATTTATCAGTTCACACATGAAGAGCAATAGGGTTTAATGAGTCATTTACCTGAAGATCCACCTTGAGCTTAAGAAGGTCTTCATTTTCTGGATCATTCATCAGCGCAGCCTCAACCTACAAAATTGAAAACACATTATTTGTGTACCGTATTTTCAAGCCAAATTGTCGCGGCTTATAGATGATTTAATTTATTTTCAAAGAATAGACCCTTTGACGCGGCCTATAATAGTAGGCAGCTTATACAAAAACATTTTTACAAATAGCAGGCAGAGTGATTCCCGTTAACTGAAACTGAAACTGAAATATCCGTTAACTGATAAATAATAAATCCGTTAACGGGAACTGGAACTGGAAAATACGCAAAACTGCAACTAAAACTGAAACTGGAAAATAAGCAACTGAAACTGAAAAATCGAGTCATATCAGTATCGTTTCAGTTTCAGTAATCTGAATATGGTAGGCGAACATCAGTGCAGCTGTGTGCATGACAGGCTGGCTATTGATCTATTGTCCACACGAAGGTCAGTACAATAGTCCAGTTGTTTAGTGCTCGCCGACCGATTGCCAGCCTGGGCAACAGGACGCCACGCCCCCGCAGTGACAGTAGTTATTTGGCCCCTTTATTCGTATTATCCTGGCCTGCACGGAGTACACGCTGCTTTGCTGATTGACCTTTTAGCAGAGATCGACTCATGTTCCAACTTTATTGTATTGTTTTGTTTGTCGCTACGGCCAAGTTTCATTGATCAGTAATCAAATATATTATAGTAACATTTTAACAATGAGCTTTAGGTAACCAGTGGCAAAAAGAGAGTGTGATTTGGGTTTTTCAATGATAAGATTGCATTTCTTGTTACTGTCTGAAGATCCACCAACAAATGTTAAAAGTCATCTAGAGAGTTGTCACAATCTGCATTTGCTGAGTTTTCAAAAGAAAATGAATGATTATTGTAAGCAATTTATTTACTTAAGTTATGTATGTAACTGGAATGATGCTCTGTTAGAAATTAACCCATTCACAAAAACTTTGTTTCTAAAAAACACATTATTTTTCAGGCTGTACCGCCCTTATAACCAGTTGAATAAAAATGAATATGAAATGTCAAATAAACCAAATGCTACTGTTGCTTATTTAAATGATTTATCCTATTTATTTTTAAAGAATAAAAACTGAAACTGAAAAATACCTTTAAACTGAAAAATATACAAAACTGAAACTGAAACTGAAAAATAGTTTTGCAAAACGGAACTGAAACTGGAACTGAAATATAATGAGCAACTGGAATCAACATAAGGAGGCCTCCAACATAAATTATTCTACCGGTAATTATAAATCCGGCAGAGAGAGAGAGAGAGAGAGAGAGAGAGAGAGAGAGAGAGAGAGAGAGAGAGAGAGAGAGAGAGAGAGAGACGTGACAGAGATGCAGCAGAGAGAGAGACGCGGCAGAAAGAGAGAGAGTTAGTTAGTTAGTAATAGGCTGATTTATATAGCGCTATTGTCCTAGCAGGCTAGAGTCAAGAGTGCTTTACATTGCATTAAAGGAGTGTCCGAACAAGTGCTTTTTTAGTCTCTTAGTGAATGTTTCCAAGTTGGTCGTGTTGGTGACACTGTCTGGTAACGCATTCCAGAGAGCTGGGTTCCCTCGAGTAACAGAACGCTCCCCCAGTTTGGCTGTTCTCAAGGGAGGAGGCACTGTAAGTCAGACCCGACTGGAGGAGCGGAGTCGCAAGCGACCTTCTGTGGATGGAAGCTTACGAAGAAGCACCGATAGGTAGTCTAGGCAGAACGGGTCGTAGAGTGCTCTGAACGTGAACCAGCACCTCTTGTAGATTACCCGCTCCGGAATGCGGAGCCAGTGTAAACTGTCCCGAAGTTGGGGATTGACGTGCTCACACCACCTGGTCTGAAAGATCGCTCGGGCGGAAGCATTCAACACCATCTGCAGACGCTTAAGCTGGTAGTCTGGCGTTCCAAGGAGTATGCTGTTGCAGTAGTCTATTCTCGTGAGCACCAGTGCTCACACAAGCTGGGTCGCAACAGACGCAGGTAGGTGTCTTCTTATTGCTCTAATTCGCTGGAGCTGATAGAAGGAATTGCAAACTACAATGCCAATATGGTTACGGAGTGACAGTGACTTGTCTAATAGGACTCCGAGAAGTCAGACCTCAGCCGACGGGACAATAGGGATCTGATCGATGACGAACAACGCATGAGTGATTAGATGCGTCCTCCTTATGGTGGTAATCCAGAGGACTTCCGTCTTGGCTGGGTTGAAAGCCAGACGATTTGCCTCAGTCCAGAGTTTGATTTTGGCTATGCACGCTGTGACGCGGTCACGTAGTTGTTCCGTGTCCCTGGAAGAGAGACGGCAGAGAGAGACGCGGCAGAGAGAGAGAGAGAGACAGACAGACATTGAAGAAGGGTTGTGAACCGGCCTCTCGGACCCTTTAATTAATCCAGCTATTAAGCAAGATTAGACAGTATTTTAAACATAATATTCAAGCGGTGGTAGCACTGCATAATCTCAGTTCCTTATGAGAGTGACTACAATCTAATTAATCATCTGGCTTAAAACTTTCCACTCTTACTAACAGGGCCATATTAAGGCGGGGGCTGAGGGGGCTGGAGCCTCAGGCCCACCGTTTTTCAAGTGACGACTAGTGTGGTGCTTAAACAGAGTAAAAAATTAATTTCACAATTTTCAGTTGTCCTACCCCCTCAAACTATTCCTCTTTAGCTAAAATCATTAGAAAAAAACTTTGAGCCTCTTATGGTAACTATTACTGGAACTGAGCGGCCTCATAACCAAAGATGAGTCACAGCTTCAGTTTTTATTACAGATGGTTGTGCAGCACAGGCAGGCTTATCCTGACAGCAAGAAACAGACATTGTCAAAGCAGCGTAGTCAGTCAACACTGTAGACAGATATACTGTACTTCTTTACTAACTTCTTGTTTAAACACTGAACAGTTGCAGTCTGTAGTCTTTTCAATTTTAGACTGCAATTTTACATGTTCTTGCTTCCATTTGAAAATGCTGTTTGACTTAAAGTGCTGCATAGCTGATATACACCATTGTCTCTGTTTTTTAAAGATAAATTAGCTATAGTGACCATAATTGTTACCTATCAGGTTATTGAGCTACCAGTAATAGTTACCATAAGAGGATCAAACTTTTTTTCTAATAATTTTAGCTAAAGAGGAATAGTTTGCAGAGGTAAGACAACTGAAAATTGTGAAATTAATTTTTTACTCTGTTTAAGCACCACATTAGTTCACAGTGGCCGACCTGATATTTTCTACTACATCAGTATGATAAAATATAAAAACCTGCCTTGCAGCTAAAGCAAGTTCAAGAAATTTAATCAATATTTTTGGGGAGCATCAAATAGGCACAGCAGAGCAGCTAAAGGTGAACAAAGGCTGTTTTGCATGCCATGCAATACAGCACAACCTTACTTTTAGGTACATAGACTGAACATCCAAAATATCCCTAACCCCAACTTAATACATGTCCTGGTTTTCACTCAAAAAATCTACTCATCTTAGGGCCCAAAAATGAGATGTCGTGTCAGAAGCTTGAGATGAGAATGCCTTTAGCATACTTTTCAAATTAAGGAAGCTTCCTTCTCTTCAAAATGATTTCTCACTTATGACAATGGTCTCAAACACTAAATTTGCTAGAAAAATAATTAAAAGGCATGATCAGCTGATGGCAAGCCACAAGGCTGCAAGTCCACAGCAAGTGAATAATTGATGACTTGGTGAACTAAATGAATGACATGGAATACCGGGTTGCATTGACTCCCGTACGTAGGTCTGCTGAACGACTATTATGACATTTTATATTTGCAGGTAGTGATTCAAAAACTTCAGAATCGAACTGAATATACCCTTGCTTCATTTTCGAATCCAATATCAAAGTTTCACAGGTTCCTAGTTTCAGTCCCTTCTTTCCTGCATGTCCATTTTTCATAAATCACGTTATGTATAGTTAAACTGACTGAGAGCGGCATTGCCACTTGGACTGCACTACAACAAAAAAGGCTAGTTCCATGCTTAAATTATTGTAGGGTCCAGCTCTCATCACCGTGTACTAGACAAGCAGTAACACAGATGGCATGCACCATTAATGTTTGCCATTGCTTTCTCAAGACATGCACATTACATTCACAGCTAAATGCTGCTTCAAATTTATCTATGTCTAAGTGATGAACGGCTTGGTATGCCAACAGCAACAGCGCTCAATCTTGGGATCACCCATTCAATTGCGAGACTCACTTGATGCTGCTCAAATCTGGTAATCATGCATTTTAGGTGCATAAATTATTTCATGTTAAACATAAAAGAAAGAGTTTTTATAAGAAGAATGTTTTACCATAGCAATTATGTCATAAATATCATGCATTCATCAATTGTACCTTAAAGTGGATTTCAAACTGGATATGGTGTTCAAGGTCTCAAACATGTCTTGCCTGTGGAACTTGTTTATGAATACCAAACACATGAAGATATTAAAGGAACAGCTCACGGGACATCTCAAGCTGCCGGTGGAGTTTACACTTTGCTCTCATCCACAAGTTTTCCAACTCTTCTGTGAACAGTCAGCAGGATCAATGAAATTCCATTGATAAACAATGTTCTGCATGCATATGCCATTGGCAAGGCAGTCAATGTTTGAACAAGCTGCCCACCCATCAGACATGATATGTGTACCTGGAAGGATGTACCTTTGAGCAGTCAGGCACCTCAATGAGGAAGCAAAATTCATGTAGAAATAATTTAATGTAAAATGTGGATTTGTACCCTTGAATTCTTCTATTTCTGGCGGAAACTGGTCCTAGCATTGGAGTATCGCTGGGTAAAACAGCAATGAAAATATAGAAAGTGACTATTTGCAGAGCGGAGTGTGAACAGATCAAAATGGATGGGTTTAAGGCATTCCATATCAGGGTCCAGTCACTAAAAAGCCCGACACTGCAAGAGCCATATCATGATCTTTTGACAAAACATTCTTGTTGATTGCTTACATTATGGATGTCATAGCATGAGCAGCAGAAGAGGGTGATTTAAACAGCCACAGTAATGTAAGATGGTGCCTGACCATCATTTTGCTGAAAACAATAATTACTTGTTTGAATTTAATTACAGGTGACAAATGTTTCCCATTGGAGGGTGTTAAGCATAAAGTCTGAGATGCTAGAGAGTCAGGAGCTTTACAGATTCCAGCCAGACTAACTAACTTACTAGATTGCAGAGTGGAAAGTAATTTTGGGCAGGCCAAGATAAAGAGAATTAACATTTTCTCAGTTGTTGACAAAAAAGCAGAACAAGAGATTATGGCTCCAGATAAATAAAGTGTAGAAATCGTGAACAATATTTCATGTAGAAATAATTTACCCACCTAAAATGCAGGATTACCCTTGAATTCTGGGTACTGGCAGAAACTGGTCGTGCAACACCAAGTATCCCTGTGGTACAACAGCAATTAAAATATAGAAAGTGACTATTTGCACTCTGGACATATCCCCCCAGCAAAGAAGTAATAGATCTTAATTTTAAAAGGTGCTTATCGGTTATCTGATGCCATGGCTGACGTCAGTATCATTTAAGGTTAGTGTTTAGTGTCTGGTTTATGGTGTGGGTAATGATTATAGTCAAATTCTATAAAGAAAACAAAGGGGGCTTATGTCCGGCTGTGTCATATCATTTCAAAGGTTATATGTTGTGGTGTTATATCATTTCAAACGTTGTACCGGGGGGATAATATCCGGGGGGATTAAGTCCAGGGGAGAATGTCCTACAATCGTTTTAGTGTGCATGTGCACTCCGGAGTGCCAATAAGCCTTTATCGGGTCAGTGCACTACGGAGTGCGAATAGGTGGTTTAATATCTCGCCATACAGAATGCGAATAATCTCATTCTAAAATATAAGCGACAACATGACATGGGACAACATGGGATTGAGGAATTGTCGCGCGAAAGCGTGTGAGTAGTTTCGGCTGTTGTGACTCATCGTTATCGTTGAAATGACCAACTATCGGGCCCAACAGGTCATCGGTCCCGTCCGTGGCCACTTCTTTATTTTAAACGGTAGGCTACTAGCCCGTAAAATCAGCGCTGTTTGGGCCGATGGGTCTTACACGGCCGACGAAGTGTTCAGTGCCTGTACGGTTGGTCACGTACGGCCAAACGGGTAACTGCCTAATATTTTTACATTATCACACATGAACACACTGTAGCGAAAATTTTGCTATAAAGAATATACGCTTACCTGCTGCAATTGTATTTTATTTTCCCCTAATTTTGAAGTCGCGTTAAAATCCATTTTCAGATTGTACTTAATTTTAATCAAATATAGACAAAAACATAGACTAACGCTTCCTACCATAGACTTTATTTGTAATCAACAAATTATGCAAGATTTTTGTTTCCTCTATAAATTTGGTAAATTAATAGATTTCTACTTGCTGAACACAAATATGTAAAGTAAAATTTCGTTAATTTCTAAAGGACTTTAAAAAATCGATGCACTGGCATTTACTATTGTAAATTCCTATGTCTTTCAATCTCAAATGAAGTACCTAAGTAGCCAAAAAATCTCGTCAATTTCATGCCGGGTCATTTAATCAAAAGGTCAGCAATAGGCAGGAAGATTATGCGCATAATCTTTCTTGAAATAGCAAATATGTAATTAGATTTTCTGCATCAACTAAGGACTTTAATAAATCGACAATCTGGTCATTTTTATTGTAAAGAGATTTGACTTTCGGACATAATTCTGTTTGTTTGTACCTAAAGACCAGTGTTGGGAAATCTTGACTAAACTTTTATACTATTGCCATTAGTTGAATAGCTGCTTATTCTTATGCGCTTAAAGCCTAAATATTCAAACCAGTATTTGTAGCTAATAATCAATTCCAAATCTATTTAAATATAGTATTTAAATACTGAATTTTCCATTAATGTTAAAATGAAAACCGTTTATCATTTATCACTGACAAATGTTAAAATCTAAACGCTCTGATGTCGGGGGCCTGCATAATGAGTATAATACAGTCTCATGTAAGTTATTCGGGCCGCACTTGATAATCCTTGATTTGTTCCAATATTTTGTCACCTGTGTCCCTGCTACGCGGCGGATGGGATCGGCCCTAAACATCTGAGTTGAGTTTGCTCGTCAAACTAAACCATCAGTGATTTAGGCTTATCTGGTCGCAAAAAATAAGCCACCCAATAAACGCTCATGTTGGGCCATTTAAAAGACGACTGATGAGGAATTTGTCGCTTTATTGTGTGTTGTAATGTTGATTTAAATATCCGCACATGCATTTAAATACTATTTAAAAGCCAAGATTGTCCAGTATTTAAGAAAATTTAAATAGGCCTAAATCCAAAATTAAGTATTTAAATAGTATTTAAATATCAATTGCCAAAGATGTATTTAAGAAATTTAAAAATACCAATTTGAATGCCGAATTTCCATTTATTGCAATTTCAAATAATTATAACATTTTTTATAGACTGTTCATTTTTACATTTTCTTTACGATGGTTTTAGACAGTTGAACAGTTAAGTAGGTCTACATTGACATTGTTAGAAATAATTTTAACTAACATTTGTTTACACAAAAATACGGTTGTAAAAACAATCGTGTCAAATACATATAAAGGATTTTTAAAAACATTTAAACCTTATTTGCCAGTCAAATACTTAACCATTTGGGATATTTAAATACTATTTAAATACTACCTGAGAAACACCAAATTTATGAAAGTATTTAAATACTTTCGCGGAGTATTTATTACAACACTGGCCACATGGCGATATTGGCCGAAGACCCGCCAACAGATTTATGCACACAGTGGGCCAATGAAGCCGGCCCAGCCGCGGCCAGTCGACGCTTAATGCTTTCTTCATCTTCTTTAGGTGCCTTGTTTTACAACGTTGGCGACCATGGACTTCCACTCCTCTCTGTCGTATGTCGCTTGTAGCAGTTCTACTTCTGATATTTTGTCTTTCACGTCGCATAGCAGGTTTTCGATGAACGTCAATTTTTGCCTCCCTCTTGCTCTTTTCCCCATCACTTTACCTAGCTGTTGTGACTAAGTTTTCCGGGCCTTTTTTCTCATTATATGTGTCCGAAGAATTCTAGTTGTCTTTTCTTTATAATCTTTAACAATTTCCTCCTTGAGTTTGCCTTTTCCAAAATTTCCTCGTTTGATGTTTTCTCTGTCCAAGAAACCTTCATCATTCTCCTTAAAAACCACATTTCCAATGCCTCTAATTTTTTCTTCATCTGTTTGAAATTGACCACGTTTCTGCGCCGTATATCAATACCGACCATACATAAGTTTCCAATCCCTATTTCCTTGTTTCCATTGATATTCTCTTATTTGTTAAGATGTGTTTTAATTCCAAAATGCTGATTTTGCCTATTAATAAGCAAATGATGCTGTTATATCCTTTTCAGATTTCCCATTGCTGGATATCCAACTTCCTAAATAACACCAATCATTTACTTAACTATTAGTTGTCCATTTATGCATAGTTGGCATCTTGGTGAAAAATTTGTTTGGAGATCAATGCGCAAAATGTTTTCAATTGTAAAAATTTTTAAAAATTTTTTTTTCGCCTTCCTAAAACTAAATTCCACTAATTTTGCAAAAATTTGTGTGTAATTTGCCATTAATGCTGCGTCGTCCGCGAATTGCAAAAAATTGTTAAAATTTCTGCCCTCCAATTATGAAATCCTTCCATATTAATCAATTTTTTTTTCCATGATTTCCACTAATACAAAGGATAAAGAATTCTGGTGATAAACCAAACCTTGCAAATTAGCAAGGGGAATTTTCTGTATTTTGATCCAGTTTCCCTTTTTCCCTTTTATTCTGATTGTTGCTGTCTGTTTCCCGCTGAAATTTCCAAGAATATTTTCCTGTCCTTTCCATCTAATTCCGCTTTGTCCAGAAAGTCGAATAGCTGATTTTGCATGACGTTCAGTGTTGTAATAAATACTCCATTTCCCAGTGCTTAAATCCAACTTCATAAATACTTGGTTCATTTATTTGTATTTAAATTGTATTTAAATACCCAAATACCTTGGTGTATCTTTTTAAATACTGGCAAATAAGGTTTAAATACTTTTTAAATACTTGATATGTATTTGACCATTTCTTTCCACAACCGTATTTTTGTGTAAAGAAATGTTAGTTAAAATTATTTCTAACAATGTCAGTGTAGACCGTCCGCGAACTGTTCAACTGTCTAAAACCATCAGTAAAGAAAATGTAAAAATGAACAGTCTTTAAGAAACGTTATAATTACGTTGAAAATTCTGGTGATAAATCCAAAGTATTTAAATTTCTTAAATACATCTAAATTTTGATCCAGTATTTAAATACTATTTAATTACTTAATCTTGGATGAGTATTTAAATAAATTTCTTAAATACTTTTCAAAGTATTTAAATCTATTTAAATACTGTCCAGACATTTAAATACTTTACAACACTGATGACGTTATCAAAAGCTTTTTCGTAGTCCATGAAACAGATATATACATCCTTCTGCATTTCTATGCATCTCTCACTGATTCTTCTTAGAATGTATATTGCATTTCTGCATCCACAATTTTCCTTAAAGCCATATTGCTGTTCTGATGCTTTGTGTCTGATTTTATTCTTCGTCCTTTTGAGCAGTATTTTTAGTAATAACTTTTAAAAATGGCTTATTAAGCTGATGGTTTGGAATGCTTCGCACTCAGTTGCATTTTGTTTCTTTGGTATTGGTATTATTATTGATTTTCCAAGGCCTTCAGGTATTGTAGCCGTTTCATAAATTGTATTTATCATTTCTGTAGTTCTTTTCAGTCCTTCTTCCCCCGCCGCAAGAATCATTTCACTTACTATCTTGTCCTTTCCCGCCGCCTTCTTCTTTTTCATGTCTTTTAACGCGGCTCTTACTTCATCTTGTATAATCTTGGGGCCTTCTGTTTCATTTTTATTATCGGTAATAGTATTCTTCCTCATCTTTGTAGAGTTCTTTTATGTATTCTTCCCATCTTCCTCTGATTTCTTCTTCCTCTGTCAGCATCTTTCCCTCTTTTTTTATGCAGTTGCTGCCCGTTCCTCTGTTTTTCTTTCCTGCCAACTCTCTTATTTTATCGTGAATGTTCTCTTTGTGTTTGTTTTTCTCCATCCAGTCGCATTGCTTGTTTAAACGCATTTCTTTTGCTGCTTTGCATTCTTTCCTTATTAAATTATTAAGCAGTTGATATTTTTCTTTGTCTGTTGTTTTGCTTAATGCTTACCGGCGTAGTAATACGCACTATAGTTCCAGTACACTATTTTAGCTGCTTTTTGGCAGACATTGTAGCCTTTTGTACTGTGCAGTCTGCAGCTGACCCCATGCACGACCGCACATTGGGGCAAGAGATGACACGCCCTCCTGGAAAATGCTAATACCAATATTTCACACTAAAATTTGAAAACCTTGATAAAATACTAACTGTGACCATTGTGTTAAAATGTTTTGCCCCTCCTGGAAAAATTTATGTTGCATAACCATGATCATTGTGTTTTGCTCCTCCTGGCGAAAATTCTGCGGGTGCCCATGGCTGTAACCAATTAGTAAGCAAATTTAATATATGTTAAAGAGATTTAAGAGATTTCATTGTCGTTTTTGGCTTGTATTTTTGTATAACATCTATACCAGTAAATCAGTTGAGGCTGTAGATGGCGATCAATAATTTTCATGTATTTTTGTTGTCAGATCTGATCAATAATTGATATTGGCTGTTAAAATGTTGTACCACTTACGTGAAAGTGCCGTTAGCATTATTTTTTGTTCAAAAATTGTCACAGCAATTATGTTGATACACGTATCACAATCAGTGTTTATTCTAGCCATCTTGACATTGGGGGATTTAGAAATGTTTGGGGGAGGGGGGAAGGTCTGAGTCTCCAAAAACCTTGACAAGCAAAAAAGAAGATCATCCATCCTTCCTAATATCCTTTACCCTTCTCAAGTTCTCATTTACCCTTCTCAAATGCCCTGGTAACCAAATAAATTATCATACTTACATTTTGCCCTCTCCAAAAAAAGCCCCCCATCCTCACACTTTTGGGGGGGGGGAATTATAAAACTTTGGATGCGGGAATTCCCCTCCCCCGAGAAGGCCTAGAATAAACACTATCACAATTGATCATCGATCTTGCTTTGTAAGTTGTATGCTGACTATGTTTGTCATCGATTTTTTAAAAATTAATATGTTATGTATTAGAAGTGAAGGGTGTGAGAGTTTATATATGGTAGGACGGTGCAGTATAATATGCTGGCCCATTGAAGGCCGGATACAGATACGAACTGAGGGCCCTTTGATGGCCGGGCATGTAGGGCCTTTATATAGGACCAATTTGCAAAATCTATGAGGGCCCACTGCAGATATGAATTGAGAGCCCTTTGATGGCCCGACATGCAGGGCCTTTATAGGGCCAATTTGCAAAATCTATGAGGGCCCACTGCAGATATGAACTGAGGGCCCTTTGATGGCCCGACATGTAGGGCCTTTATAGGACCAATTTGCAAAATCTTTGAGGGCCCACTGCAGAAAAATAGCAATTATTGACATTGGCCCCTCAAAAAAAAATTCATTGGCCATATGATAGGGCCAACAAACTGTGTTGATTGGGTATCACCTTGGGCGCTACGCGAGGTGGGAAGGCCTGTCGAGAACCCTGAAATGACATAGGCAGTCCCTCAGTCGGCGGCAGAAGTGAGGATAGTGAGGATGCTGCACAGTGGCGTAGCAAGGCAAAGTGCTGCCCGGGGCGAAAAAAATTGCCGCCTTTTCATTAAAATTCTTGATAGGACAACAAATTTCCGCCTTTTCGTTACATTCTTGACAGGCAAAAAACCTTATCGCTGTGGCGTTTCCTATCACCTATAACTATGATCAACACAGATGTATTATAACTTCATATATTAATTATTAATGTTCGTATCCAGGACGCAACGGAGTGAGAGTCTTCGACTGTGTGAGAGCGACTGACGCTGAAACTAACTACTCTATAAAATATATAATGTAAGACTATAGCAGCTACGCTATTGGTTGAGGCTTGTAAGTGTCCAATCATGCCACATCTCTTCCCATTAATTAGGCTCATTATCTAATTAAGAAAATTAATATTTTATAGCAGTTCTGTTAAAACTTTATCAGTCATCTAAAACAGAAATTTAAAATGTTAACTATTTATATCTACATGGCTTTCTGACTGTACGGCCAGATCTAGTCTTATATGGTTCAGCTCCTCTAGTAGTTATTTGTTGTTCCCTAGGTGACGCTGGGATTGCCTCAGTTGTATCAGATGATGGTTCATTCGCAGCGCTGGTGGAGTGTTGATCTTCATGCACCATTGATTTGTACGGTGGTCTCGAACGGCTGTCTTCTTCTCTTTTCATTGATGGTTGTCCTTGTCCTTCACTTTCCTCCTGGAAAATGACAGGGGGTTCCAAGGAGAACCTGACATGCCGGGAGCTCCTTCGTTTTATTAAGCCGTCGTCCAGCCGAAGTTGATACGATCGATGTGGAAGGACGTCTGTAATTTCCGCTTTCTTCCAGCGGTCGTCGGTCGGTCGTACCTTTACGCGACAAGTGTCTCCCTTCTGTAGCTTCCGTCGGTTGTGCGCGTTTTTGTTGTAGTAAGCGGCTTGCTTCAATTTTGATCTTTCTAATGCCTGTTGGACCTTGGCAGCAGAAGGAGTATCCAGTGGTTGACTGCTGATATGCAATTTTGTGCGCGTTCGACGTCCAAACATAATTTGCGCGGGGCTTAGACCCAATCTCTCGGAAGGACAATTTCTCCACTCCATTAAGGAAATGTAGGGGTCTAAATTTTCCTCTAAAGCTTTCTTCATCAGCTTCTTAGCCATTTTAACTGCTGACTCTGCTTTGCCATTTCCTTGGCTATGCATTGGTGAACTTAAGACATGTTGAAACTCGTATTTATCTGCGAATTTCTTAAATTTCATTGAGTTAAATGGGCTGTTATCACTATGCAAGAATGATGGGATTCCATATTTTGCGAAATGTTGTTTTAGGCAGTAAATTACGTTGCTCACCGACTTCGATGGTAATCTGTCTATTTCGAAGAATCCACTGAGGAAGTCTGTTGAAATTAAATATTCTCGCTGTTGAAATGCGAAAATATCGACTGCTATTCTTTCCCACTGTCGAGACGGTGGGGGCATGGGTGCCAGTGGTTCTTTTGGAGGCAAGTCTCTGAATGTATTGCAGATGTGACATTTCAGAACTTTCTCTCGGAGTTCACAGGTCAAATTTGGCCAGAATACCACCTCCCTCGCTCGACGTAGACAACTGTTTAGTCCAATATGAGACGAGTGTAGACGGTTTAGAATTTCCTGTCTCGCCGGTGCTGGTACGACAAGACGATGTCCTTTATAGACGAGAAATTGTCCTTTATAGACGAGACCTCGACAAACCGATAATTCCTCTCCAAAGGTCGCAAAAGGTCGAACGTCGGCTGTCAGCCCCTTCGGCGAGTCGGGCCAGCCTCTATAAATCTGTTCTTTCAGGCGGATGTAGCTCGGATGGGATGTCGCGTCTGTGATGAGTTTCAGAGTAGACGGAGGTGTTATTAATCGAGTTTCTGCTTCTTGCTCCGCATCTGCTGTCTCTAGGAAAGCAATTTCTTCACTGAACTCCTGCGGAGTGCCTCTGGCAATGTAAGCTCGGCTGAGGGTGTCTGCCAAAATTAAATCTCGGCCAGCAACGTATTCCATTTCAAAATCATATCTTTGTAGCTTTAACAACAGGCGCTGGAACCTTTTTGGCGCAGAAGAGAGAGACTTTTTGAATATACTCAATAAAGGTTTATGGTCATTTTGAACTTTTACTTTTCTGGCATATGTGTAGTAATGAAATTTCTCCATAGAAAAACATATTGATAGACATTCCCTTTCGAGTTGGCTCCATCCTTTTTCAGCGTCTGTTAATGCACGGCTAGCATACTCCACTACACGATTTTGCTGAAGGAGAAGGGCTCCTACGCCTTTTTGAGAGCTGTCGCACTGAACAAGCAAGTCCTCCTTGTCATTAAAATAGGCTAAAACAGGCGCAGATTTTAACATACATTTCAATTTCTCGAAGGCTTCAGTGTGACGTTCATCCCATCTGAAGTGCGAGTCGGACTTCAAAAGCTCACGAAGCACCGTCGTGACGTCACTGTAGTGAGGGCAGTATCTTGCTAAATAGTTGGCCATTCCGAGAAGACGCTGAAGTGCAGCTTTATCTTCTGGTTGCGCGAAGTTTTCAATGGCTTCGATTTTCGAGGCGGAAGGCTTTATTCCGTCTTTCGTTAAGTCATGGCCCATAAAAGTGATGCAATCTCGATGAAGTTTCATCTTTTCTCTGTTCAATTTAACTCCCTTCTCTCGACATCTCTGAAAAAGAGCAATTAAATTGGCATTGTGGTCCTGCATTGCTTCTTTCTGCGTGTTGCCAGAACCAGTTATAAGACTGTCATCGGCAATGCAGAAAATCCCTTTCAGTCCAAAAAGTGCTTCATGTATTCGTGCTTGAAATATTTCCGATGAAACTGAAAGACCAAAAGGAAGACGTAGATATCTGAAACGAGAAAAAGGCGTGTCAAAAGTGCATAGTAGACTTGATTCATGGTCAAGCTGAAGTATGTTGAAGGCATTTTGACAATCCACTGTGCTGAAAACTCGAACCCCAGACAGCTTGTGCAAGATGTCGTCGAGGGTCGGCAGACAGTACCGGCTTCTGATCAGCGCAGGGTTTAGGGTCCTTGTAGGGTCAAGACACAGTCTGAGTTTCCTATTATTCTTGATGGTGACAACCAACGCAGAGACCCAGACAGTGGCTCCATTACTGGCGTAATTATCCCTTGAGAAACCATCTGCTGAAGTTCGTTTTCGACTCTGTCCTTGACTGCAATTGCCATTCGACGCAGTGGTAGCTGCACTGGTCGATACGACGGATCTATATCCAGATGGACAGTACCTTCCATCAGTCCCAGATTTCCGTCGAACAGGTCGCCAAAACGAGCAAAGACATCAGCTTCAGTCAGCTGTCGCTCCAACGCAGGTGGCGAAACAGCTTCGGTCGCACAGATGTTGTGCTCCATAACGCGCAGGAGATCCAGTTCCTGGCAAATTGACATGCCTAGAATAGGACTGTCATGATCAGTGACATAAATTTCCGTCAGTAATTGTTTTTTCGTCGTCGGATGAGTAATCGTGATGTCGATAACTCCTGCTGTCGGCAGCTCTAGACCGCTAAACATTCGCAGAACTGATTTCGCTGGACGCAGCGCTGGTCGCAAAGGAAGGTTTTCGTAAATCGACGATGAAATGGCTGTAATCGTTGAGCCAGAATCAATCATAAATCGGACACGCATTCCATTTATCAGTAAATGCGTAAATACACGTCCTCCTGAATCAGTAGAATTCAGAACGAGAACAGATTCGAAAGAATCAGATAGCTGCTTTACGCTTCCGTACGAAGAATTTCTCTTTTCACATTGGGCAGCGTAATGGTTTTTCTCATTGCAGCGCCGATACACAGCGCCAAAAGCTGGACAGTTATTCTTGCCGCGCTCATGGCTACGCCCACAGAAACGACAAGAATCTCTAACTGTACCTTTCGCAGGGCGAATCCGGTTTTGACTCGGATGCCTTTGATCTCGGGTTTCGTGTCGACGATTCTTTTGTTTCGCAACATCGTGCTGCCGACGATGCTGACTGTGATCACGGCGAGGCGGAGGGTCGCGACGCAAAGCGTTGACTGCTCCCGTCTCCGTGATGGCTTTGAACTGGCGGGCGGTCGCCTCTTGTGCCTTGCAGACGTCGATGGCCTTTTGAAGGTCGAGTCCTTGCGTCCCAAGCAGTTTCCGGCGAGTTACGTCGTCGTGGATCCCAAGGACAATACGGTCGCGAATCATGGAAGACTCCGCTGCACCGAATCCACACGAGCGGACGAGGCGTCGCAAATCTGCAGCGAATACATCGAACGATTCACCAGGACTCTTTTTCCTGGTGTTGAACAAGTATCTCTCGTAGACCTCATTCAACTCGCCCACGCAGTACCGTTCGAAGGCCTCTAGAATGTCAGTCGTACTCTTCCGTTGCTCCTCACTCAACGTCATCGACTCAAAAGTGACGTATGCGTCGGATCCAATGCAGGCTAGGAGAGTCGCAGCCTGAACTTCTGCAGTTTCTCCAGACACTTTCGCAGCGATACAATGATTTTTCCATTGGCCCTGGAATCGACGGAACTCCACACATAAGTTCGCCGCATTCAGATCCAGTTTCTCCGGCAGAGGAATGTTCGATCTGGTCGCCATAGCAACTAATGTTCACTTTTTTCTAATTAAACGCAAAGCTGTGAGTTCGTTTCCGCTGATGACACCATGTGGCGTTTTCCTAACGCCTATAACTATAATCAACTCAGATGTATTATAACTTCATATATTAATTATTAATGTTCGTATCCAGGACGCAACGGAGTGAGAGTCTTCGACTGTGTGAGAGCGACTGACGCTGAAACTAACTACTCTATAGAATATATAATGTAAGACTATAGCAGCTACGCTATTGGTTGAGGCGTGGCTTGTAAGTGTCCAATCACGCCACAATCGCAACATGCTAAAATTCTTGACAAGCAAAAAAGCCTTATCGCTACTTCCTAGAAAATTTTTCATAGGCAAAAAAAAGAGTTTCTCGAAAATGCCGCCCCTAGAGCAAGTGCCGCCTGGGGCGATTCGCCCCCACCGCCCCCGTCGCTACGCCACTGATGGTGCAGTATTGGCTTGAATCAAGAAAACAGGAGCTTCACACAAAGGCAAGAGCAAAGTACGAGTATTAGGCCTACTTGGAACTGGGGCGTGGAAAGCCTGGTACCTACCAATACCATCCTACACTACCGAAAGCAACATGGATGAGAGTTTGAATTTGTGTAACACATCCCGGTTCGGATGTCGCCCGGTCAAACAAGGTCCGCGTTCCCTGATAGGAAACCAGGGCAGTATCGAAAAGTTGGTGACTGGAATGAAACACGAAGAAATAGAAGAAAAACAAAGACAAAGTTTACAACTGAGATCAACACTCAGACTAGGAACTTGGAACATAAGAAGCATGTTACAAGTAAGAATCCTAGAACATGGGTGTCCAACTTAAATCAGATGGCGGGCCGCATGGACCACAAGCTCAACCTCGCGGGCCGCACATGATTACAAGTACCGATAATACCTTGCAGTAGCGTCATTTCACACTTTTCCTGGGGCGAGGTTATCGCCGAGATTATTTTTGGCCACTTTGGCAACATTTTTGGAAATTATGGGCAATTTTTGGGAATTTTAAAGAAATTTTTGGCAATGTTGGCAAATTTTGGACCAATTTTGGCAAATTTGAATTTTTTGACATTTTTTGGCAATTTTTGTACATTTTCGGCAATTCTTTGCACATTTTACATTTATTAAATAAACCTAGCCCTACAATAAAGATAACAGTGGCGTAGCGTGACTTTGGGGGCCCGGGGGCATCTTTGTCATGGGGGCCCCAGAGCCTCGAGCTGACGAGCAAAAAAAAAAGGTCGTCAGCACATCATTTCTAGGGTTAGGGTGTTAAGAAGTTATAGGGTTAACCCTAACCTAACCCTAGCTTAGACCTTTCTTCGGGGGCCCCCCCAGCCCGAGGCCCGGGCGGCTGTCAACAAAGTGCTCCCCGCCTTCTTACGTTACGCCACTGAAAGATAATAACCGGTCCTATAGCTAAAATTGTAATTTTCCCAAACTCGGCGGCGGGCCGGATGAAACTGTCCCGCGGGCCGGATGTGTGTGTGTGTGTGTGTGTGCGTGTGCGTGCGTGTGCTTGTGTGTGTATGTGTGTGTGTGTGTGTTGTGTGGTTGTAATAGCTGTAAATTGTAATACATTTTATTTTGGGAAAGTAGGCCTACGGTTACGGGGTTAGCTGGGAATTAGTCAAATCTACTGGTTTTAGGTGAACTTTTTAAAACGAACTTCTAAAACGCGAGCGGTGGCATTGAATATCAAATATTATACAAGAAGTTAAATTGATGGAAATAAGATGAATTAGATGATCGCATTGATCGGTTTATTTGAAGCTTGGATTCCACCTTTGTTTGGTAATCGATGCTAAGATGTTACGGATTATTAAGGTAGTTGTTTTAAGGGACTTCTTAGTTGGCATTGAACATTTGTGTATTTGGGCGTGCTCATGTGTGCGTGGCGCTATTGTTGTCTCTTAATGTTCGAAGGGCGTGATGGGGATCATGGGGTTTCGTGACTTGGTTGGGCGTTAAGCAAAAATTATCGCTGTTAGGTCTTCGGCAGCTAAGTTTTCGCAGAATTTACCCTTCAATAGTTTCCAACAAGTCTTAAATCAAATATCATAACAATGTTGTGAACGTATAATTATGTCAAATGAAAGGGGGTTTGATTATCTACAAGAATATGAAAAAAGGTAACATTTGCAATTATATTCTTCATATTTCTTTAGATTATATTAAAATTAAAAAATAAAGGGTTCTTTCGCGTTATCCGGACCCCAGTAGATGGCGCAGTTGGCTACAGAGGCGTTAGGGTTGGAGCCGGTTCGGTCACGTCTATAAAGCTAGCAGCGGATTCGATATTCAGATATTCGCACATTCGCTCCATAGAGATGTCCAATAGCCTAAATATACTTCGTCATACAATTAAATATTTCTAATACTTTATAAAATTCTGCCTATATCTACACCGAGTGCTAGCCCTCTGGGCTCTATCTCTTCAATATTGTGTCAATATATCTTGCAGGTCAAAAGTGCTAGGCCATTTAGACATTCGCCAATGCTATTTAATAGCCTAAAAATTCATACAGGGTAAAATAATTTTTTATGCAACTTTTTAAAATTCTGCCTATACCTACACCGAGTGCTAGCCCTCTGGACTCTACCCCTCCAAGACTGTGTCAATATGTCTTGCAGGTCAAAAGTGCTAGGCCACTTAGACATTCGCCAATGCTATTTAATAGCCTAAAAAAATCATACAGGGTAAAATAATTTTTTATGCAACCTTTTAAAATTCTGCCTATACCTACACCGAGTGCTAGCCCTCTGGGCTCTACCCCTCCAAGACTGTGTCAATATGTCTTGCAGGTCAAAAGTGCTAGGCCACTTAGACATTCGCCAATGCTATTTAATAGCCTAAAAATTCATACAGGGTAAAATAATTTTTTATGCAACCTTTTAAAATTCTGCCTATACCTACACCGAGTGCTAGCCCTCTGGGCTCTACCCCTCCAATATTGAGTCAATATCTCTTGTACATCAAAAGTGCTGGGTCATTTAGACATTCGCCAATGCTATTTAATAGCCTAAAAATTCATACTTGGTAAATTAGTTTTTTATGCAACTTTTTAAAATTCTGCCTATATCTACACCGAGTGCTAGCCCTCTGGGCTCTACCCCTAATATAGTGTGTCAATATCTCTTGCAGGTCAAAAGTGCTGGGCCATTTAGACATTCGCCAATGCTATTTAATAGCCTAAAAATTCATACAGGGTAAAATAATTTTTTATGCAACCTTTTAAAATTCTGCCTATACCTACACCGAGTGCTAGCCCTCTGGGCTCTACCCCTACAATATTGAGTCAATATCTCTTGTACATCAAAAGTGCTGGGTCATTTAGACATTCACCAATGCTATTTAATAGCCTAAAAATTCATACTTGGTAAATTAGTTTTTTATGCAACTTTTTAAAATTCTGCCTATATCTACACCGAGTGCTAGCCCTCTGGGCTGTACCCCTAATATAGTGTGCCAATATCTCTTGCAGGTCAAAAAGTGCTGGGCCATTTAGACATTCACCAATGCTATTTAATAGCCTAAAATATTCATACAGGGTAAAATAATTTTTTATGCAACTTTTTAAAATTCTGCCAATATCTACACCGAGTGCTAGCCCTCTGGGCTCTACACCTAATATAGTGTGTCAAAATCTCTTGCAGGTCAAAAAGTGCTGGGCCATTTAGACATTCACCAATGCTATTTAATAGCCTAAAAATTCATACAGGGTAAAATAATTTTTTATGCAACTTTTTAAAATTCTGCCTATATCTACACCGAGTGCTAGCCCTCTGGGCTCTACCCCTGAAATATTGTGTCAATATGTCTTGCAGGTCAAAAGTGCTGGGCCATTTAGACATTCACCAATGCTATTTAATAGCCTAAAATATTCATACAGGGTAAAATAATTTTTATGCAACTTTATAAAATTCTGTCTATACCTACACCGAGTGCTAGCCCTCTGGGCTCTACCCCTTCAATATTGAGTCAATATCTCTTGCAGGTCAAAAGTGCTGGGCCATTTAGACATTCACCAATGCTATTTAATAGCCTAAAATATTCATACAGGGTAAAATAATTTTTATTGCAACTTTTTAAAATTCTGCCTATACCTACACCGAGTGCTAGCCCTCTGGGCACTACCCTTCAATATTGAGTCAATATCTCTTGTACATCAAAAGTGCTGGGTCATTTAGACATTCACCAATGCTATTTAATAGCCTAAAAATTCATACTTGGTAAATTAGTTTTTTATGCAACTTTTTAAAATTCTGCTTATACCTACACCCAGTGCTAGCCCTCTGGGCTCTACCCCTCCAATATTGTGTCTATATCACTTGCAGGTCAAAAGTGCTAGGCCATTTAGACATTCGCCAATGCTATTTAATAGCCTAAAAATTCATGTCTTGTAAAATAATTTTTTATGCAACTTTTTAAAATTCTGCCTATATCTACACCGAGTGCTAGCCCTCTGGGCTCTACCCCTAATATAGTGTGCCAATATCTCTTGCAGGTCAAAAGTGCTGGGCCATTTAGACATTCACCAATGCTATTTAATAGCCTAAAATATTCATACAGGGTAAAATAATTTTGTATGCAACTTTTTAAAATTCTGCCTATATCTACACCGAGTGCTAGCCCTCTGGGCTCTACCCCTAATATAGTGTGTCAATATCTCTTGCAGGTCAAAAGTGCTGGGCCATTTAGACATTCACCAATGCTATTTAATAGCCTAAAAATTCATACAGGGTAAATTAATTTTTATAAACTTTAAAATTCTGCCTATATCTACACCGAGCTAGCCCTCTGGGCACTACCCTTCAATATTGTGTCAATATCTCTTGCAGGTCAAAAGTGCTGGGCCATTTAGACATTTGCCAATGCTATTTCATAGCCTAAAACAGTCATCCTCATTAAAATAATTTTTTATATAACTTTTTAAATTTCTGGGTATTTCTATGCCAAGTGTTAAGCCCCTGGTCTGTACCCCTCCAATATTGAGTCAATATCTCTTGTACATCAAAAATATTGGGCCGTTTAGGTCTTCTTGTTAATTGTCTTTTGTGTACTTATTTGCATCAATCAGAACATGGTAGTGTTAATATTAAGATCATAAGGCATGGTGGCTGTTTGGTTTGTTTGTTTGGTTTGGTTGAGCGTTATGAACTGTTGATAAACATTGAGAAGACAAAGACAATGGTGTTTGGTGACAAAGAGATCAAAAGAAAAATTAAAGTAAATGGAATAGAAGTAGAGAACGTAGAAAACTTCACCTATCTTGGAAGCAATATGACACATGACTTAGACTGCAGACAAGAGGTCACAAGAAGAGCAGCAAGAGCTCTAAATCAACTGACGGCAATGGACAAGATCTGGAAAAGCAAATCAATAAGCACTGAAACAAAAAAGAAAATACTCGAAACCTGTATCTTCAGCAGCTTTTTATATGGATGCGAAACATGGACCATCACCAAAGACCTGGAAAGAAAAATACTAACCTTTGAAAGAAAGTGTTATAGAAAAATACTACGAATCGGATGGGTCAAAAAAATCACAATTGAAGAACTATATGGAGAATTCAGCCCAAACAAACCATGCTGGAAAGAGTAAAACAAAGGAAATCTCCAATTTTTCGGACACATATGCCGAATGAAAGAGGACAGAAAGATCAAAGCTCTAATGTTTGGAATAATGGAGGGTGCCAATAAGAGAGGGAGACCACACAAGGAATGGTGTGATGATATTGAAGAATGGTGTGGAAGCAGTTTACAGGATCTTAGTCACAGAGCAACGGACAGGAAAGAATGGCAGAAAACTGTGGAGATGATGGCATTATACACCAACGGGCGATGAGCCCACGGTTAATGATGATGATGATGATGTTTGGTTTGGAATACCCCATTAGATTGTTCCTCTGGCGATATATCATTGACCTTTCCATCTTGAACTGGCTCTTGTTGTGAATTAAATAAGTTGGTGTGCCATAGAATATCTTGGAAGGAAAAAAAGGACAAATGGTGAAGTGTTAAAATAAAAGGTACTACAAATGTGTCAACAATGGAAACTGTCTTTCTTTTGACCTGTACAGAAAATCCACGAAGACTCAATACCAAGGACAATACAACAGGGCATAATGCCTGAAAAGAGGAAGCGAGGTTGACCAAACTGTAGATGTAAAGACGCCATAGAACATTGGACTGCGATCAAACTAACATCAGCTATAATGTAAGAGCGACAGAAAATAGAGACAACTGGAATCATATCACTGCTCTCTACCACCTCAACTTCAGACAATGAGGAAAAAGCATCTGATATTGAAGATGCCATCGACTGATGTCCTGGGCATTATGACATAGAGTTGAATGATTTATACTTAATTTATATCTCCATTCAATTTTGTTTCATAAAGATGAATCAAAGGAATAAACATATAAACTAATATATAATATATATATTGATTGATTCTAATCAATTAATTGCTGCAGCTGTAACCTGGACACATGCAATAGCTGGTTCCCATTGAAGATTCTAGCTAAAGATATTGATTCCGGTTCTTGCTTATTCATGAAATCTGCTGGCAGTCCGCAATTTGTGTGATAGAGAAAGAGAAATTTGTGCACTTAAAGTTAATGCTAAAAATTTTCAATATGCTATACTACTACTACTACTACTACTACTACTACTACTACTAATAATAATAATAATAATAATAATAATAATAATAATAATAATAATAATAATAATAATAATAATAATAATAACTTTACTTTAGGGGATAGTTTGACTTAAGAAAATAAAGAAACTACATATAGTGGTTTGAGGAAAGAGCAAGAAATTGAAGATATTGCAGATATATAACTCGGAGACAAACACATCCTCTATTCTTGAATGCCATGAGAAAATTCATTGTGGGGGAAAACCATATGTTTGTAAAATTGGTGAAAAACATTCAGTGTTTAATCCATGAAATAAATCATTTTGGAGAAAAGCCATATGCAAGTCAAATATGAGCTATTGCTCTATCTCTAAGTAATGATATGTCAATTTTATTGCCTGGTCATGATGATATATAACTGATAAATTGTTTCAAATGTTAACATTACCCTATCCCCATTTACCACCAAAACACATGAAGTTTCATTTTTTGCTTTTCTCCCTCAGCTGCCAGTGAATGCAATATTCCTGTCACAGAGGAGGGGAAGACTGACTTCACTGGTGGGTATGTCAATAGCCATTTCAGTGGGAGGAGGGTGGGTTAGTTTGGCAGTGGGCTAACACTAGCAGTAAAATACCCAGAAATTTAAAAAATACATAAACAATTTTTTTTCAAGGCATGAATTTTTAGGCTATTAAATAGCATTGGCGAATGTCTAAATGGCCTAGCACTTTTGACCTGCAAGTGATATAGACACAATATTGGAGGGGTAGACCCCAGAGGGCTAGCACTCGGTGTAGGTATAGGCAGAATTTTAAAAAGTTGCTAACAAATTTATTGGACACTATATGAATTTTTAGGCTATTAAATAGCATTGGCGAATGTCTAAATGGCCTAGCACTTTTGACCTGGAAGAGATATAGACACAAAATTGGAGGGGTAGACTCAGAGGGCTAGCACTGATGTAGATATAGGCAGAAATTTAAAAAGTTGCATATAAAATAATTTTACAAGACATGAATTTTTAGGCTATTAAATAGCATTGGCGAATGTCTAAATGGCCTAGCACTTTGACCTGCAAGTGATATAGACACAAAATTGGAGGGGTAGACCCCAGAGGGCTAGCACTGATGTAGATATAGGCAGAAATTTAAAAAGTTGCATATAAAATAATTTTACAAGACATGAATTTTTAGGCTATTAAATAGCATTGGCGAATGTCTAAATGGCCTAGCACTTTTGACCTGCAAGTGATATAGACACAAAATTGGAGGGGTAGACCCCAGAGGGCTAGCACTCGATGTAGATATAGGCAGAAATTTAAAAAGTTGCATATAAAATAATTTTACAAGACATGAATTTTTAGGCTATTAAATAGCATTGGCGAATGTCTAAATGGCCTAGCACTTTTTGACCTGCAAGTGATATAGACACAATATTGAGGGGTAGAGCCCAGAGGGCTAGCACTGATGTAGATATAGGCAGAAATATAAAAAGTTGCATAAAAATTATTTTACAAGACATGAATTTTTAGGCTATTAAATAGCATTGGCGAATGTCTAAATGGCCTAGCACTTTTGACCTGGAAGAGATATAGACACAAATTGGAGGGGTAGACTCAGAGGGCTAGCACTGGATGTAGATATAGGCAGAAATTTAAAAAGTTGCATATAAAATAATTTTACAAAACATGAATTTTTAGGCTATTAAATAGCATTGGCGAATGTCTAAATGGCCTAGCACTTTTGACCTGCAAGTGATATAGACACAATATTGAGGGGTAGAGCCCAGAGGGCCAGCACTGTGTAGGTATAGGCAGAATTTTAAAAGTTGCAGAAAATTTATTGGACGCTATATGAATTTTTTAGGCTATTAAATAGCATTGGCGAATGTCTAAATGGCTTAGCACTTTGACCTGCAAGTGATATAGACACAATATTGGAGGGGTAGAGCCCAGAGGGCTAGCAGTCGGTGTAGGTATAGGCAGAATTTTAAAAAGTTGCGTAAAAAATTATTTTACCCTGTATGAATTTTTAGGCTATTAAATAGCATTGGCGAATGTCTAAATGGCCTAGCACTTTTGACCTGGAAGAGATATAGACACAAAATTGGAGGGGTAGACCCTTCAGAGGGCTAGCACTCATGTAGATATAGGCAGAAATTTAAAAAGTTGCATATAAAATAATTTTACAAGACATGAATTTTTAGGCTATTAAATAGCATTGGCGAATGTCTAAATGGCCTAGCACTTTTGACCTGCAAGTGATATAGACACAAAATTGGAGGGGTAGACCCCAGAGGTCTAGCACTCGCTGTAGATATAGGCAGATATTAAAATATATTAGAAATATTTAATTGTATGACGAAGTTATATTTAGGCTATTGGTCATCTCTATGGATCGAATGTGTGAATATCTGAATATCGAATCCGCTGCTAGCTTTATAGACGTGGTTCGGTCCGGTTCGGCCGAACCGTTTGTTAAAATGACCGAATCCGAATATCACCGAATCAGCTGCTTGCTTACTGGATACGTGTGGAAAACCTTTTGGCCCTTGGATTGATACTTGATTTTTAAGTGGCTGTCGGTCTTGTAACTGAACGGCATTCAAATGGTACTCTACCATGGCTATGACTACAGCGGATGCGGTTTATTAGGCTTATCGCAGAACTAAAATTAGAATCGGTCCTAAAGGAGGTCACGCCACTCATGCATGCATATGCAAATGTGGCCATTAGATAGTTGAATTCACGCGTATTGTGTGAATTACTAAATAGATTTCTTAAAGTTTAATTTGTTCCGCGATAAAAATTAAGTATGCCCATCAAACACTGTTGTTATGGAACATGTGCAAATCACAATAGGAAAACTGACATTTGTTTGAAAGAAGGGGTTCTGCTTTTATACAGTTCCCCGGCCCACGAGTCGCCGACTGACAGAGCAAAAGCAGAGAGGTGGGCTGTAGCATGTCGACGAGAGAACTTTACTATCGAACATTACCAGATGGACATTTGCAACAAGCACTTCTTAGATCCAACTGGGCCAACTCCGATGAACTGATCCTACAGGCCAACTCCACACATCATGCAATCCTACCTTCAAATAATATCAAATTGCATATTTTCATGGACGGGTACAGGGCTGAGGGCATACGCTCAGTAACTGTTAAAGTTTGATGCCTACTAGCCAAATGGAGTGGCGCCATTTGCCAAAATTGCCTAAAATTTCCCAAAATTTGCAAAAATGCCTAAGATTTGCAAAAATTTGTCAAAATTTGACCATAAAATTATCTCGCCCCAGAAAAATGTGAAATGACGCTACTGGTCAAACGCTTAACCATCCTACATGATATCACTGCAGTTTCACTCGTGACTGTGGGTCGTCGCTACTAAAAATCTCTATAACTAGTTAATTTATTCTGGCTAGGTGAAGAGCCAACAAGAAATTTGTTTAAAAATTATAACTCAAAATTGAAATGTTAACATTGAAATTCTCAAGATCGCAAGCTTTTATTCTTTATTAGCATTGCTTAACTTAACATGTATGTTATATATATATATATATATATATATATATATATATATATGTGTGTGTGTGTGTGTGTGTGTGTGTGTGTGTGTGTAGACAAATTAAGATGATTAAAAAACGGCATGACCACATTTTACTTAACGCTATATTAGACATTGCCTATGCACAAGTTCATCCTTTTTCCGGTCTGTACTCTAGCCAACGCTTTAATTCAACAACTGAATTGTTTGTAACATCACTACGCGTAAGTTTTACTCCTGGAACGCCTGATTCTAACAGCTTTATTTCGAAAAACGCGCTGCTTGCAGTGCTTGACGCCTTGTCCACTAGCTCTTCGCTGTCCACATTTGCATAAACAGCTGAGCGCAGTTTGACCTATTTATTTTAATTATATGCATGACGTCACGGAATCGCTTAGGCGATCAGCCTAATTGGTTAACACTTAAAAGCGCCCCACCATATGGTCCATGTCATCTTCCACCTAACCTCCTGCTTCACCGCACTCTTTTCCATGGATATTAGACTACCAGATCAAAGCTGGTGAAAACTGAAACTGCAGGATTCCTTTGGAAGAAGTATTATAATTAGTAGATTCACTTACACAAAGTGCGATCAGTCATTACTCGTCGGTAACATCGCACCGTGATTTATGGATTTTTCTCTGGCCATATACCGGTGCAGTATATATACAGTATATATATATACTCACACACACACACACACACACACACACACACACACACACACACACACACACACACATATATAACATATATATATATACATACACATATATATAGGCCAACTTCTTTGTCAACGTCAGAGAACCAGTTGTTAATCAATTGGCTTCACACATCTGGGGTTAGGGTCAGGGTGAGGTTCCCAACCGAAAAGCCATTAGACTTCACTGGGGTCCAGATAACGGGAAAGTATCAAATAAAGAACCAAAATTTGACTTTGAAGCTCATAATAAATTTTGTTAGCAACAAGACAGTATAAGCAAGCTATCTGAAACATGTACACTTATGCAACAAACGTAGAAAAACATATTATTTATGTACATAAAATGTCATATTTTAGTTTAGAGAGGATCTTGTGTGAAAGGTCTCGAAGGAATTTTGACATACGGCCTCATCATCGTCGTTATCGTGAAGTGGTCATGGGCCTTTTCGTCTCTCCTTGATGACCACAATCCATTGCTTTTTTCCAGAGGTCTGCTGGCAATCTTCTGGTGTCACAGAATTGATCGAGCCATCTGTTGCTTGGACGACCAGGCCCCCTTTTCCAGTGTGATTCCAGTTGCTCATTATATTTCAGTTCCAGTTTCAGTTCCGTTTTGCAAACTTATTTTTTAGTTTCCGTTTCAGTTTCAGTTTTGTATATTTTTCAGTTTCAGTTTCAGTTGCAGGTATTTTTCAGTTCCAGTTTTTAGTCGTTCTAATACAAACGCAGACGTAGGATGAAAGCCCTACATTTAAATACTGTAGCAACAGTAGCATTACAGCACAACGTTTATTTGATATTTCATATTCATTTTTATTCAACTGGTTATAAGGGCACACAGCCTGAAAGTCTCTACATTACACATGTGAAATTTAAAGTTAGTAGAAACAAAGTTATTTGTGAATGGGTTTATTTCTAACAGAACATCATACCAGTTACATACATAACTTAAGTCAATAAATTGCTTACATTAATCATTCATTAGAGTACATGTACATAAAAAAGAGCATTATTCCAATAGTATGTCCATATGATCAAAGTAGGTCAATCAGCAAAGCAGCATGTACTCCGTGCAGGTCTTACAGGATTGGTAGACGAATACTGTCAATTAAGGGGCCAAGAACTACTGTCACTGCGGGGGCGTGATGTCCTGTTGCCCAGGCCGGCAATAGGTCGAGTGAGCAGTAAACAACTGACTATTGAGTACTGACATTCATGTGACAATAGATCAATAGCCAGCCTGTCGTGCACACAGCTGCACTGATGCTCGCCATCGATTCAGATTACTGAAACTGAAACAATACTCATATGACTCGATTTTTTTCAGTTTCAGTTGCTTATTTTCCAGTTTCAGTTTTCGCTGCAGTTTTGGCGATTTTCCAGTTCCAGTTCCAGTTCCCGTTAACGGATTTATTATTTATCAGTTAACGGATATTTCAGTTTCAGTTAACGGGAATCACACTGCCCTTTTCCATGTTTTGCCAGGGAGGTGCCCAAGAGATTGGTCAACATGACATTGGAGAGCGGAATGAGCAGGGGTGTCATCATAGAGTCTGGCTACCTGTGTTGGACAAATCACAAATCAATTCACATACTCAGAATCAAAATCAATTGCAGTTCTGGATTCAATCAATGAGTAGAATCTCAAATCAAAATCATTTTTTTCCAAATCAAGTCACTTTTTGTCAAATCACAAATCAAATAAAATCTTTCAAAATACAACATTAGCACTACATGACCTTTTGACATTTTCTTTTCGTTATGTTACTTTCAATGCTCTGTAAGACTCAGTAGTCAGTAGGCTTAGTTTCAGTAAAATTGCTTTTACGCATGGCTTGGCACTGAGGGTGATAATGCTAGGGTTGCCACTGCCAGCAGCAGTCTCATTTTGTCGTATTTCTAGATCAGAGATCGGCAGCCTTTTAGACAGCGAGGTTCAAATTGCTATGGCAGTGTCTGTCCGAGGACCATGTAATTAAATAATTTCTCAACAGGCCCTACAAAAGTTTTAAAGTTTATGTTTTTTAGAAAGTCTGTCCTGCAAAAAATTCAAAAGTTCTAAAAAATATACATATCAAGTGCCAACAATTAGTGATGACCTTTTTGTGCTTATCAAACTTTACAAAAGGGTGATGACCATTTTAGCAAAAAAAGCCGCGAGTGCCGGGGTGCCGGATAAACTCACTGGCGGGCTGGATGTGGTCCGCGGGCCATAGATTGCCAGCCTTAGTTTTAGATCACACTGTTACTTTATCAGCAACAAAGATTCAACAGTAGTTGCTGATAAACGATTGCGCCTTGCTGATATAATTGCCCCAATGATGGAAAACAACCTCTCCACACTGCCTGAAGTAGCGGTATGGTAAGCAGTTGACGTGCTGTATGTCGTAGATTTGGGTAAGCACTAAGCAGACCCTTCTCTTGCCCAGAATACCTCAGGTGCCATACTTGTATCTGTTGGAAGACTCAGGTATTGACTTTCTTCAGCGTAGCATCCACAAAATTGTTTTAAAATACCACTTAATTACTTGACATATGTTCACATTTTAAAATGCTTTTCATTGCTTTGCAAGCTCCCCTCAGTGACTGCACTATTAATTTTAAACAACCCACTTCAAAGCACAAATATCACCATTATCTCAGTATTGATTGGTATTTGTCAGATGTATGCAAATCTGCAAGCTGCTGGGCAAATAAAACTATATGAGCATTACAACATATCATTAACAAGTCACATCAAGCTGCAATCTGTTGAATTCTGTTCATCTATTGTACTTTTAAAAGTAAACCTCAGTAGTACTAGTAGCCTGCAGGCTGGTAATAGTAGTTATGTACTATAAGACAACTAAGGTAAGCTACTACCGGTACTTTCTGTTTGCGTTGATATAATAATGCTACCACTGCCACAAAAAAACTACTGCCTCTTACCACATTGCTATTTAAGCAATGAGTCTAAGTTCTCAGTCGAGTTTATGTTTAACTCTGAAAATCTATATGTACTATGATGGTAATTTGGGTTCAATTTCGAATCGAATCAATACTAACCCAAATCAAATCGAATCAAATCACTGAATTTTTAAATCAAATCTTTGGCTCTCAAATCAAATCAACCCTGGTGATTTAAATCGTAATTGAATCGAATCGCGATTTGATTTTGCCCAACTCTGTTGGCTACATGACTGAAGATGGATTCGCGGCACTTGATTAGAGGAAGTACCGGTGATAATCTTATGTGAGCTAGGATAGCTTTGTTGCGTATTTGGTCCTGCCAGTGGATGTGGAGGATAAGACATAGGCATTTCACGTGAAAGGCTTCCAATGTTTTGGCATCTACTGAGAGAAAGGTCCAAGTTTCGGATGCATATAGCAACACTGGGAGGATCAGAGTTTGGTATACTCAAATTTTGGCGTTGGGGCAGCGATTCTTAACCTTGTTTGAGGTACTGAACCCCACCAGTTTCATATGCACTTTCACCAAACCCTTCTTTATGGAAAAAATGTATGTGTGTGTGTCGGGTGTGTGTCTTGACCTCCCTCTGCCGAACCTCTGAGACTGACTCACCAAACCCCTAGGGTTCGTTCGAACCCAGGTTAAGAACCACTGTTAGAGGTTAGGTAATGATTCTTCCATATGTTCTTTAGTGTTGTCATCACTGAGGATGCCAGGCCTGTACGTCTCCTCATGCCTGGTTTGCAGTGGCCATTTACAGATTGAAGACTGCCGAAGTAGACAAAGTTCTCAACTTGCTCAATCTGGTTGCCTTCTGCTATGACTTGCAGTAGGCTCAAGCCTGTGCTCAGGTTTTGGATTTTGGTTTTTGACCAGGGAATGCAAATGCTGAGAAGAACAGAGGATTCTTGGAATCTCGTGAGGCATTTAAATGTCTCAATTGCTGATTTCACCAGGAACTCAGTATTGTCAGCATGCACTATGTCAGAAAAACTCCTTTGGCTGATAGATAATTCTGGGTTTTCAGCCATATGGTTGATAATCCAGTATATGGCCACTGAGAAGAGAATAGGAACAAGAATGCATCCTTGTCTAACTCCAGATGTGGTAGGAAATCTGTGTGATGTCTCTTTCCCACAGCGTATTCTGGCGCCTGTTCCTTCATGGAGTGACTTTATGAGTTTCAATAGAAAGTCCGGAACGCCTCTACCCCAAAGTGCTTTCCATAGTACATTTTAGTCTACAGAATAGAACGCGGATTTGATGTCCAAGTATGTCACATGAAGAGGCCGATTGAATTCCGACTGAAGGTCTGACAGTAATAGTAGTGCCAAAATGGTGTCGATTGTGGAATGACTTGCAGCAAAACCAGATTGCTGTGGCCTTCGAGTGATTTCAATAAGAGGCGGATCCTGGCAAGAAGAACGTGTGGAAAGACCTTGCCGGGGATGGACAGAAGTGTGATTGTGCAGTAGCTGTTGCAGTAAATTTGTGCACCTTTCACTGTACATCACCTTATAGTGTGATGATGATGCCATCTCTCCAGACACATTGAAATAGGAGAATGTGACATGCTATGGGGTTGATGGCATATTTTACGAGTTCTGAATGCTGTCCAAACTAGGGGGCAGCCGTTTTATAGTTTCCAAATAGCTGACTTCACTTTATCCAGAGTTGGTTGCCCATTGAGATATCAGGATCAGCTCAGGTATCTTCAGCTTCCTGATCAGGAATACAGGTTGGTGTGCCTGCAGGCAGGTTGAGTGCTGATTTGAAATGTTCACACCAATGGTGCATGACCTCATCTGCTGAGTTACAAGGAGAGCATCTATCTGTTTTGCATTCATTCCAGCTAGTACTTTGATGGCTTTGAAGACGGATCTCAGTCGGTTGTTCTTGAGGTCACATTCAACTTCTGTGGTGATTCCCTTCATGTAGGCCTCACAATCACCTTTGGTTCTAGCTTTGAAAACTCCTTGCAGTCCTTTCCTTTCTGTATGGTTGTTCTCAATATTAGCATTTATTTTCTGTTCAATTATTTGAAAGTTTGAATGTTTAGGTAGTTGACTTGTTGACTTGACTTGAATGTTTAGGTAGTTGACCTTTTAGTACCCACTACTTCTGTGATGTTGTACTGGGACTGAAGTGCTTGGTCTAATGGGCTTACAATGCCGCACCCGTTGTCGTTGGTGCCTGAGACAGCGTTGAAGTCTCCGAGGACTACAAGAATGTCATGTGGAGGAGTGGATTGGTATGTGGCAGATAGTTGGTCATAGAAGGCATCCTTCGTCGCATCCTCAGAAGGTTCCATAGGAGCATAGGCCACTATGATTGTCAAGTGGCCATTTGTGTGTATGCAAATCTGGCTGTAAGTAGTAGTAGTCTGTCGGAGGTGGGTTGCCAGGCGATGAGAGCATGTATGAAAGTGTTCTTATACATAAAGCTACTCTGTGTGTTGAGCACCTCCCAAGTACAGTAAGATTGAGTCCTCAACTCGGTGACAGCCACTTCCTGGGGGTCTGGCCTCGGTAATTCCAGTTATTGTTAGGTGCAAGTGAGCTAGCTCATGGGCCAGAGCGACTTGATATTTTGTACCAGATAGTGTCATAGCATTCCATGTTGCTAATCGTATTCTTTGTGGTAGATCCCTGTTTATCCTGGTTCTACCATTCTGTAATATAGGGGTAGTGCTGTCCTGAGTCTGTTCCACGGAGAGTGAACATCTGTGTCCTGGATGGGAGCTTTGGGTACTGTCCATCATGTGTGCTGTGACTAAGGCATAAGATTGGTGATCCTTGGAAGTTGTAAGGGCAGGGGCTGGAACCCTGGTGCTAAGTTCTGTAATCATGATCATTTTGAAGTGATGTCCCAGCTCCTTTGGGACGGAGGGAACGTGAAGTGCAATGACTCAAACCTAGCCTGTTTCCTCGATAATCCAGTACTCACCTTGTGTTGATGTTCCTTATTGCCGTTCATCAGTTGTGACCGATCCATCCACCATAAAGGAAGAAGATATCTCTGCTTCCTGGTCTTAACCAGAACCTTAGCCATCGGTTTTCAGAGTTAATGACAGGCCTTCATGGCTATTGTAGACAATCTCCACCATACTTCACCCTGTCAAGCAATCTCCTACTTGGATGTTACTGCCTCCCATGGCATGGATGTGAGGTTGGACTTTTAGGGCCTGCTGGTACATATTTTTTACACTTGACACAACCATCAACATCGAAATAAGATTTCATCTGCTCATGTTGTCCTATTGTCAGGTTAAGAAATATCCATGTCATCAAACTTCCCATTTTCAGTTGCTTCCAAAACTTTGAATAAAACTTCTGTCTGGCAGCCATCTCTGTACGGAAGGATATTTAAAATTTGAATGCCTGAACGACCACAATTTATGCATTCCAGAAATTTAAAGCATGGTTGTTGCTTCTCCAAGAATCTGGAATTCTCACACATTTTGTGGCATGATTGTGAATTTTCTGAAATGAGAGCATAAAGGAATTTTTTTGGGCAAGAAGAATGCTAGACCGGATATCTTAATAATATCTAATTCATCCAACCAAGCCTCACCCAGCCATGACTTAACTCAGTCTTTTTCAACCTTTTCGATGGTACAGAACTCTTTATAGTCTTAAGGTTGTTTGCAGAACCCTAAGCCTTAGGGTTAGGATTATAATCCTTATGTTATGTTATGATAACCTTATAATCCTTGTGTTTTGATAATCTTCACAATTTCTCAGCAAGCTGGTAAGACTAGGGTTTCGCGATGGTATGCGATTTCATTTTCTTTGCAACGATCTCTGCGACAGCATATAGCTTGCTTCTTGAACTTTCTTACTTGTCTTGAACTTTTTCTCTAATGTAGCAGTCTGCCTTTTATTCAACGTTAGTGCCCTCTCAAAATATGTCACGTTCTTATGGCTTAATTCCAGATATCTAGTTGTTAAGTGTCGCAACAATTTTGCCAGTGCCATAGCACTATTAGCAAGCTCATCCCCGCAGACAACACAGAGTGGCAAAGGGCTGTTGGCATCTCTACCCAAGTGAATCCCATGGCTAAGTATTTGTCACTATACTGACGAACTTTAAGATTACCATTGACAACTCCAATCTTTGAGACGTTCAACTCATGAGACGCTGTGCTAGTTGTAGTTTCAGTCAACAGCTCCTGAGTTTTATCGTGTTCCTCATCTGTGTGGTCGTATAATCTTCTCTTTTTAATAAATCGGTCCATTGTCTCGAAAACAACAGTGTTTCGAAAATTCAGACGCTAAACGCCTAAAAGTTAAAGTTTTAAACTACGTGTACAGTACTACACTTTACAAGTTCACAAGTTTACAGTTTAAACTTTAGACGGTCATTAGATCGACCATGGAAACTTAGTGAAGTCTGCCAGACTGGCTCCCTGGCGCAGCTGGATTCCTGGTTCTTGAGGCTGGCTGACTTTCTGGCACTTAAATTTTAACTTGTCATTGTCAGCAGAACCCCTACATAGAGCTCGCGGAACCCCGGTTGAAAATCACTGACTAATGAGTGACGAATTGATAGAGCTGTGATAAAGCCCCTGAAATATATAGCTTCAACATCACTTTCAAATAGTTGATCAATAACTAATTCAATAATTGACTGTAACAAAGTTTAGGAGTATTTGTGGGCCTCAAAGCAGAACTTGGGGAAGATTGCAGTAGTGGTTATACGATGAAAGAATGTGGTTTAAGCCCCATTACCTAGAGCCCCCTAAGGTTGACTCAGCCTTCATTCACCATATGGCAGTGGCAACTGAGTGATGGATTAATCTGCAGAGTAAACAGACACATTGTATAAGAACATTGGCTCTGTATCTTATAATATGCACCAGTTGCTTGGCTGAGGATCTTGAAACCAGATCAGCATCGCTCTAGGAGCCTTCTATTCTATTCTATTCTATTCTATGATTCTATTTATATTTAGCGCAGTAGCATAGCGAGGCCAAAGTCAAGAGCGCTTTGGATGGAACAATCGCGATGAGTTGAAAAGATGCGTTTTAAGTTTAGTGGCGAATGAACCGAAGGAAGTGTCTGCGATCACTGAGTCGGGCAGCGATTTTTATAGGAGGGGGTTGCCTCGTGTGACGGACCTCTCTCCGAACTTTGCGGTCTTTGACGGAGGAGGGACGTAAAGTAAACACCGCGTACTGGATCTCAGCTGGAGTTGTCGGTCGGCGATCGTCCGTCTACGCACCAAGGTTGATAGATACTCCGGGCAGGTAGGGTCGTGAGGGCCTGGAAGGTCAGCCAACACCGTTTGAGGACGATTCGCTCCGGGATTCGAAGCCAGTGGAGCTTGTCCCTTAATAGTGGCGTCACATGATCGTGCCACCTGACTCCGAAGATCAGCTGGGCAGATGCGTTAACGACTGACTGCAGACGGGCCAGCTGGTAGTCGGGGAGACCCAGGAGGATGCTATTACAGTAGTCCGTTCGCGATAGGACGAGAGAGCGTACGAGGAGTATCGCAGCCGCTGTCGGTATATAGCGGCGGATCTCTCTGATCTTCCGCAGTTGATTAAAGCACGCCCGAGTTACGTTGGTCAGGTGGCCCGCGAACGATAATGTGTCGTCCAGGAGGACACCAAGGAGTCGCACCTCAGTGGAGACAGCAATCTCGATATCGCCAAACGAGAACGGTCTGCGACATATCTGGTGCTTTCTCCTGGGGGTGCTGACCCAGAGAAGCTCGGTCTTTCCGGGATTCAGTGCCAGATGGTTGGCAGCTGTCCACTGCTTGATCTCGCGAACGCAGTCGAGAAGGCGGGTCCGCAGGCGGTCTGTGTCAGAGGGTGGGCAGGAGGAGTAGACCTGCCCGTCATCAGCGTATGCATGTGAGGCGAGGCCAAACGAGTCCGCGATTCGACCGACATCCGCCACGTAGAGGACGAAGAGTAGCGGACCCAAGGCGGATCCCTGAGGCACCCCGCAGCGAACAGGTCGCAGGGCGGACTGAGAACCCACCCACCCAGCTGACTGACTGCGATCTCTCCATGAGGTAGTCACGGAGCCACGACAGAGCACGACCGTTGATCCCGTAGGAAAGCTCGAGTCGGCGTATCAGGATGTCGTGGTCGACCGTGTCAAATGCGGCAGACAGTCGAGAAGGCAGAGGAGAGCCAGTTCCCCATTAGCGATCGCATCAACGATGTTGTCGAAGATCCTTAAGAGGGCCGTTTCAGTAGAATGGCCCTCTCGATATGCAGACTGATGCTTCGGCATGAGTCCGTTCTGGGCCAGGTACGAGATGAGTTGCTTGTTCACTATCCTCTCAAGCAGCTTTGACAGAAAGGGAGGTTAGCGACCGGCCTGAAATTGGCCTTGTCTGTTTGATCCAGGTCTGGCCGCTTTAGGTGAGGACAGATGATGGCGTGTTTCCACGAAAGGGGGAACTCGCCTCTCGCTAGAGAAGCCGTTAGTAGCGTCGTTAGAAATGGGGCGAGCGTGTCAATGGACTCCTTAAGGAGCCACATTGGCAGTGGGTCAGTCGGACACTGTTTGTTAGGTGCCGACCTGACGCTCGCCTTTACATCCGCTATCGTTGGGGCTGAGAACGCCGAGAAGGACCCGGTGTGAGTGTGAAACACGGCGGGATCTGCATCGGCCATTCTGTCGCGAATGCCAGCAACTTTATTGTCGATAAATGAATGGTACTCATCAGCGGAAAAGCTCGAGGCTGGCCGAGAGGACTTGTCACTCTTTCCTAGCAGACTGCCCAGGTGTTTTCATGTTTGTTTGGAATCGGAGTAGGCAGAGTCCAACGCGTGCCGCCAGTATTGGCAGCCCTTAGACCTTACCAGCCGTCTGCTCATCTTCAGAGCCGTGCGCCATGAGGCCAATGCATCAAATTCGGTGCTTGTCCCTTGAGTTAGCCTTGGGATCTCAGGAAGGCCTTTCTTTAAAAGCAGAAATCTGATACGTATTTTTAAAAATTTGTCAAACCCAAACTTTTCACTCAAAAATAATAATGTTTGGGATAAGTATGTTCTCTGTACATCATGCAATTGTGCTGCTTAGAGGAAACATTAGCAATCACCCCACTCTGATAAAATTTTCTCAACAGTTTTGCATGAATCTCATAACTTGTCTAGGCCATAATAAGAAGAACCCAGCCCCTTTCCTTGTTGTTTATGCTGATGACAATAAGAACCTTAATATATGGTCAATTAAATAGTTAGGTCAGGTTGTCCAAATGGCAACCCGCAGGCCAGATTCGGCCCGCAAGCCAGTTTCATCCGGCCCGCCACCAAGTTTGGGAAAATAAAAATTTTAGCTATAGGGCCAGTTATTACCGTTATTTTATAGGACTAGGAGGTTACCAAATTGCTTACTTATCCACACTCCACAGGTGACAACAATTATTAAACTTACTCATTTACTACTTATTACTAACTTATTTACATTTTGTCATCTTGCTGTAAGTCTCGTTCTCGCTCAGTTATTAAAATTTGACACCGTTTTGAGCAGGTTGCTAATGTAAATAAAATAAATTCATGTATAAGTACGGTCCTGTATCACGGACTGTATTTCCTCGATCGGACAGTGGACGGATGAAAATCGGTTATCCCTCAATCTAGCAAAGACTGAGTTCCTCTGGTTAAGTACACCTAGAAGGAAACATCTCACCACAAAATCCGTTTTCAATTGAAGATACAGACATTGTTCCTTGTACCGAACTACGTCTTCTAGGAGTTCTTTTGGATGAGTCACTTTCGTTTGTCAGTCACTTAAACAATGTGACTCACACCTGTTAATATAGCTATCAGTTATGCAGGATCCGGGAGATTCGCCGCTACCTGCCATTACTGGACGTAATTAAGCTGGTTCGAGCTCTCATTCTATCACGAGTGGATTATTGTAACAGTATCTTGCTCGGACTTCCTGTCAGCCAGCTAAACCGTCTTCAGATGGTGCTAAACGTTTTAGCACGTCCGATCTTCGGCGCTAGGTGGAATGAACATGTGACACCACTATTACGAGACAACCTTCACTGGCTCCGGATTCCGGAGCGTATAGCCTTTAAACATTGCTGGTTTACATTTAGAACGTTAAATGTCCCTTTCTGCCCTGATTACTTAAGGGCTCTTGTCTGTAAGCTCAAGTCGTCTGACCGGCGCTCGCAGCTCCGATCAAGCAGCCGTTCTCAATTGGTGGTTCCACCCTGTCTATGACAGCGAAATTTGGGGACCGGTCTGTTTTGAGGGGTAACCCTTTGCTTTGGAATTCGCTGCCGGCGGACGTGACTAGGTTGACATCTCCTGAACTGTTCACTAGGAACCTTAAAACATATTTATTTAACATTTTCTATTAGGGTCACTTGTAAAGCGCTCTTGACTTTAGCCTTCGCTATGCGTATTGCGCTATATGAAATTGTCAGAATTAATTAATAATTAATTAATTAGAAGTTGTGTGGAACTGTAGATCGTACTTGCTAATAATGAGTTTGAAAAGGCGGAAAGTTGATGGTGAAAATCGGTGTTTTAATAGTAAATGGGAAAATAGTTATTTTTGTACGGACAATTATGGTTTACCATAGTGTTTAATTTGTTTCCAAGTGGTGTCTTTGTCGAAAGAATTTAATGTAAAATGACATTACAAAACTCTACATATGAACAAGTACAATAAATATACTGGCAAAACTCACACAGCTGTTTGCAATGATTTAAACGCAAAATTAACACATAGTCTTATACTAGTCATATATAGTCTTATTTCATAACAATTTTATATGGCACGCATACATATATCATAATTATGCCATATTAAGTGCTACAACTTGCTTGGCCCGCCAAGGGTCTGAAAATTTTTTGTGCAGTTTGCAATAGCATAACGGTTGGAACTCTGAGTTTGGTAACATTTTCATTATTTAATGCATTTTTGGAGTAGATCCATTGTGATTTATGAACAGTTTTTGTTATTATATTCTTTATGGGGTCAGAAAAAGATAAAAGTTGTGATTTTTGATCTGCAGAATTTGAAAAACTTGCCTTTGAGTTTGTCACTCTTCTAAGTCCTTGACCAGCTCAGCAGATGGAAAGTGGAACCCTTTGATTCATTTGAACATGGAAACTGAAGCAAAGTCATCGTTATTTTTGAGTGACGAGGAAATCAACCACGAGATTGAAATCAGAAATGACAATATCTCCATATTACCGAGGAAATGTCATAAGGATGATGGTTATACATTTTCCATTGCCACTGTTGAAGCAAATTTAGACTGTAGCAGCAACCATCAGACTGTTAAAGGTTCAGAAATTGATCACATAATAAACCAACCATCAGATAACAATAAAGACTTCAGTGTTGCCAATAGATCTAGAGAATCGGTATTAATCAATGAAAGTAGATATCAGCAGTATGTTAAACAAAGTATTTCTAATGCAGATAATTTGTCAGGAAATAATGATTCTTGCCAGCACATTGATTCACCAGGTGATATCACTGGTGGAAAAACAGACAGGATGTTGAATTTAATCAGTGATTGTAATGATAAAAGCTCTGCTTTAGAGTCAAGTGAAGCACACTTGACAGATATTTTGAATTTTATCGAGGTAGATACAGACAATATTTCTGCTTCTGTTGCAGCATGCGCCCATTCACATGCAAAGAGAACTGTTAAATCTAACTCAGAAGCAATTGATAAATTGGAAAAAATAAATCTGTCTATGATGGATAAAGTACCTGATGGTTCAGAAATACATTTCCCCTCTTCTGAGCAATTGTTAGTCATTGTTTCATCATCTGTTGAAGCTCTTTATAAAACAGATGATGCTTCAGATTATAAAAGTTTAGATTCTGGTGAAAGTTTATCTCTCTGTTCAGGTGACACTTCTGCCATGTATTGTGTCAAAGATAGTGGCAATGAATATACTGCTGTATATAAGGATTATCTAAAGCAAGAAATTGAAAGTGGAGCACAGATTAAAACATCATATTCTTGTAATGAGAGTCTAGTTGAGGATGAGTTACTTGCAGAACTGGAGAATGAATTCTTGTCCACTGCAGAAATTATCTTATTAGGAGAAAATCCAGACTCATCTTTTCAATGCAGAACTCTCACAAGCAAGTTAGATGCTGTTCAAAGACGTCTTGAACATACGCTGAATCAGAGGAAAGAACTGGAGGTGGAAAATGTTCGTCTGGAACAAAAGTTAGCTGGTGCCATAAACAATATGGAGTCTTTAAAATTGGAGGTATATTGCAACTTGTATGCCAATATTTAATTGTTTCACTTTGGTTATGTATCTATAAAGGTAATATTGCATTTTTTAGTCCTATTATCAAAAGACTTTTAGTGACAAACTGTGTTGGAGGATATGTTGACTGGCTTGTAAGCACACGATAGTGTTAATGCTATAAAGGTGTTATCTCACTAGAGAATTTTTCAGCAGAAACTTTTGGAGCCCAGCCTTCTGGAAATATCTGCCTTTAATGATAAGCCTGTTTTCAACATAAGGTATTACACTTAAGTGTTTGTCCCATAGAACATTTGTTAGAAGGCAAAATATTCAGCACGAACTTCCGGATTAATGTGCTTGCACATTACAGGGAGATTATTCCACTTGATATTTTCCCCTTCATCCAATTAGGTTCTGGGTCATTCGGTCAGCACACCAGATTGACAGCTAGGGCCTGCATCAAACGGAAAGTTTATGTAACACTAGAAGTGTGTTTGCAAAATACTAAATTGCCAAAACTGGAGGGCTGACTTTTTGACTGGCTTTAACACCATGACTCAAAGGCCATGATCTTTTTCATAATGTTCTTGTTCATTGTCCAGGTTTCACATCCATAAGTTAACACTGGGAATATGTAGCATTGGATGAACCTTTTCTTGACCTCGATATTGAGATCTCTTCTTATGAGCTCTTTCATCCACCAAAAAGGCTTCCTTGGCCCTACCTATTCTCATTCTGATCTCTTTCTCATTTCGGCCTTTGTCTGTAATGTAATTTCTGAGATATTTATAACCTTCTACTTGCTGTAGCTGCACACTGACAATATGAAGGTTGTTAGCGGTCCTAAGAGCATGGTTCAGTCCTTTTAACCTTGACCGGTTAACCCTAACTTCAATTATTGCCATAGGGCATGAGTATCAATAGCACGAGGGGCATTTGGATTGCAGTGGATGATTGCAGTGGATAAGGGGTACATGACTCAAAGGTCTACCATAATATGACACTGACATCTGCAGGTCCAGTTAATACAGTAAGTTGGCTCTCTCCAGCCTTCAGTCTGCAATAGTGGCCTACTTTAAGGCTAGTCATAGGAGAAACACCTGGCTACTGCTGATGACAGTTAACCTTTCTTTCCAATGGTTAACCAGTTCTTTAATACCAAAGGTTTTTGCAACCCTAGATGATATTGCACGCTTTCTGAGTTTCTTTACTCACTACTGATTTTTGTCTTTTTAAAGTTTTATTCCATTCCATATTCTGTGCCCTTCTTGACTATGTTCATCACCAGGACCTTTAAGACTCTTTCATTTTCAGTTAACCCTTTAACAGGGGAATTAAATTTTACAAGACGTCACCATTCTGGGTAATTAATTTTGGAAAAAGCGTGCATATAAACTGTGAACATGTACTTTTTAAATTTACTATATTTCAGACTATATGGAAGCTAAAAATGAGGTTTGCACTGTTGTTTAGCATTTTTAATGTTCTTTCTATCCATCCATGCCAAAAAAATTTGGGGTAAGGTCCACTCTACAGCTTAAAATAGGACCCCTCCCAAAAATTTTGTTCAAAGCTCAATAGCAAAAATTTTTCAGTGGTGACCCCACTTGGATGAGCAGCAAAGTTGTAGGGGGTGTCATTGGAACAGAATAGATCAAAAGTTTTGAAGATCGGACCCCATTTGGGGTAGTTATCATATTTTAAACCCGAGCACTCATTGCTCGGAAAAATGACAATTTTGCGAAAATTTTGCAATCTGAAAAACCAAACATAACATACATACATAAACATTAACATAACATAAACATACATACATACATACATAAACATAACTTAAACAAAAAATATTAGACTATCAGACATTGCTGTGATGTTGTTATTCCTTTTCAATATTTGGTGGCCCTGAAAAGGGCCATTTATTTGGTGGCCCTGAAAAGGGCCGTTTTGGTGACGCAGTCCGGTGATACAATCCCTATGACACTAGTAACTGAGCTTGGTGTGATATATGCGAAAGCACGGTGTGACGCAGAGAGGTACATCACAATCTGGACAGTAATATATAGTATCCTTCCTCACTGCCTTTCGTTTACTCATTTTGGTGTGAAGAGCAGACTCTCCTATCTTGGGGTTGCTTTTGCCCCTCAGTCGATGGAATCAATTCACAGAAATGGCATGCAGTCAACCGCATTCCAAATGTACCCTTAGCTACATTCACACAGGGCATAGGACTTTATTCCAAACCTGGCCCTTTTGAGGGGAATGTATTGCTTGAATGCTGGGCAACCCTTCCACAGCATGAATGATTCATCAATTGCTATATCCTGCTCTGGAATATAGACTGAAGAAAATTGTTGAATCACTAAATCATAGAAGGGTCTTATTTTGGCAAAGGATATATTGCCTTTACTTGGATATGTAGCTGGCAGGCTCAAATTGTCGACAAAATGCAAGCATTTTGACAACAATCTGAACCTGTTCTCACTCATAATCTTGGAAACATATGGTGTTTGAAAGAGAGGCTTTTTGGTCCAGTACATTTCCAAGGTAGGCTTGTGAATTATTCCTTGGTAAAGTATCATGGACAAGGAAACAAGCAGTTCATCCAGGTCTACATCAATCCATTGCCAAATTCTAGCTCTGGCTTTCATGGGGTCCTGCTGCAGTTGCTCTGCAAGCCTGTTGGTCTCCAGTACATTCAGTTCTAACATTAAAGTAGTTAGAAAGAGTTTGAAATACTGCAAGACATCTTTAGTATCAGGTATTACTTTAGTCCTACCAGGGGCTCCTGTAAAAGGAATTCTGGTAGGCATGCGGCTTGGAGCATCACCCCAAGCAAAGTCACTTGCATCAGAGGATACTATACCACCGCTGTCATCGATCTGCAGATCGCTTTCTTCATCTTCATTGTCTTCCACCTCGGATTCGTTGTCGTAGACTGACGAATCGTCTGATTCGGCCAGCATCCTGCGAATTTCTTCATCGGAGAGAACATTAGAGCGCTTTCATGCCGCCATCTTCTTCACAAAGCCAAAATCTGACCCTCAGTTGATTAAAATCTATTCCTTGCTTATAGAGGGCACAATAGCTGAAAAAGAGCTACCATCTAGCGAATGGATAATAACTACCGGTAAATTGAATTATTACATTGCAACATTTACAAACGGTGAACCCATTTGAGGAACAGACGCTGAAGTTGAGCAACGTTTATAAATGGCGCTCCTATTTGATGAATGATTGGCGCACGCCGTTTTAAAATGGCGACCCCAGTTAAGAGGTTAATAAGGTGGTGTCATCTGCGTATCTTATGTTGTTTATGTCATGTCATATTTTAACTCCAAGTAAACCATTCAGGGCTTCTGATAGCAGGTGTTCGCTATAGAGATTAAATAGTATGGGTGACAGTATACATCCTTGTCTAACTCCTCTTTGGATTTTAAAAGATTTTGTTTCTTCTGATTTAGTCCTGACACAAGATTCTTCATTCCAGTACAGATGTTCTATTACCATATTTTTGTGCACATTGCCTGACATGCCTGTAGGATATACAATTTTTTACAAACAAAAACACTGGGTGAGGGCAATGTGAATCGAATAATACAGAAATTGTGTAAACACACCACAGTTCTTTCCACTGCATCTCCTCATACCGTTCTTACCCATTTTGTTTACTCTACTCCTTTCCCAATTACCCCTATGTGTGGCGCTTGCTTAACAGAAAGTCACAACATAGCCCCAGGCAAAGGCAGGTGGGTTGCAGCAGGTTGTCTGTTCACCTTTCACAGAACTAACCTGGTTTGTAATGGACGATGGCAAGGTCACTGCATTAATACTTCTTGATCTATCAGCAGCTTTTGATACTGTGGATCATTCCATCCTCCTACACCGTCTCCAACACTGGTTTGGTCTTTCTGATTCAACACTGCACTGGTTCACTACTTATTTGAGTCCTCGCACTCAGTCTGTCTGCACAAATGGTACCTTTTCATCATCAGCTAATTTAAATTGTGGGGTCCCCCAAGGCTCTGTTCATGGTCCTCTTTTGTTCACTTTATACACGACTCCTCTTGGCTCATTGCTGTCAAACCATCACCTAGATTACCACCTATCTGCAGATGATACTCAGATCTTTATTTCATTTGATAAGTCTTCATCAGAATCTTCTTTGGAAACTATTTCTCAAGCATTCTCTCATATTCAATTCTGGATGGATTCAAACAAATTGCTTTTAAAGCCGGCTAAAACTGAATTTTTACTTTTAGGCACAAAGCCCCAGCTCAAGAAATTTGTATCTATAAACTCTATTAAACTTGATGATTCAACAATTCCTGTAAGTAGTTCTGCACGGGATCTAGGAGTAATTTTTGATTCCACACTTTCCTTCTCAACTCACACAAATAGCATTTGTAAAGTACCGTATATATTCGTGATAAAGTCGAGAAATTTAAGGCCAATTCACAGGTTATATATCCAGACCTCGACTTATACTCGAGGCACTAACTGTTGGGTAAAGTTTCCATACATAGCATGTCGAAAATAATTAATTTAGCTAACTGCGTAATTATTTTCAGCATACCGGTACGCTACGGCATCTAAATAAAAGTTCACATCAGCGCTTTTAAGATTGGTAATTTATAGGCGCCACATAAATATTAATTAAATATTGGCGCTATATAAATATAAAAAAATTCAATATTACCGGTAATTAAGATTTTTATATTGTCAAGAATGAGCGAATAGCAGGTTTAAAATTTTCTTAATCGTCAGGAATCAATCTGGGAATGTGAAAATCGTTCAGTATCTCGATAGTTCAAAGCTAAAACGCAGTTTTTTAATCAAAACAATGGCGCCGCTGCTGCCACATGCCCACTTCGCGTCCGCCATTGTTCCGACTCTCACTATCACCTCAAGAGGGTTCGCCGCGATGACGTCACTTCGACTTATTCCCGGGTCAATGACTTTAGACACCTTCAAATACCCAAAATCTAGGGGTCGACTTATACTCGGATCGACTTTATCTCGAGTATATACGGTAGCTCACTACCACCTTCGTGATTTGTATCGTATTAGGAAATTTCTGAATAAACCTGCATTAATGTTTTTGGCAAATGCCTTAGTGTCCAGTCGTCTTGATTATTGCAATTCCCTTCTTTTTGGCATTTCTAAATCAAACCTGGCTAAACTCCAACGAGTTCAAAATTCATTGGCTCGGGTAGTTTCAAAAACCCCAAAAAGTGAGCACATAACCCCAGTCCGTAAGGGTCTTCACTGGCTTCCAATTAAAGAAAGGATAGACTTTAAAATCTGCCTTCAGGTATACAAAACACTTCACTACAAGGAACCCAGTTACCTTCTTTCAAAACTTTCTGTACAAGCAAACAAATACTCGACTAGATCCTCGTCTGCAATAGTTCTCTCCATCTCCCATACTCGAACAGTTCTTGGTTCTCGTGCTTTCTCAGTGGCCGCCCCAAAACTCTGGAACTCATTGCCTCAGCATGTTTGCATTGCAGATTCATTACAAATTTTTAGAGCAAGATTAAAAACCCATCTTTTTGACCGGGCTTATCCACCATAGACTGTCACCCGTTTGTTCGACCGGATACTCTGGATTTGACCTGGATCTTTAGTGATTTGGATTTGGTGTGCCATCGGTTGATGCTCCTGTGCATTATGAAAGTGGCGCTATAGAAGTTTAAGATTAGATTAGATTAGATTTGTTTATTTAAGACAAGTTTCCTTTATGTGAAGTTTCCATTTAAAATGTAAACTACACAGACTTGGGCCTATGTTCTCAGAGAATGCCATGAAGGTATCAGTTTATCTGCCACCCGCTGTATCAAATTATGTTGGTTGCCACCGCTATCAGAAATGTTTACAGCTGTACACAACTTTGTGCCAACATGACCCAGTGAAATAGTGTGGGTTGGAACCGCCCTGGGTGGAAGAGCCACGTGAGCAGCAAAACAAAATTCATCAGCTCTAGTATTTCTCCTTTAAACCTTTGCTTTGTCAACACCATGGGAGGAGGATATTTCTCTTTCTTTCACTTAGAATTTAACGCCCCACAAATTTTTTTACCCCTCAAAATGCCGCCCATAGGAATTTGCTGACCGGGGAGGCCTGCCCCTTCCTACACTACTGGCACAACCCTGCTCAGAATCCGTCAGTTGGGAAAATGCTCTGTCTGCAGTGAGACCAGTTTGTTGCGGTGTTCCTCAGGGGTCGGCTTTCGACCCTCTCCTATTCATCCTTTACATAGGTGAGTTCGGAAGAATAGCGGAATCATTCGGACTTTATTCACGCGTTTATACGGATGACGGGCAGACCTATGCCTTCTTCCCTCTAGCGGAGGCTGAGGGTCTCCGGTCTCGTGTTGAGGAGTGCATCCAAGAGATCGGATGGTGGACTTCAGCGAATCAAATTGTACTCAATCCCGCTAAGACGGAATTTCTATGGATCAGCACGCCAAGGAGAAACCACCTGATAAACCGTGCACCGTTCCAGATTGGCGATGCAGTCATCCTTCCGTCCGCTGAAGTCCGTCTGTTAGGTGTTCTGCTGGATGAATCGCTGACGTTCGTGGGACACGTCAGTAATGTCACCAGAATCTGCTTCCATCAACTTCAGAAAATTAGAGAGATCCGTTGGTATATCTCAACTCAGGCTGCCATCCAACTTGTACGGCCCACCCCAGGTACTATCTATCATATTAAGATCGTTATCTGTATGTCTCTCTGTTACCTTCAAGCGTTCTGATTGGTTGACTATTGGTAGACGGTTTAGTCCTTACGTCGCGATGCGTTGGTGGACGATGTTCGAAGAGGACGTTGCTATTGGTAACAATTGTTCGTAGAATCGTAGTTTAACACGGTTTAGTTTCAGTCATTGCAGCGTCAGAGGGCTGGGCGTGCGGCGACGTTGCTATTGGTAACAATTGTTCGCAGCCTGAGGTAGTTGCAACGTACATTTTAACGTTTCTAAAAAAATACTGCAAGCGTCACAAATGGCCACAGTTGCGTGATTTTAACGCATATAGGCCTAATTATTACGTGGCGCAGAGCTTGGCTAGGTGGCGATCATTGAAATGTTGTTCAGCATGAATTCAATGATTGGGTATTAGGTATAGGTATTGGATTAGTATTATCCTGCACTGCGAGCTTGAACCCAGTTGAGCTTTCAAATCTTTCTAGTAAAAGTTGAATATCTCAAAAACTGCTCAAGAGAGCAGGCTAAAATTTTGCAAACTTGCAGCCTGATGTTTGGGGAACATTTGTGGTAAATTTCAGAATTTTTTTTAGGTGAACGAGCTGGAACTTTTTGAAAAATTTATTGAATTGTCACAGAATTACTCAATTTTTCAAAAATAAGAGTCCCTTGAGAGGTCACTTGCCATTTGGATAATGAGCTAAGATTTTTGCAGGTGTATTTTGTATAGAAATGGAACACTTTAAGCCCCTATGCATGATTGCCAAACAAAATAATTTTTTTCTGAACACCCGATTGTACGCGCTCTTATCGTTGCCAGAGTTGACTAATATTGTAACAGTATTTTACTTGGTATTCCAGCTAGTCAGCTGAACCGCCTTCAATCAGCTCTTAACCTTTTGCTCGGGTTAGCCGTCTTAAGACGGCGGCGGAAAACTTTGACCAAACGGGGTTAGCCGTCTATAAACGGCGCGCTATATAAGCGACTGCGTACTGCGGACCTGCACGATTTTCAAAAATCCAACGCGGGGACCGAGTTAGCTCACATCCATTCGATAGGCGGCAGCACCGTTTTCGATAATACTGACTATATATGCAAGGGATATTGACTGTAGACTGACCAAGGCTGGAAAATGTATAGGAAAAATCTGCAGCCGGAGGCTAGAATGGCCATAACTACGCCGAATATGGTACGATCTTCAAAATTTTTGCACTATTCTGTTCCAATTACACCTCCCAACAACTTTCCCGCTCATAGTTGGGGGTCACCGCTGAAAAATTTTTTTTATTGAGCTTTGAAAATTTTTTGTCGGAGATGGTCCGATTTTGGGGTGTAGAGTGGACCCTACCCCCCAAAATTTTTTTGCACGGATGGTTTGAAAGCCCAATAAAAATGCTCAACAATGGTGCAAACCGCATCTTTCTAGCTTCTATATAGCCTGAAATATACCGAGTTGTTCGGTTTTTCACATTGAAAATCCGTTCTAAAATTGTCATTTCAGCAAGCAATTGGTACTTGGGTATGAAACTCCATAATTACCCCAAATATGGTCCGATCTTCAAAATTTTTGCACCATTCTGTTCCAATTACACTCCTCTAGAACTCTATCGCTCACATTTGGGGGTTTACCGCTGAAGACGTTTTGCTATTGACCTTTGATCAAAATTTGAACAAAATGTTGGGGAGGGGTCCGATTTTGGGGTGTAGAGTGGTCCCTAGCCCCAACTTTTTTCTTTTGGCACGGATGGATAGAAAGAGCAATAAAAATGCTCAACAACGGTGCAAACCGCATCTTTCTAGCTTCTATATAGCCTGAAATATAGTAAGTTTATAACGTATATGTTCACGTTTTCATACGAACGCCTTTTCCAAAAATTAATTCCCCCAACACGGGATGACTTTAAAAATTTAATTCTTCCTTTAAAAGGTTAATGCCACCACTAGGCTGATTTATGGGGTTAGGTGGCACAACCACGTAACCCCATTGCAGTGAGACAAGTTACATTGGCTTTGGATTCCGGAACGGATCGCTTTTAAACGGTGTCGACTAATGTTTCGTGTCTTACATGACCCCTCATGTCCCAGATATTTATCTGAGCTGATTCGGAAACCGTCAGCGTCTGACCGTCGCCTTTAACTACGTTCAAGTAGTCGTCTGGTACTGTAGATTCCACCGCCGTCGAAGACTGTGAAATTCGGAGAGCGTTCCGTCACTCGTGGCAACCCTCTTCTTTGGAATTCGTTGCCAGACACAGTGACTTCTGTTACCTCCTTTGAACGGTTCTGAGTTGCGCTGAAGATCTATTTATCTATTTAGCTAAATATCTATTTAACATTTCATTTCCATTCTTTTGGCATCAAGCTATGTTATAGCGCTATAGAAATTGTCGAGATATTAATAATAATAATAATAATTTGCTAAATTTTTGCACAAATTTAACAGCACTCAAATTCTTAAATGCATCAGTATCATAAGAGCAAAAGAAGGTAATTGTTGCATTTCTTCCTTTCCAGCTGCTAATTGTCTCTTCCTTTCCCTTTCAGCTGAGTGATCTTCTGGATTGACCTGGTTCTAATTCTATTTGGATTTGATGCGCCATCGGCTGATGCCCTGGGCATTATGATAGTGGCGCCATAGAAGCTTGATTGATTGATTGATTGCCAAAAAGCTCTCATTCTTTTCAGCTTCTAAACATCTCTCTGCCTTTCTTTCCTCCGTCTCCAATTTGCTTCATTTTAAACTGCATTACAGTCATATTGTCAACAGAACTTTTCTCCTTTAAAATTTTACACAAACATTTTTACATAACAACTTTAGTCCAGCCTTTAGTATCTTGACCTAATTTTTGCAACTTTTCTTTCAATTGATCCATTGATAAATGAAAGACATTTTCCAAAGTTAGTTTGGTAGATACAGTAGATGCAGTTGGTACTTCCCTTATTGTAGGAACAACAAAATACAAACAGGTGATCAGCCAAGTACAAAATTCAACAGAATGAAAACACACTGAATAATATAGTTAAATGTTCCCTTGGCCTTGACTTTCGGACTGATCGACCCTAGTCTTGACAGTTCCAAAGTTTCAAGTGTTCCTCCATGACAGATAAACAGTGAATAGGACGAGCACCTTGAAATGGGCACAAGAGGACAAAACTAATGGTATGTAATGGTATGTGAATGCTGACTGACATACAGCCAGCTAAAATCCAAATCTTGCCAAAATCGACTCAAGACGAATGTAATGTAAAAATATTTGTATAGCGTCTCTTCTGAAGAATCACTCGGAAGCGCTCCCACAGCAAATTACTGTGTATTGACAAAGAGATAAGTTTTAAGTCATTTAAAAAAAGGGCCATAGAATTAGGAGTTGCTAAGTCACGCATACTGGCATCAAGAGCATTCCAAAGGATAGGGCCAACTGATTCAAAACCTCGTTTCAGGAACAAGGAGGTTCGTGCTTGGGGCACACTGAGAAGACCATTGGTTGTGGACTGAAGACATGGCCGACCAGGGATAGAGCTAAGAGGATGGAGTAGCTCTGAAAGGTAAGATGGAGTGGCACCAAAAAGAGAGTGCAACCGCTCTCAACACATGAAACTCAACTTGATCAGGATAAGGCAGCCAGTGTAGAACAGACATCATATAATCACTAATGTGATCACATCTTGTGACAACAGCAATCACCCTGGCTGCCGAATGAAGAACCATCTGGAGTTTATCAAGTCGCACCGATGGAAGACCAGCAAAAATTGAGCCACAGTAGTCAAGCCTTGAGCAAATAATGCATGAATCAAATGGGGTGCAACCACTGGCAAACAGCCATTGAGAATGGAATTACCGGAGTCGACGGAATGGAATGCGAACTCTGGAAAACAGCCAGCAATAATGAAATTCCCAGAGTCGCTAGAATACAATTGGAATGTGATCAGTGGGAAACAGCCAGTGAAAACAAATTTCCGGAGTCACGAAATATGAATGTAATGCGAACACTGGCAAACCGCCAGCAAGAAAAAATTTCCAGAAGTCGACACAAAGTAGTGGCATATGAATACCAGCAGGGTAGCCAGAGAGCAGGGTAGCCAGAGAGAAGACAAATGCCAACCAAAAATCCTGCTACTGAATAAACAAACCACAACAATTCTAGCTACATGGTTCCTGCCAAGCCTGTTCACCTCGTGTAGTGCCCTAGGTGGTACTTTGGTTTTACACCTACACCAATGATGGTATAGCCTTTAGCAGTCATCACCATATGCTAGACATTGCCACCCCCACCACAGTGAAGTACAGATTGGATTGGGGGAGGGGAAATAAAAACGACAATATTTGGTTATATTTTGCAATATCTTGTGAAGAAAAAGAATGATTTCATTGTTGCCTTACTGTAGAGTTATTTAATAGCAAACTTGTGCATGGAGGTTACTGAAGGCTTGACTTGTTTTGCTTTAATATATACAGATGGTTGGTTTTGCATCGTAGTCAAAAAAATTTAGTGCAAAGTGATGACAAGTTCGTTTAAACTCAGCCAAAGCAATGATAATAGTACTGAAAAGCGAGGCTACAAAGTGGTGACACTGGAACATTGACAAAATGAAATTATCGATATAGCACAATAAGAATTAGTAGCAGGTCATCACCACTAAATCGTTTGCCATTGTTTTAATTGTCTTCATGGTATTTTCTGAGAGTAATTGCAATACCAGCAATCAAATCTACATTGGCTACAAAGCTTCAGCTTATTGCACCCTTTTAGCCTGCTGTGAAGAGTAGACTATTAATCCCTTTCAATTTTGCCATAATGTCTCCTTACTAAATAATCAGAGGTTTGTATACATTGCTATCTCTATTAGATTGGTTGCAATGATTTTGCCTAGAACAAGGATAGTAAATGAAGATGTGTGGCACCATTTCAGATAGCATTATTATTATTATTATTATTATTATTATTATTATTATTATTATTATTAATGATTGCTTAACTGTATAAACTTGTTAGTTAATAATTTAATCTAATTAATTAGCGTTATAATAATGTATTTTGTACTAATTTGACTAATTAATAAAGTTTTAATTCATGTAAACGGACAGAGCACCTAGGGGGTCACGCTAAGGCTTCGAAAATTATTAGAATCGCCATTGAAAGACCGAGAGATAAGTTGTATAAACCGGAACGATTTATGGTTCCCGGCCTTCGTTCTTTAGCAAGTAGAGAGTTTGGCCGCTGAAAGACCGTTTTGTTTGACAGATGGATGGGGCGGCTGGCTGGCTAAAAACAGGCGGTTGGAGCGATGGAAAGAAGGAGAGAAACGCAGCGTCGGCCGGCTTTAGTCGAGCTTCTATGAACACCGCCTACCAGGGGTGGTTAGCGAATGGCTGGGCCCGTGATTTCAAGATTCTCAAAACCATTGCCTCAGGCTCCTGCTCTGACGGCATTCTGCGGACGGGGCCCTACAGCTTGAAATTCCCAAAGAGCTCCCCGGAACAGGGTCCTGACGGCGAAAATTTTTGCCGGCTGTTCCTGCCGAGACGCTAGAGGGTGGGTCCGGTTAAGCTTCCTGACGGATAAAACGCGTAGATGGGGACATTTGGGAGTCACGCCCTCAAGGGCTGGTTCTAAAAATCGAAAATCTCCAAAATATGGGAATATTGACCTTTGCGTCAGTATTTTTGAACAAAGTTCGCTGAGACGCGTTGCTGGCAGGAGCTATCGCCGCTGTGGGCCCCTGATCACCGCTAAGGAAAACGTTCTTAAGCAAGTCCCTACTTTTTCCTATTGGATGGTAACTACGCCGAAAATACAGACTAAGAAAAAATCCGCTAAACCGTCAAAAATTTCAAAACTCTAAAAATTTCAGTCATTATGAGATCCTCTTTTTCGCATTGTAGCCTGAAATATAGAGTAAAGAAAGCACAGCGATTGAAAGCGAGTATTTGGAGCCCGTTTAAAAAAGCTTATCGTTTCATACTGACGTATCAAAGGCTATTGATTGCATTTCCCCAAAGTTATTGTGGCTGCAAAATTGGTAGCTACCGCGTCTTGTCCGTGTTACCAGTGTTGCCACCCATTGTTGTCATTGCTGCTTGGTTTATTAATAAATAAATAAAAATAAACCAATAAAGGCAATTGATAAAAGTCGCTGTACTGAGTCTCAGCGCACTGTCCGTGAAGGTGAGCCTTGGCTGTGATGAACCTGGTGAGGTCACGTTAGTGCCCAGGAGGTCAATTGAGCAAAAGGAGAAGACGCCCGCCTTATCGCGGGAGACAGTTTGGGTGAATCGAGAATTAGGAAAGAGTGGACCGGTCCATTCAGGCACGGATAACCTCGTTTGGTGAAAGCCATTGAAGCCGCAAGGTTAGAGACAACGCCGCCTTCTATAAGAGTAAATTGCCGAGAATGAAGAGACGCGGGGGGCAATACCAGCAATCAATACCTATAGAAATCGCTTAAGGCGCCGAGACCAGGCGGTGGCCAGCGATAAGAGGCATGAGTTAAAGGGTCTCTCACCCGGGCCGGAACGGATAGAGAGTCAGAGGAGGAAAATGAGAACCCTTGAGGAGCGGCCGCCAAGTTTTGCAGCCGCGACACCTCCTCTGATGTCGGAGAACCGAAAATAATCAGACGTTTGATCAGGCAGAGTCGGCGGCTGATGGCTATTAGACCGAGCGGCGTTGCAATGATTTTGCCTAGAACAAGGATAGTAAATGAAGATGCAGCAATTGAACATGGGCAATTTGTCTGAACAACCATGTGATCAACTGCCACTTTTGTGCTTATCACTCTTATGCTGCATAGTAAATGAAGATGCAGCAATTGAACATGGGCAATTTGCAGTGAGATTTTACTGAACGGTAACGAAAATTAGAACTGAAATGAAAGGAATCCATTAACGAAACGAGAATTAAAATTAGGAATTTTTTAAAGAACGGTAACTGAAATAGAAATGAAATTGCCCAATAAAAATAAAAATTGGAACTGAAATAGACATATTTTATGAACTGAATTTAACTACCGGTACCCGTCATTTATTAATGGCGTCAATTTGCTTTTGTTATGTAATATTTAACACACCACATAATGCTGCGTGTTTGTGCGCATGTGTGGCTGTGTGTAAGCGTTGCTATGTGTCATTCCTATCCTCCACACACAGTCAAATATGTGCCTATCTGAGAGGGGTGACTCTGATCACTGCTGGTCTATATTATGATGCTGCTAGTCACTGAGCTGCTAGTCATGAGCTGACCCGCTGAAATTCCAGGCCCATGGGCAGATCAGTCACGGGCCCTTAGAAAGTTTATATTGTAAAGTGGTGATGACCGTTTTGGCGTTTGTCAGTCTTTTCAATAGGGTCTCAAAGATTAAACCCGTAGACGGACCCCAACCTCCTCCATCGTCTTCAACTCTAACTCTAACCATGGCCCGCTCTGGCCCCCTACAGATCGCTGGGCCCCTGGGCATTTGCCCCCTGTCCCCTCGCGGTTGCCCTGGTCACAAGGCGGCACACAGGCCTCTGCCATGGTAAATTTTATTTTGCTGCCTATCAGCAAGTGTAAACTGGTGCTGCTTCATTAATTTGACGTCGGCATTAATTTAATTGCAACACTTGTTACAAGATGATTTTAGCTAAACTGTTGGCTGGATGAAAGCGAGGTAGCCCTGTTTGGGATTATTTTACCTATGATGAGAAGAAGTTGAACATGCATGTTGTTTAGCTTTACATTTTCGATTACTGTGTTACAGTCAGACATTACAGTTATAGAATACATTTTAAAGTATTAAAAACTCTCAGTAAAAAACCTGAAGTCAATGACTCAAAGTAAAATTAGAAATTAAACTGAAAATATTTTAAACAGAACTGAAATTATTCTAGAACTGAAATTAGAACTGAAATAGAAATTATTTCTTGAAGTATAACTGAAATAGAAATAGAAATAAACCCTGAAATAAGAATGAAAATTAAAATTAACAATTATTTTTAGAACTGAAATATCACTGGCAATTTGTCTGAACGACCATGTGATCAACTGCCACTTTTGTGCTTATCACTCTTATGCTGCATTATATCATTGGCAAATTACATCAATTACCAAGTTGTAACTTTTTGTTTTGGGAGACATGCACTATAATGATTTCTGAATTGTATCAATGACAATTATATTGACTCTGGACTGTTTTATCATGTTGAGATAAAATAATACTTCATGATTTATTATTATTATTATTATTATTATTATTATTTATTGTCAGACAATTTACTATGGCACTGTAGATGAGCTAATGGCACAAAACAAGGGTGCTTTGACAACTATTACTCATAACTGAGCTTAAATAAATGTGTTTTTAAGTTGGTCATAAACGTAGCGGCAGCATTCGCATTGGTCACACTGTCCGGCAGAGAGTTCCACAGGATTGGGTTTCCCGGTGAAAGATCTCTTGCCAAGTAAAGGAGTCGAAGATGATGGAGGCACGAGTAGCTGATTCCGCTTGCTGGACCTAAGCTGAGCCTGCTGTTCTACCTCCATAGATCTATTCACCATGGTGGCCAGGTAGCGGGGGCAGCTGGAGTCATATAGAGCTCAATAGGTGAGCCAGCAGCACTTGAACACTATCCTCTCTTTGATATGCAGCCAGTGTAGTTGGTCTTTAACAAAATATTTGTATAGGCGTTCTGAAAGATCACTCAGAAGTGCCCCAGCAAATTACTGTACAAAGAAAAGAGGGCCTAGTACACATCGTCAAGAGCATTCCAAAGGATAGGTTATCAAAACAGACTGTATTTATTTATTTATTGACAATGGAGTAGCTCTGATAAGATGGAGCGGCACCATAAAGACAAGGCTCTCAACATACTACAACAAGATTTATTGACGACAAGGCTTAACACAGTTCATATCCAATATTAAATAAATGTGTCTTCAAATTTCTAATGAAAAGTCCAGCTGAGACTGCTCCAGTCACATTGTCTGGAAGAGAGTTCCACAGGGCGGATTCCCCCACGCGAATGATCTTTCCCCAAACTTAGGGCTCTTGGACCGGGGAGGGACCAACAACTCAACTCTCCGACTGAACTTGAGAACGATCTCCTCTCGATCACAGTCGATCTTCGTACAAAGTACAGTAGATAATCAGGACAGAAGTGGATCGAATAAAGCCCGAACGTAAGCCAACAGCGCTTGTAGATAATGCGCTGTGGAACACGGAGCCAGTGGAGTCGATCTCTAAGGAGAGGAGTGACGTGGTGGTCACCCCAGCAACAGCTGAAAATCACTCGTGCAGCCTGGTTCAGCACTGATTGTATGCGGTTCATTCTAGTATCCGGAAGTCCAAGAAGCATACCGTTACAGTAATCAATTCATGTCAGTACCAGGGCCCGCACTAATTTGACAGCCACGCTCACTGGCAGGTACCGTCGAATTGACCTCACTCTCCGCAGTTGGTAGTGGCAGGAGCGTATCAGATTGTTAACGTGTGCTTCAAACTGTAGACTGGGGTACTCAAACTGTTGCCCGCGGTCCACAATCCGGACCGCGAGGACATTTCTTGTGGACCGCCACAGCTTTCTGTGTCTGAGAAATTTTGAGCCTGTAATATTGGCTTAATGACTTACTGTTGCCACTGCAATCAAGCAGCTTTGTGCACAAAACTTTATGACGAGCTAAGTTTAGTTATGGTCACTGTTGTGAAATTGGTCAATTTTCTACGATGCAATTCAGCACTACAGTGTCGTCTGTTGCGTTCATTCTCTTGAAAATGTGTCGACAGAATTTGGAGATTTGCCGCTTCACAATGACGTAAGATGGCTGAGCAAAGGGAGAGTTTTTGAAAGTTTCTTGAACTTGAGAGAAAATATTTTGGAGTTTCTCCAATCGCTGAAAACAAAGAAGGCTGCTGAATTTTTACATTTTATTCAGGATAATGGAAAGACTGCAGAGTTAGCATTTATTTTTGGCATCGTGGGACATTTGAATACATTAAGTCTGTAACTTCAAGGCTAAGAGAAAACAGTGTTGGACTTACAAGAGAAAACCTTCTCCTTTGCAACAAAAATCGATATTTTCATAAATGACTTGGAAGGCGGCAAAGTTCACTTTGATAAATTGAAAACTGTCCATTCATCGCCTGACCAACATGTTTCTGAGATGTAAAAACTTTTTCTTTGTAGGTTGAAAACCTATAAAGAAAAATTTGCGCAGTTTGAGGAACGTTTCAGTGATTTCAGAAGGCTTAAGTCTGTGTTTTTATTTGTCTTCAATCCTCTCATTGTTAAGCATGATGGTGATTGGACAAATATTGTGAAATCAGTTTTTGCAAATGTTAAGGAGGCATTATTGCAGACTGAAGCAGCTGATTTGCAAGCATCTGATGTTTTGAAACATAAACTCAGTGAAGTTGATAGAACTAACTTTTGGGCCAGCTTTGTTTTATATTCTCAGTAGGCCTATCCTGTAACCAAGAAATTATACATTTCTTTCCTGACAGTTGCTTTTTATCCATTTATACGTGTGAATCGGCAGGTTCTGTTATGAACATTATTAAATCGAAACATTGCAGTGTTATAACAGACCAACACCTGCAAAATGCAATGCGCATTGCTCTGACTGGTTATTCGCCTGGTTATGCTTCGATTATGCAGTTGAAGAAACAACTTCACACTATAGTCACTGAGTAACTGCAAACATGGGCTTTAAGATCTGCTCTGATTGAAATTTACCGATTCAGCTATAATTGATTCTATGCAATTTTTAATTTAATCTTGTTTTGTTGCCTTGTCCTTGAGTCACTTATAACAGTCTATTAGGAGGATCCCTAGTTACTCGTAGTTGCCTACTATACTGTAGCTGCCACAGGAATAACTGGACTTCCCTTGTAACTAGTGGACCCACACGAACGATAGAAGACTGGATGTGGACCGCCTTTAAAAAAGTTTGAGTACCCCTGCTGTAGACGGTTGAGCTGGCGGTCTGGGCGTCCAAGTAGTACACTGTTGCAGTAGTCGATCCTGGTTAGAATCAGTGCTCGGACGAGTTGAACAGTGGCGCTGGCTGTTGTGTAACGTCTGATTGACTTGATTCTCCGCAGCTGTCACTGTCAGCTGCGGATCAGACCACTAATATGCGCCTCGAAGGACAGCGTCTCGTCCAGTAGAATCCCCAGGAGTTGTACGTTGCTTGATGGACTGATAATGTGATTGCCAATATTGAGCGGGACACGATTGATCAACCCCTGTCGCCTGGGCGTGAAGATCCATAAGAGTTCCGTTTTCTTCAGGTTAAGTGCCAGACGGTTTTCCGCCACCCACACACTGACCGCAGCGATACAATCTGCAACGCGTACTGCCAATCATTCGGCCTCTTTTGATAGGGCATAGGAGTATATCTGCCTGTCGTCTGCATAACTATGCCCCTAAAGGCTAAAGACTAAAGACTGCTTTAATAAGGCAGATATTTGCGGTATAAAGAATGAACAGCAGAGGGCTCAGAACAGACCCTTGAGGGACATCATGATAGACACATCGCTGGGCCGACATACTCTCACCACAACAGATTTGTTCATTTTTACTCTGAACATAAGATGAATATTGAGCAAACATTTCTTGAGTTGTTCCATTGCATATTGATACTTAAATAAACTCAATTCTTAGTGAAGTTTAATGGCAGAACCAAAACCCTCTTTCTAGGACTTAGTTCTTCTGCAGAGAACATACTGAGGTTCATTTTCAAGTAACAGTTTATTATTGTTTCATAATTTTTTGCTGTGTATGTGTAGCTGGAGTCTTTAATAACAACACAACAAAGGGATAATGGTGATCTTAAGGCAAAGATTGATGTAATTGAGGAAAAAGCCAGAGAGGCTTTGGCAGACATGCAGAATGAACATCAGCATACGATCGAGCAGGTGAGTCATTGCTGTTGTGTGACGTTGAAACGTGACTTCTCATTGTTTTGCCTCCAGTTATCATTTTGCAGAAAGTATATTTTGTAGCATCACTAATTAGGAGAACATTTTATTATGCAGTAGTTTAACTCTTTGGCAGACAAGTTTTTTTCACAGAATTTACCCCTCAACAGTTTCCCAAAATGTTTTAAATCAAAAATCATAATAATATTGACAACTTATATATCAAATGAAAGGGTTTTTGATTATCTACAAGAATATGAAAAGAAAAAGGTAACATTTGCAATGACATTCTTCATAGATCATGAGAAGATATTAAAATTAAAAAATTTAAAAGATAAAATTTGACTTTGAAGTTCATCAAAAATGTTGTCAGCAACAGGACAGTATAAGTAAGCTATGTGAAACATGTACAAGTATGTAATAAACATTTTAAAAATTATATATAGATGCATAATTGCCATATTTTATTTTTGAGAGGATTTTGTATGAAAGGTCTCAAAACAATTATGACATTTGTATTTTTTACACTTGTCACAAAAGTTCATAAAAAGTTTTGTCAGCAACAAGACATTATAAGCAAACTATCCGCAACATGTACACATATTCTCTTCTGATGTAATACTGTCTATCCCGGGTGCTTTCCCTTCCTTCATTTGTTGAACTGCTGCTTTCACCTCATTTTTCATAAAATTTGGAGTGTCTTCTTCATCTGTCATTGGAGGTAAGTCATTTAGTGCATCCTCTTCTACAGGTTTTTGGTCACTGTATAAGTCTGAAAAATAGTGCTGCCACATTCTGCCTTCTGTTGACTTCTTTCTCTTGTTTCAGAATATTCACATCTCTGACCTTGATTACTGCCACTTTAGGTGCATAAGTACCAGTTATCTGCCCTACACCCAAGTACTGTGCTCCACGAGTCTGCCCAACTCGCATAGCACCCAAGGTGGGGTTCTTCAGTCCAAAGACCTTCACCACTGATGGTATAGCCTCTTGTAGCAATCTCCCTATTTGCAGTGTTCATCACATCACATCACCATGATGAGGTGCAGTTAGGGAGAGGTAGGACTTTGAGGGGGAGATTGGACTTTGAGGGGGATATACAAAGAAACACAAAAGATAGCCTGCAACAAACAAATCAACAAGGCATCATGCCAAGAAAAAGAAAGAGAGGCCGGCCAATCAGAAGATGGGTGGACAATATAGAAGAATGAACTGGATTGAATATAAGAGCAGCAACAAAAGCATCAAAAGAAAGAACTGCCTGGAAATTCTTAAATCATGATGTCACCTTATCTTCAACTACTGAAGGAAAGAGGAAATTATGGTGATTTACCAATGCAGATGTTGGCTAAAACATAGCTCTGAGATATTATAATTCATTCTCCTCAGTCATTAATGAATGTGACATTTCTTGTCTAAATGTTTCTAGGAATAGTGGAAATCCACCTATATCAGTTACTTTCCATATACTACAGGTTCACACATATGATGCCTGCCAAACATGGAAACTAGGGCTATGGACATACTGTACTATAGTGATTTAGTGATTGCCTGACAGAGTTCACGGCATTCCAACCTGTCAGTGTTTCAGAAATACAGAGAACTATACTTGAAGCAGCTGGAAAACATTGCAGCCTGGATATTATGCCAACATGGCTGCTCAAGAAAGTTATACCTAGCTGAATTAACACAGCAACCGTTGGCAAAGAAGCCTAAAACAATGACATTGGAAGCATGGTTTGAGAGGAAACAACCATTCGAGATAAACAGCCCGCGTCAACTGTCCATAACCAGACGAATAGCTGAGATGATAGCTTCCGACGGCTTGCCTTTCCATCTGGTGAACAAAACAGGTTTTCAGCATTTAATTAATGTACTGGAACCTTGCTATGTTATGCCGTCGAAAGTACATTTTTCTCATTCTCTTATTCCTCACATGTACAAGGCCATAAAGGAAAAAATTAAAGGTTTACTTGAGCAGGCGGAATATGTTTCTTTTACTACAGATGTGTGGACAAGTAACAATAACCTCAATGCTTTTCTCTCTCTCACTGGTCATTGGATAGACTGTGATTGGAACTGTATGTCTGTTATCCTATCTCTATGGACTCTGGACGGTAGCCACACAGGTGAGTTGCTTGCAAATAATCTCCTAGCGATGATGGATGACTGGACAATCCCACAGGAAAAACATGGTGTTTTGGTTCGCGACAATGGTTCAAATATGGTAAAGGCAGCCGAACTAACTGGGTTGGACCAACTCGGCTATTACATCCATACCATACAATTGGTTGTAAAGGTTGGCCTCAAAGCACAAAGATCAGTTGCCGATGCTATCACAACTGCTTGTACAGCTCGTACACTGGTAGGTCGATTTTGTCACTCCACACACGCCACAGCCCAACTGGAAGTAATTCAGAAATCTTTACATTCTGATGGACAACCAAGTCCGATGCATCGCCTTATTCAAGACGTTACCACACGTTGGAACTCGACATTTTACATGCTTGAACGCCTTCTAGAGCAGAAGCATGCTGTTGGCATGTACTGTCAAGATTATGATTGTGTAAGAAACTTAATGGCAAATGAATGGACTTTAATGGAACGGCTTGTGACATTCGGCAACAGCAAGAATGATCAATCCAAGCGTTCGGGTCCTCATTGCAACTTTGTGTCAACCCGCAAAATTTGGCTGTGACCTAGGTATACAGACCATGTTCAGCAATGTTGGTAGACTTGAGATCGAGATTTGCCAACCTACGCGACAATACTACTTGTGTCCTTGCAAGTGTTTTAGATCCTACCTACAAAGTTGATATTTTCAGTATAGATGAGCAGGAGAATATAAAATGGTTACTTTTGAAAGAACTTAAAATCGAGGAAGGAAAACACAATACAGTTACAATATCACCAGCACCTAACTCTGAATCAGAAAGTTCCTGTTCAAATTTGCTTGGCACTTATTATCAGGATTTATTTGCATCGGCAAGTCAGGGCACAAATCCAGCAGTAGGTGGCAGTTCCCATGAAATTGCATGCATCCAGCAGATGAATTCTTACTTGGCTGAAGTACGTCATAACAGAACCACGCCACCAACCGATCCTACGGTTTACTGGAAATCAAAAGGAAATGCATATCCACTTCTTGCAGCACTAGCAAAACGTTATTGTGCAACACCCCCATTTAGTGTGGACAGTGAACGCACATTCAGCACAGCTGCAGCGATTTGCAGTGACAAAAGAACCTGCTTGTCTGCATCAAAAACTGAAATGCTATTATTTCTTCAAAAGAACTTAGAGGTGGTAGATTTTAACTATTGAATGGTGGCACATTCCTTACTGAACTGTGAAGTTTAAACTGAAATATTTAGTTACATACTCTTTTTATAAAAAAACAATTCCCTTTGAATTAATGTTTAAAGTTTGTTTGAAGTTTGTTTCAAGTTTTTTGAACTGTTTAATGACATTAATGTTTATTAGCTCTTTGGCAGCTATGTTGTTTTCACAGAATTTACCCCTCAACAGTTTCCAGAAATATTTTAAATCAAATATCACAGCAATATTGACAATGCATATCTCAATGGAAAGGGTTTTTGATTATCTGCAAGAATATGAAAAGAAACATGTAAAATTTACAATTACATTCTTCATATTTCATGGGAATAAATAAAAATTTTAAAAAATTAAAAATTAAAATTGGACTTTGAAGTTCATCAAAAATTTGCCAGCAACAACACAGTGTAAGTCAGCTATCAGAAACATGTACACATATGTTATAAACATTTTAAAAATTACATATAGATGTATAAGTGTCATATTTTATTTTACAGAGGATTTTGTGTGAATGTTCTCAAAGCAATTATAACACATGTATTTTTGGGACTTTTCAAAAAAGTTGCTAAAAAAAGTTCTTAGCAACAAGACATTAGTGGCAAACTATCTGAAACGTGTAGATGTATGTAATAGACATTAGAAATTATGTAAAATGTGATATTTTAGTTTAGAAAGGATCTTGTGTGAAAGATGTTGAAGCAATTATGACATATATATATATATTTGACACATGTTACATAAGTTCAAAGGCTTGGTTTTTTATATTTTCCAGCAGAATTTGTTCGTTTTTGTTGTCATCGCACCTGGAAATACCCATGTCATCAAACTTACCATTTTCAATTGCTTCCAAAACTTCTTTAGTTGAATAAAACTTCTGCCCCTGTGTTTAGAAGGGTATTTAAAATTTAAATGCCAGAAGGATCGCAAATCTTGCCTACAAGTTGACATATTTTTGCAGTCAAAATCGCTAAATAAACGGTTTTTTCGCAAGTTTTAAAAGCGAAAGCATGTTGGCTTTCGTTAGAATAGCCCTAAATTCTAAATATAGCGGTTTATATTTAGAAATGGGTGCATATTTCATATACGGTCGTTATCGACCGCATTCGCCGCTGAAGAGTTAACTCAGAAATTAAGAATGCAACAATATGCACATTTCATTACTGCATTAGTTGTTGATAACTGTGTTGCAATTGATTATTGATTACACTGTATTGCTGTGTTTGCGCTTTGTTTTTTTTAAATTCTTTATTACAAAAATTGATCTTTAATTAAAAATTAACAATCACACTGACAAAATGATTATCAAAATAATTATAAAGGTATTCTTTTCTGCATCCAAGTTCTATCATTGTCATTTGCTACATTCATTAAATTTGTATAATCGCAGTTAAAATTGTCACCGATATTCTGGTTACTGGTTTGGTCTTCCACTCTTCTCCTTTCCTAAACATACAATCAACAACTGGTTTAAGTTAATAAGACAAATAATTGATTACTTAAACATTTATTACAATTATCGCCGATATTAATTGGTATCGGAATCGACCAATATAAAATCTCAATTTATCGGAATCAGTAAGTTTCTCATATCGGTTATGCGCTATTCTCTTCTGCCTTACATTGTTTTTCCATTAATTTTTTGATGACTGTTATTTTATTTATTTTTATTGGACTCTATAATATGCCCTTGCGCCTGACATTTTGGTAATATGGCACACAAGAAATTATTAGTTTAATAATAATAATAATAAGAAGAAGAAGAATATACACATGCCAGGTGCTATGTTGTTGTGAATAACACACTACATTTGATGGCTCATGCTGTTCAACTGAAAATACAGTGCTTTCACTTTTCAATGATTAGACTAACTTGAAAGCTTATGAGCGTACTCATTTGTTGAGTTTGAAATTTTATTTGTAGTTGACGAAGTTGTATGAAGACTGTATAAGAGAAAAAGATGCTGTGGTTGTGCGTTATGCCCAAGCTGAGCAGAAGAATATTGATGTTCAAGATCGACTGCAGAGAGCAGAGACACGGGTGAAGGAATGGACAAAAGAAAGAGAAATTGCGCTTGTCAAATGGCATGCTATGAAGACTGATCTTAAGAACTCAACTGAGTTAAATCAGACACTGGTATGACATTTATACATCAACTGTTTAAGATTTTTGTCCTTGACACTGAGACTTTGTAACCAATAATAACTTGAAATAGTATAAAATTTTAAATTTTCGTATTTTAATCTTGCCTTGCATGCTGGTCCACTGCAGTTGTTATGATTGCAATGGCAGTAATGGCAGTGCCATTAAAACCATATGATAAGGTTTTTAATGGCACTTTTTATTTGATTTTTAATGCAGTTACTATAAAATTTATTATTTATAATGCTTTATAATGCAGATTCTAAAGAAAATTCTGCTCTTTCATTCAACTTTAAATTAGGCAAGTTGTAATTATTTTCATTTGCTGTTATAGCACTATGCACACTTAAGCAGTATAGTTACTGTTAAAGTAATTCAGTAGGATATGTTTGTTTGATAAAATATAATAAATCTGTGTCACAAATGCAAAATAAGTTATTTAGATCGAAAAATAAAACAGAACAGAATGCCCTTAGCATTTATGTACAGTGCACTCCACTTATAAACACATCGGATACAAGTGCAAGCTGCTTATTAGCACACTAGGCATCTGGTCCTGTACCAAGACTAAGCTTATTCAATGCAAGTCAACTATGCATATAAGCACAAGCCATATAAGAACAATTTGGCTACAAGCACGAGTTTCATTTAGACCACTTGCATTAAAGTAAGCTATTTTTAATTCATTTATAAGTAAGGTTGTTAGCGGTTAACCCGGTCCTAAGAGCAAGGACCGGTCCTTTTAACTTTGACCGGTTAACCGTAATTTCAAATTGAAAACATCAAAATGCTTTGTTGTAGCCGTGCAGGATGCCGGCATAGGTGCAGGATGCTGGCATAGGCGCCGGTGGCATCAAAGCGCTTTGATGTTTGCACGACACCAGACAGCCACTAATTATGAGCAGTTAACCGGTCTTTTTTTGAACGGTTAACCGGTCCTTCAAAACCAGTGTCTTAACAACCTTACTTATAAGCACATCCTCAGTTCAGCATTTAAACTACATAAAGTTCATAGGCTCATTAATGTACTGTATAGCAGACATAGTTGGCTGTAAGCCTTCACCCTGACATTCAGTCTTCCACCTAATCAAACCTGTGTTGCCATACAGTAAAAAGTCAGTAATCGGTTTCATCTGATGGAGGGCAGGATTGCAAAGTCCAGCAGTGAATGACCTGCAGCAGGGGGTATGCTTCTAGTGTCCGCATTGTCCGTGTTGTTTGCATGTGCCATTGAAAGTCTGGCAAACGTTAGATCATACCTTGCGGCTGCCAGCTGCCAATCCTATGATAGGTTCTGCAGCCTTGTGGGTCAGGTTTGCTACATGTGCTCTTCTCAAACTTTACAGGTGACCATTAAGAAATTCTTTAATTAAAGAAACGTAGATGGACTAATACCAGATACACAGTTTCGTTTATAGCACGCTCCTCTTATAAGCACAATTTTATTTGGTCCCAAGGTAGTGCTTATAAGTGGGTTGCACTGCACCTTGTATTTCTTTAGAGACTGACCGATCCCCTTTAACCCCTTAACGGGGAATTAAATTTTTTTAGATGCAGTGACCGTACTGGGGAATCATTTTTTGGAAAAGAGTTCTTCAAAAATGAAAACCGTAATTTTTGAATTTGTGATATCTCAGGCTATATAAGAGCTAAGAGTCTGAAATTGATATTGCAGAGATCTGGCAAAAGTTGTTCAAGCCACAACAGAAAAATTCCTTTATATATTTAATTGATTGTGTCTTGCTTCCTGTTGTCTGATTAGTCATTAAATACAGATTGAGAAAGTTCCCTTTGATCCATGGCTGCTAGTGCATTTGAGTAGAAACTGAAGTTTAATTTCAATGTCAAGTTTGGTGAAAAAAATTACATTTTGCATTCTCATGAAATTCTGATAACTCATGAAAGTAAGGACAGACCCCAACATTTATGTCAGAACTAAGCACAATGTTTTATTTTTACTAAGGTTGTTAACGGTTAATTGGTTAACCAGTCCTAAGAGAACGGACCAGTCCTTTTAACCTTGACCAGTTAACCGTAATTTCAATTTGAAAACCTCAAAACACTTTTATGTAGGCCGCAGGACACTGGCATAGGCGCCGGCAACAGCAAAGCACTGTGATGTAGCTGTGCAGGATGCTGGCCCCAGTGCCGGCAACATCAAAGCGCTTTTATGTAGGCACGGCACCAGGCTGCCGCTAACGACCGGTTAATCGGTCTTATTTTGAACGGTTTGAGTCGATGGACAACTATGAACCAAATTTCATTTAGGAGGGGTCAAGCATGAGCCTTTATTTAATCCATTTGGTATATATTAACTCTTTTTCTTCATGTAATACTCTCAAGGCATGTGAAAGTTTACTGAAGACTTTTACTGTCCATCTACTGTTGAGGTTTGAATTGTAAATTACTGAGCTTGTATTGAAGCTGTGGTTGTCATAGGCCGCAGAAGTATCAGCTCTTCGAAAGGAAGTGGAAAAATACAAGGACTTAACTTCATCTGCCGATGTTAAGGTGAAATGGCAGCAGAACAAACTGAAGGCTGAACAAGATGTCTTAAAAGTAAATGATAACTGTGATGTAATTTTATAAGTTCAGAAATGGCTTAAAATATCTTTGTTATTATTATTTCCTTATTTTTAAAACTGGTATTTGTGTGACAATCATTAGCACAGCCAATTTGTGTGACAATCATTAGCACAGCCAGGCAAGGCCAGACCCCTATTTGGTCTGGGATGAGTTGTGGGATTTGTGAAGTCAAATGAGAATTTTGTTTTTGATGGTGGGGCTAATGTTGCCAGAATCAATATTGTGAAGTGCAGTCAATTTAACTATGGATTCACTAGAAAATCTAGGGAAATTTAAGTAAGGAAAAAGCTGTGACTTTTGGATAAGATAAAGATAAAGGTAGGTCCCGTACTCGAAGCTGAGCATTGGGTTCCGGCACTTATCTCCAGTCATGGCAATCAGCGACAGAGGTGGTACAGTTGACTCCACTTAAGTGGATACCTGATAAGTGGATAAATCGGTTAAGTGGATAATATTCTGAAGTCCCATTTTGAGCTTCATGTATTTCAATGGGACAGAGGTTCGTTTAAGTGGATACACTGTAAGTGGATAATTCGCCTAACTGGATAACATTTTTTTAGTCCCGTGGCCGTTCATTCTGTGTAAATGGTGACGGGTAAGTGGATAACCAACCATCAACACGGCAAAACTCACTGCCTCATGGCCAGCATAAAGTCGTCACCTAACAAGCAGTGTCCATCAGATCCACTTCCCATGTGGCTCCTGAAGGAAACGGTAGCCACGCTAGCTCTGTATTTGACAGCACTGATGACAGCTTCCCTGGCGAATGGCGAGTTTCCGAGTCTGTGGAAGCACGCCGTCATACGTCCGCATCTGAAAAGGACAGGCCTCGACCCCGTTGATCCTGCAAGCTTCAGACCTATTGTGAATCTACCATTTCTTTTGAACCTGATAGAGTGACTAGTAAGCAGGCAGCTTATTACGCACTTGGTCCGCAACGGTCTCATGCCTCATCCCCAGTCGGTATATCGAGCGGGCCATTCCATTGAGATGGCATTACTTAAGATCTTTAACGACATAGTCGATGCGATTGCGAATTGGGAGCAAGCGCTCTTGTGCATGCTCGACCTCTCCGCGGCGTTCGACACTGTTGGCCACTCCATCCTTATACGGCATCTCAATCTTTCCTTTGGGATAAAAGACAGCGTTACTTTGGCTGCACAATTACCTTTCTGAAAGAACGCAGTCCGTCTCCTGGAAAGGTGACACACCAGCCAAACGTCCCATCCGCTGTGGAGTACCACAGGGTTCAGCTTTAGGCCCGCTCCTTTTTATCCTCTACGCAGCGGATCTGGGACTGATCGCCAGGTTATACGGGTTGAACTGGCATGTCTTCGCGGATGATGGGCAAGTGTACGCCTCCTGCCGTCATTCAGATACGGGGCACCTACGATCTCGGTTTGAAGATTGTTTACATGAGATCATGTCATGTACCTCGACAAATCGCCTCGCACTTAATCCTGGTAAAACAGAATTGCTATGGATCAGTGCTCTCAGGAAGGCTCACCTATTAGATCGTTCTCCTTTTACGATTGGTGACGCTGTCATCACTCCGTTTACGAAGGTGCACCTTCTGGGCGTACTTCTTGACGACTCTATCCCTTGCTGGCCAAGTGAGCTCCGTAACTCACGCCTGCTATTTTCAGCTATGCTAGATCGCAGAGATTCGGTGGTACATCTCTACATCAGCAGCGATCCATGTAGTCCGGGCATTAGTGCTATCCAGGTTGGATTATTGCAATAGCATTCTTCTGGGGCTTCCGGACTACAAGCTAGATCGTCTCCAATCGGTCATGAACGCTGCGACCCGATTGATCTTCAGCGCGAGATGGAGGGATCATGTGACTACATTCCTAAAGGAAAGGCTACACTGGCTGAAGATCTCGGAGCATATAGTTTATAAACGCTGTACGTTGGCATTCCGAGCACTGAACGATCCTCTCTGCCCGGAGTACATTTCTGCACTCATACAGCGGCTGATGCTGACAGACTGTCGGAAACAGCTGCGATCAAACAAGCAACCTCGTCGTTATGTCCCTCCTCTGTCCAAGACGGTGATGCTATGTGACTCGCGGTAACCCCCTTCTCTGGAATGCTCTTCCCGTCTCAGTGACATCTATAAGCAACATCCGCAGTCTGGGTGTAACCATCGACGACACACTGTCATGTCACATTGTCACACGTCGTCAATATCAGATCCCACCTACCACCATCCACGTTGGTTCGGAAGACATTGCTAGGGATGCTTGTGTCCGTAACCTCGGTGTGTACATTGATTGTAACATCTCCATGACAACACATGTTCAGAAAACGGCATCCTGCTGCTTCTCAATCCTGAGAAGAATTAGAAGCATTCAGAACTCAATTCCACCTTCTGTTGTAAAGAGTTTAGTGGTGTCTCTGGTTATGCCACGCCTGGACTATTGTAATGTGCTTTTGGCTGGGCTACCAAGGCAACTTACTGACAGACTTCAGGCTGTCCTCAATACAGCAGCACGTCTTGTCTATCAAGCCAGAAGATCAGATCATGTGACACCGCTTCTTTATGAACTTCACTGGCTTCGTATTCCACAGTGGATTGAATACAAATTGGCGATCCTTGCTTATCGGTGTCTTCATGGTCTGGCGCCATCGTATCTGTCGGCTGGTTTCTGCAAGACTTCTGACATCAACTCTGCGCCAACGATTGCGATCTGCGCCCAGTCTTACTCGTTGTTCCGTCTACATGCCACGTTACCATTGGTGACCGCGTGTTTCGATAGTGGCTGCCAAAGTTTGGAATAGCCTGCCACCATCAACAACTATGGCAAAGACAATAGAAGCATTCAAACGAGAACTTAAAACTGCTCTCTTTGTTCGTAGTTACCCAGCACATTGATTGTTGTAGGATATACTGTTTGTTTTTTTAGTTGTAAGGTGTCCTAGTAGTACTTGTATGATATGCCACCATAATCAGTTCATGATTATTATTATTATTATTTGATGCCCACATTGACACAATTTGCAAGTCAACATACTTTCACATGCGGGCTCTAAGACACATCCGTAACAGCATCGATTTTGACACAGCCGCCTCAATAGCCTGTTCCGTGGTCAGCAGTAGACTGGACTACTGCAACTCTGTACTTTACAGCACCTCAGGAAAAAACTTACAGAAGTTGCAATGGGTACAGAACTCACTGGCCAGGACTGTTTGTAAAGTGCGCTGAACAGAACACATTACACCGATCCTTGCTCGTCTCCATTGGCTACCAATAATAGTCAATAATATTTGCTTGAAATAGCCAAACACTTATCAGTGAATTTGTTTGAAATATAATGCAAAAATTAGGATATTTAATAAGAGTTTTAACCCCTTTACCATGGACCCTGAGTTAACTCACTTCCATAAGGTGGCTCACCAGCCGGGCAGCCAGAGTTAACTTGCCATCTTCTTTAGAGACCGTTCACTGGCCAGGAACCTTGAATAAACTCCCTAATAACGTAAATATAGCTTAGGTGTCTTCGATATCTTCAAAAGTAATCATTATTTTACACCTATCATTGAGATAAGTCAGTAGCGATAACCTATAGGTGAGATGGCTTCCTCTAAGCGGTAAGCACTACAAAGGTATGAGAAATTTAACCTTCACCAAGGCCATGCGACTACCTTTCTCTGGGTCTGCAGTCAGAAAGGTGACAATTGTGTTATTTGCGAAGAACTTAGGCTCGCATGTTTAATATCTCCAACAAGTGACTTATGTTAAAGCTCCCTTGGCATTGGCTTTTGCCACTGTGGTAAAAAATTGTCTTAACCCCTTAACTGGAGATTAAATTTTTAGACCCCGTGACCACACCGGGGAAATATTTGTTGAAAAAACATTCTTAAAAAATTAAAACTAATTTTTTTGAATTTGTGATATCTCAGGCTATATAAGAGCTAAGAAGATGAGGTATACGCCATTGTTTAGCATTTTTACTCCTCTTTCTAACCACCCGTGACAAACAAAGAAATTTTGGGGTAGGGTCCACTCTACGGCCTGAAATAGAACCCCTCCCAACAATTTTCTTGAAAGCTCCATAGCAAAAATTTTTCTGTGGTAACCCCAAATGGATGAGCGGCAGAGTTGTAGGGGGATGTCGGTGGAACAAAATAAATATATAAGTTTGAAAATCGGTCAACATTTGGTAAAGATATGTCAATGCTAACCCCAACATCCCGTTGTCAGAATAGAAGTTAGCAATGAATTTTGAAAAAGTTTTGTTATTTTTTTGAATTTGCGATATCTCAGACTATATAAGAGTTAAGAAGATGAGGTATACCCCATTGTTTAGCCTTTTTACTCCTCTTTCTAACCATCCATGCCGAGCAAATAAATTCAGGGGTAGGGTCCACTCTATGGCCTCTAATAGAACTCCCTCGCAGACAATTTTTTGAAGCTCCGTAGCGAAAATTTTTCAACGGTAACCTCAATAGGGTGAGCGGCAAAGTTGTAGGGGGATGTCAGTGGAATAAAATAAATCAATAAGTTTGAAAATCAGTCAACATTTGGTAAAGATCTAGCAACTCTAACCGGACCATGTGGTTTTATCGATGCCATTTTCAATGCACCATAGTTCAGTTTCTGACCCCTTATTCCAAAGAATAGATTTCCTCTTTTATATAGAGCGAAGATAGCTAGAAAATAGGTGCCATCTAGCAAATGGATAGATACTAAAACGATTTATAGCATAAGACGTCTCTGATACGACACGCCCAACTGTTGAACTGCTACAAAAGTGACTTGACATATCTCATATGTCGAGCCCGAATACAGAAAGACGGCGGCTGACGTATGGGATACATCGCCTCCGATAAAGGGTTTAATATTAATTAGCACTGCTTGGTATAGATCTGTTTTCATTATTGGTTTAGGACTGCTTGACTTTGTCTACACAAGATATAGATGTTCAAAAATAGTTTGTGCTGAAATTTGAAAATCCTCCTATCTATTTCAGGAGACAAAAACAAAACTTCAGGAGGTTGAAGACAAGGTTAAAGAGTTGAAACAAGAAGAGTTCTTAACACTTGATCAGATCAGATCTTTGTTTTTAATTCTGCAGGTAAAATGTTAAATCTTTGTTTTAGTAACTAACCCTTGTCATAAGTGTTCTGTTAATTCTTTGGTTAATTTGTATAGTGCCAAATGGTATTTTTGTAATGGAATCAATTGATCGTTCTCAATTTTTAAAGTTTGCAGTTTTACCATTTGAGGTTTTTATATTGGAGTCAATGATTTGAATTTCACATATTGAGATTTAGTTTGAGATCTGGGATCTGAATTGTTTATCTTGAGAAATGGTGGTTAGTGAATGAAAAATTGAAATGCAGGATTTGAATATGAGAATTGTTTTGCACTAGGCCCACCCTTCAGCCAGCAGAATTTCTCTGCCACAAATATACTAGCCAACTGCTATAACGATTCTTTTACTTTACTAAATAAGCCTAATAATATAAATAAATTCAAAAAACCCTGGATGACACTGGCACTATTTAAGTCCATTAAAACAAAAAACAGATTATGTGGCGAACCCAGCTCGCGGTCTCGTCGCGCGGCCAGCAGTCGGGTGGCCCCCAATGCCTGCTCTGTTTCCCAATCGCCATCTGCCTCCGACTCTGCCTGATCGGCTGCGTCTGTTTACCTTTCCAGTTCACCGACATCAGATGAGGTGTCCGCGGCTGCCGGGCAGGCCGCACGCATACTGAGGATGGCCGCTTCTCAACATAGGGTTCTGATTTTTGCTCGTCTCACGTCTCTCTGTCTGTCCTGTGTCCGGCCTCGTCAGAGAGACCCTTTTTCTGGCTCCCCTTATCGCTGGCCACCACTTGGTCTCGGCGCCTCAAGCAATTTCGGTACATATTCTTGGTCACTGGCTTCGACTTGGTACCACGACTCTTCATTTTTGGTAACGTACTTGTCTTCCGCTCCCTCAAAGACAGGCGGCGATGTCTATCCTCTGTTGCGGCTTCTTAGCACGCTGAGTTCCTTCTGCCTCACTTCTAGACGGGCAGCAGCGTCTATTTGTTTCCTCAGCGCTTTCACCAAAAACCGGAGTTAAGCGTGCCTGAATGGATGGCAGTCCATTCTTTTCTTTGACGGTCAATTCGCCCAAACTGACTCCCCGCGCCTTTACGACAGGTGGTGGGCTTCTGTCTCCTTCCTTGGCTCAGAGTTGACCTCCTGGGCACAAACGTGACCTCAGGTAGGCGATTTTCATCACAGCCAAGACTCACCTTCACTGACAGTGCGCTGAGACTCGGTCAATAGCGACTTTATAAGACACAAATGCAACTTGCCTTTTATTGGTTTATTATTATTTATTAACAAACCAAGCAACAGTGAAAACAATGGCTACAGTGGCAACACTGGTAAAACGGACAAAGATGCATTAGCTAGACGCACCTCCGGGCTGCCAAAATAACTAGCATCACGCGGGAAATGCATTCAATAGCCTTTGATACGCCAATATGAAACGATAAGCTTTTAGCACTTTATCGGGCTCCAATGCTCACATTCGCTTTCAATCACTGTGCTTTGCTCTATCGCTCTACAATTTATGCAACCGGACCATGAATACAAGATCTCATATCCATAACAGAAAATGTTGGGAGTTTGAAACTTTTTGACGGGCACTCAAGCGTATTTGGCAACAGTTGTCTGTATTTTCGTGTCATTGCTGTCAATAGGAAAAACTAGGGTCCTGCCTGACAGCGTCGTTATTAGCGGTGGTCAGGGGCTTCGTCTACGGTTTAGCGACTCACCAATCACTCCTGCCAGCTGGGCACCGTGGTTCAAGCGCACTTAGTTACAACAGCTGCCTGCGTCCGCCTCTTGATGCGTGATGCATAATTGCCAATTTTTCAGATTTTCAATTTTTAGGACCAGCGCTTGAGGGGATAGGCCACTGCTGTCTTTATTTCCGCGTATTAGCAGTCAGAAAGCTAAACTTCGGACCCGCTTCTCTAGCGTCGTCGGCAGTCGGCGATAAGAAGCTTCACTGCCGTGAAGCGCATCGCCGACAGGCCCTGGTATCCGGGCGCCGGTGTTTAGGCGGAGGTTTCAACTGCTATGCCACGTTCGCTTAGATACCGTGAATGGAGAGTAAACTAGGGACCTAGAGAGTGGCGTTGCCGTTAGCGGCAGTCAGTGACCCCGTCTACAGTCCAGCGCTTCGCTAATTTCCTCTGGTAACCTGGTGCTGGTGTTCGGACAGACACAGTGCCTTCAGCTGGTCGCCCACTGCCGTCTCCTCTAGCTGCACGCATCAAACAGTCAGACGCGTCAGTCTTCCATCGCTATCGGTTCCCGCAGTCGTCTGTTCCTCAGTCCATCCGATCCGTCGTCAACCTAAGCTAGCTGCGCGCAGCGGGCTTACAATTAGCAGTGTCGATGACCGAGCACGTAGCGTTCGCTGGTTTAATAAGAGTTGCTGGTATTTCTAAGAGTCCCCTCGATCCGAAGCGGACGTGGCAATTCTAATAATTTTACCGAAGTCTTAGCGTCTTAAGTTCCCTTCTAGCCTAGCGCGTACTTTGTCTGTTTGAGATGAATTAGAACTTAATTAATTAAAATTAGCACAAATTTACATTATGAATAAATGCTAATTAATTAGATTAAATTATTAACTAACAAGTTTATACAATTAAGCAATCTTTAATAATAATTAGGAAATATTTAATAATAATAATAATGATCTCGCTGTCTGTGGCACTTGGTCGCCACAATTATATAAACAATACTTACTGAATCCTACTGATATAAATAAAAATAAATTCAATAAATACAATGACAAATACTGAAATTAGACTAAACGACATCTTGGATTCAGTGGATCAAAACAAGGATATTGCAAACAGCCTCAATGATACTTTGTAAATGTTGATAATAAAATAACATCAAAATTCAATTCTGAAGTGGATTATATATTGCTAAATAAATTACTAACTAATAATTCATTGAATCATCTTTTCCAACTTTACACTAAAACACCCTATGAAATCAACAGCATCATAAAAAATTTAAAATGTAAAAATTCAGCAGGATATGATGACATTAGTCAGAAATTTATTATTAAATGTGCTGACTGTATGGACGTAATATTATCCGATATTATAAATGCTTCCTTCATATCTGGGCAAGTACCAAATAGAGAGTGACACGATAACCATTACCGTGGTAAATCCACAGTAACCGCTTTAATGGGGACAAATACTAAATATAATACCATTTTACCGCGGTAACGGTTACCAAAGTCATGGTATTACCACAGTAATGGTACGAAATTCCACGATGTTACCATGGTAATGGTGTTGTACTATTATAAAGAATTTGCTTTTACAACATCTTGGTTATTCTTGGGTTTATCATTTTGTTTTTCATTTTGCGAGAGTGGTAGCACTTATGCCCTCGATTGCAATCTATGGCGCCAGTTAACACTGGCTGTTGGAACTGGGTAGCATAGAATTATAATATTATAATTCAGTATAAGTCTTTTGTCTTATGGTGTGGCACGTGGCACGTGTGTTTAAAACTTTAAAAGTAAAAGTAAAGTACTCGTTAGCATAGAACAAATATGGAGCGTTGTGAAATCGAAACACTTCTTTCAGCGAAGTTCAGTCACTGACACTTTGACTTTATGCAGCACAAGTGAACCAGAGGTGTAGCCAGGAATTTAATTTCAGGGTTTAAATATTGAGAGGTATAAATCTTAACTATAAACCACATAAACCATTTAAACAACAAATAACCACATATAAATTACATAAAACATGTTAAGGTAGACGGATTTTGTGGGTATATATACCGATATACCCGGTTTCCGGAACAATTGGTACTGGATAATTCGGTACCAGATAAATTGGTACATGTTCGACATACAAATTAGATGATGCCTCACCACCTAATCCTAACCCTAATCCTAACCCTAATCCTGACTCCAGCGGGCCCCTTATGTGGGCCGTTACCGACATTTCCGTCTCGAATTTGCCGTCCTGAAAATTCGGTACCGAATCTTCCATGACCGGTACTGAATTTTCCGGTACCGAATTTTCCATCCCGAATCTTCCAGTACAGAATCTTCCGGTTACCGATATACCCTTATTGCTATGCTCCTGGAGAGAACAAAGGGCAGAAGTTAGGTGACCATTTCTGAGGCAAACGGTAACGGTGCAATAACAAGTACAAAGTTGGCAAGTGGCCACTGTAATGGGGTGGGGACGGTGGCAGACAATGCGGGGACGGGGTGGGGACGGGAAACCAAAATGATTTCGGGGTGGTTATGGGGACAAATTTCTGTCCCCGTGTCATTCTCTAGTACCAAAAAAATGAAAATAGCCAAAGTAATTCCCATAATATCAAACTGGATCTAAAATGGAGGTGTGCAGATATTTAATCATGCAACAGTTAATCACATGGACATTTAATCACGCAGTTAGTCACACGATAGTTAATCACCTCAATTTGGAGGTCCGGATAAGTAAGTAAGTAAAATCTTGTGGATTTATTTAGCGCTTTGGAAAGCAGCACAACAGTAGCTGCTTATTCTTAAGCGCTCAGCCTTTCTTAAAATAGTTATGGGAAAGGTGAAAAATCGGCCAGACAATAGTCAATATCCAAAGGGCAGTGAGGCTAGGTTGCCGCAGCTATGGAAGAAATGATTCTAGAAAAAGGAAGGACTTAAGCTTAGACCTTAGCTTAAACCTTCTAAAATTTCTATTTGATTTGAAAAACAAATAATGGAAGAATAAGTTATAACCAATATTTTACAATTTTATACATCTATTTATATAAGTTTTCGATATTTTCACGTTGTTTTGTAACAATCTTATTCTCCTGCAATAAAGCCTATGCGGGTCAGTTGAGGCATATTGTATCGTGTTCAAGTGCTGTTTGTTGACGTTCTGGGTTCTGCGTGATACATTCTGTCCGGAATACCTCGTGATGCTCATTCGAAGGCTAGTGTGGAGCGATTGACGGCTCTACCTTCATTCCAGTAGGCGAATCCAGCCGCACATTCGCCCCCTCCCCTCCCCCCATCAAAAACTGTCGAAGTTTGGAGAACGTTCATTCTCGGGCGGAAATCCTCTCCTCTGGAATTCATTGACGGATAGTATGTCGTCCGTCACTTCCTTTCATCACTTCCTTTGGTGAGTTCGTGAGGAAACTAAAGTCATCAACATCTCATTTCCACGTTCCTTGTAAAGCACCCTTGACTTTGGCCCTTGCTATATTACGGCGCTATATAAATTGTCAGGAACAATAACAATAGTAATGTAAACAAAGTCCTGCAATTAAAGTTTCAACTGTATATCTCCCTTGAAGAGGTTAACATTTAAGGACGGAGTGAGAAAACCCTGCTTTTTCCAGGTTATTAACTGTGATATTAACTGTCTTATGAACAAATAATGCTATTTTGATTAAATGGCCATGTGATTAACTTTTACGTGATTAACTGTCACATGATTAAATGTGAGTGTGATTACATGTCGGTGATTTACTGTCGTGTGATTAACTGTCACCAAACCAAAATGGAAATGTCTAACTACAGACCAATTTCATTATTACCCATTTTTTCAAAAATATTTGAAAAAGCAATGTTCAACAGATTATTAACCTCTTCCCGGGGTTTGCCGTTTATAAGCGGCGACGGAAAATCATATCCAAACGGGTTGCGCCGTTTATAAACGGTGCGCCAGATAAGCATGTGTATACCCCGGACATAACATTTTTACATCAATCCAACGCAACAATCGATTTAGTTACCATTCATTTGATAGGTGGCAGAACCGTTTTCGATATTGTTCACTATATAAGCAAAGGATATTGGCTGTATAGCGACCAAGGCTGGGAAATGCATAGGAAAAATCTCAAGCCCGGGGCTAGAAAAATCATAACTACGCCAAATATGGTCCGATCTTCGAAATTTTTGCACTATTCAGTTCCAATTACACTCCTCTAAAACTCTGTTGCTCACAGTTGGGGGTCAACGCTGAAAATTTTTTATTGAGCTTTGAAAATTTTTTGTCGGAGAGGGTCCGATTTCAGGGTGTAGAGTGGACCCTACCCCCCCCCCATTTTTTTGCATGGATGGTTCGAAAGACCAATAAAAATGCTCAACAACGGTGCAAACCGCATCTTTCTAGCTTCTATATAGCCTGAAATATACTGAGTTGTTCGGTTTTTCACATTGAAAATCCGTTTGCGTAATTGTCATTTCAGCGAGCAATGGGTACTAGGGTATGAAAATTCATAACTACCCCACATTGGCTCCGATCTTCAAATTTGTTGCACTATTCTGTTCCAATTACACCTCCCTACAACTTTCTCACTCACATTTTGGGAGTTACCACTGAAGACGTTTTGCTATTGAACTTTGAACAAAATTTGAAGAAAGTGTTGGGGAGGGGTCCGATTTTAGGGTGTAGAGTGGTCCCTACTCCCAACTTTTTTCTTTTGGCACAGATGGATTTGAAAGAGCAATAAAATGCTCAACAACGGTGCAAACCGCATCTTTCTAGCTTCTATATAGCCTGAAATATAGTTAGTTTATAACGTATATCAGGGGTGCACAACCCGTGGCCCGCGGGCCACTGGTGGCCAGCTGTCTTTTTTGTGGCCCGCAGACGTTTCCAGGATTTCAATGGAAAGTGGCCCCAAAGGCTTTAAAGTGGCCCGAAGGTTTTCTTGCTGTCATATTAGTGCTACACTTTAAACCTTGTTATTATTATTTATTATTATGCCATTGCTGTTAAGAAATTCACAAATTTCTGCTATCAGTTCAACAAAGAATTCTAAAATTCGTTCTCTGCTCTCTCTCACATCTGTGAATATGGTATGTTATGGCAAGGGGCACCCGTCTCTTTTATAAATAACTTGAATTGATGACGTCTTAGATCCTTGGAACGAATGACTTCTTCTGCAGCGCTAATATGAACGCAAAAAAGCCTTCGGGCCACTTTAAAGCCTTCGCGACTATTTGGAAGCACTTACTTGTGTGAACAAACATTTTCTGTAATGATATTTAACAAAAATGTTCTATGGTTCAGGTTGAGTGCTCGGTATTGAAAGTTGCAACAAATGAACTGCCACAAAATATGAATAAGATTGTTGAAGACGTTCAGTCTCAACAACTCCATTGGCTATAAAAAGGCGATTGACGTTTGGTTTTTAATTTTATGAATTAATAGTTGAACATGGTCATAGTATTTTTTGATTAACAAGACCGTAACCTTTAATTCCACATTTAAATTACTAATCATTTCAATTTCATTTGTTCCTACTGGATTGATTGTATTCATCAGAAATTCTATTAATTCCATTAGTCCTGTCTAATTAAATTTTACCCATAACCATATTACATATTGCTATTAACGGTTACTGTCAAGTGTCAACGTGGCACTTCTGCATTAGAACAAGTGCATGTGGCCCGCAGAGTCTTGGGACCGAAAAATGTGGCCCTTCGTCCTTAAAAGGTTGTGCACCCCTGACGTATATGTTTACATTTTCATATGAACGCCTTTTCCCCAAATTAATTACGCTGTGTGGGGATGACTTTAAAAATTTAATTCCCTCTTTGAAGGATTAAACTATATGGACAAATTTAACATGATTACCACCTATCAATTTGGTTTTAGACCAGATCATGCCATGTACATGTCTATTCTGCACTTAACTAATTCAATATTTTCTAATCTTGAATTCAATAATTACTCAGTAAATATATTTCTTTACCTTTCTAAAGCCTTTGATGTTATAGACCACAACATATTAATACATAAATTATCCTCATCAGTGTTTCTGTCTCTCGACAGGTCCAGGTTCCAGTTTCTCCACTCCGATCGATTGCTTGCTTCTTCTTTGAGTTCCTGATATCCTTTATTCATCATCCACTCCAACATCATCTTTCTCGGTCTACCTCTCACTCTCTTTCCCTCCATTTTTCCTTCGATTATTGTTCTTAGTAAAGAGTCATGCCGGAGGACATGTCCCATCCAATTTCTCTGCCTTTTCCGGATTGTATCTATCAGGCTTCTTTCTTCCTCTATCTCCTTCATGACTTCCTCGTTTATCCTACTATGGCATAAAAGGTTTAGTGCTAAATTGGTTTATAGACTACTTAAATGATCATAAACAATATACAGTGGTGAATAATAAATACTCAATCAAATTTTGAGTCACATTAGATTTGGTGTTTCCCAGGGATCCATTCTGGGCCCTTTATTATTCTTAATTTATATTTATGATCTGCCTAATATTTCATCTTTTTAAAGATTTCTTCTATTTGCTGATGATACTAATCTCATTGCCAGCCATAAAAACACTTAACTCGTTCCCGGTTAACACCGTCTATAAACGGCGCCCGAAAATCATATCCAAATGGACAACGCCATTTATAAACGGCGCGCCACATATGCATGTGTGTACCCCGGACATTGAAGTTTTAAACCGCCACGGAGTAACTTTTCAATTTAGTTACTATCCATTCGATAGATAGCAGCACTTTCTTCGCTGTTGTTGACTATATAAGCAAGAAAACTTGCTGTTGATCGTCCAAATGCTGGGATTTTGCATTGAAATGCCTCGAAAAAGACTCAGGTCTGGGGTTTGAAAAATCACAACTCTGCCAATTTTGGCCCGATCTTCAAAATGTTTGCACTATTATATTCCAATTACAACGCTCTAAAACTTTCTTGCTCACAGTTGGGGGGGTCACCGCTGAAAAATTTTTGCTATTGCGCTTTGAATTTTTTGGGGGGGTTCCGATTTTCGGCTGTAGAGTGGACCCTACCCCAAAATTTTCTTTTTTGGCATGGATTGTTCGAAAGAGCAATAAAAATGCTAAACAACAGTGCAAACCGCATCTTTTTAGCTTCTATATAGCCTGAAATATACTGAGTTGTTCGGGGTCTGCGACAGAGGCGGGACAAGCAGTAGGACGCGATTGCTGGAGCAAAGTGCCGACCTCCGTGCGTTAGACGTTGATCTTAGGACTAGCTCAGCCAGGTACTGTGGACAGTGCGGGTCATTTAACGCTCAGAAGGTGAGCCAGCAGCGCTTTTGGATAATGCACCCCCAGGCTAGAAGCCAGTGCAGCTGGTCATGCAGTAAGGGGGTCACGTGGGCTCCCCAGGGGCTGCTGAAGACGACCTGAGTGGCTGTATTGAGCACGGATTGCAGACGATTCAACTCTCCGTCGGGGAGGCCCAGCAACACGCTGTTGCAATAGTTCATCCTGGACAGGACAAGGGCGTGCACAAGGTGCACTGCCCCTCTGATCGGAATAATATATGACATATGGCCTCCTGAATATATGACCTCTCAACTCAGTCATCAATATTGTAAACCTGTATTGTTTGGACTTACCGTATTTTCACGTATATAAGACGCAACCGCGTATAAGGTGCACCCGCGTATAAGACACGGGTTTTGAAGATTTGTGTTTAAAAAATTATGGATAAGACGCACCCATATATAAGACACACCAAAAGGCGCTCTAGGCGACCCGCTGGCACCACGTCGGCGCTCCCGGCGATCCGTCGGCGCTCTCGGCGAGCTGCCGGCGCTCTAGGCGAGTCACTGGCGCTCTAGGCGAGCCGCCGGCGACCCGTTGGCACTCTAGGTGAGCCGCCGGTGCTCTCGGTGCTCCGTCGGCACCCTAGGCAAGCCGTCGGCGCAGTTATTCATGTTCCAAAAAATTTAGGTAAGACGTACCCTAGTATAGGATGCACCAAGGGGGCTAATTGTGTAAAAAATTTTATAAGCCGCGTCTTACCGTATACATTCATGATAAAGTCGAGAAATTTAAGGCCAATTCACAGGTTATATATCCTGACCTCGACTTATACTTGAGGCACTAACTGTTGAGTAAAGTTTCCATACATAGCATGTCGAAAATAATTAATTTAGCTAACTCTGCGTAATTATTTTCAACATACGCTACGACATCTAAATAAAAGTTGACATCAGCGCTTTTAATATTGGTAATTTATAGGCGCCACATAAATATTAATTAAATATTGGCACTGCATAAATATTAAAAAATTCAAGATTACCGGTAATTAAGATTTTTATATTGTCAAGAATGAGCGAATAGCAGGTTTAAAATTTTCTTAATCGTCAGGAATCAATCTGGGAATGTCAAAATCGTTCAGTTTCTCGATAGTTCAAAGCTAAAATGCAGTTTTTCAATCAAAACAATGGCGCCGCTGCCGCCACATGCCCACTTCGATCCGCCATTGTTCCGACTCTCACTATCACCTCAAGAGGGTTAGCTGCGGTGACGTCACTTCGACTTATAGCCGGGTCAATGACTTTAGACACCTTCAAATACCCAAAATCTAGGGGTCGACTTATACTCGAATCGACTTTATCTCGAGTATATACAGTATATGCACGAAAATACAGTAGTAACATTTCATTATTCAAAATTGGCTATTTCCCACGAGCTATTGTAATTTATAATTTGTAATGTGTCCACGCAGTCACTGTATTAGTTGCCACATAAATCTCTACGTTGTATAATAATAATAATAATAATAATAATAATGAGACCTGGCATAAAGATTCTGAAGCTTCTCCAATTAGAATACTGAAGCATGCATTTTTCTTTAATGGAAATGGTTTGTCAACTAAAAGTATTCTGGTCAATTCAATCAATCAATCAATCTACTAGCTATTTATATTAAGCTTGTTCAATGGATGTTAACAAGCACATAACACTGTCAATAATAAGCACAGTTAAAGAGATGGGTCTTCAACTGTTTGTGGAAAGCGACAAGAGACTTTTAAGTTCTGTAATGCTAGTGGAAGACATTCCAAGCATGGGGTCCAGCGTAGGAGAAAGCTCGTCATACCATAGCTGTCCGGAGACGAGGTTTATGGTAATGGCTGTTAGAGGCAGATCGTAAGCATGGTCTACCGCTGGCAGCTGATTTTGGCTGCAGATTGGTCAGGTAGGTCGGGCAAAGAATATGCTGTGTGCAAGGCATCAGCATACATACCGTATATACTCGAGATAAAGTCGATCCGGTAAGGCAGATTTTGGGTATTTGAAGGTGTCTAAAGTCATTGACCCGAGAATAAGTCGGCTCATCGCGCGAACCCTTGAGGTGATAGTGAGAGTCGGAACAATGGCGGACGCGGTGGGCATGTGGCGCAGCGCGCCATTGTTTTGATTAAAAAACTGCAGATTGGAAAACTGAACGATTTTCACATTCCCAGATTGATTCCTGACGATTAGTAAAATTTTAAACCTGCTATTTGCTCATTCTTGACAATATAAAAGTCTTAATTACCGGTAATCTTGAATTTTTATATTTATGTAGCAATATATAATTAATATTTATGTGGCGCCTATAAATTACCAATCTTAAAAGCGCTGATGTGAACTTTTATTTAGATGTCAGAGCGTATGTTGAAAAATAATTACGCAAAGTTAGCTAAATTAATTATTTTCGACATGCTATGTATGGAAACTTTACCCAACAGTTAGTGCCTCGAGTATAAGTCAGGATATATAACCTGTGAATTGGCCTTAAATTTCTCGACTTTATCTCGAATATATACGGTAGTTTGTATTGTATCCATGACTGGACGGGAAGCCAATGACGGTCACGAAGTGCAGAGGTAGTGTGGCCTTTGGGTTTCAGGTCAAGCACTAGATGTGCAGCAGCATTTTTTACATGCTGCAAAGGGGCCAGTGTAGACTTTGGAAGGCCAGCAAGGACGGAATTGCAGTAGTCTAGCCTGGACAGGACAAATGCAGAAACCAGTTGTGAGGTGACTTCTTTGCCAGCGATTCAACAGATCAGATCTGGAACTTGAAGACAGATGTGTGTTAAATATGTACAGCGCTTTGACTTTGGTATGTGATATAAAATTGTCTGAATAATAATAATAATAACAAACAGCTCTTGGCTAACTGTCCAAAATGTTGCTTCATGGTCAGTTCCATGTCAAGCAGGACTCCAAGGTCTCTTGACAATGGTAGATGGATGGATGATGGTACCCTGAAGTGCCAGGTTGCAGTCGGTGTTGGACAGCTTTATCATGTTGGCTTGTATGCCAAACCATGCAAGCTCAATCTTAGAAGCATTGAGTTGCAATCATCGTGAAGAACACCACTCTTGGACCTCTGTGATACATTGTTGGAGACAACTGAGGGCAAAACCAACATATGTAAAGTCATATGGTTGTAGATCTGTTTATCATCAGTGGTGCATATATGGTGGCGAAGGTCATGACATAAAAAAATGAGGTCGAATTTTTCTGAATATGCGATGAAGGCAATCAGTCCCATAGACAGGCCCAGGGACACAGGGCACTCAAGAGACAGCGTAAGTGAGGACTCATTGAGGTGGCAAAATGTCTGCTCGTCTCCAGAAACCAGCTAATTGGAACTCCACTGTCTCTGAATTCTTCTTCTTCTAGCAAATGCCAAAAGTTGGAGGACTCAGAGAGCAGGACAAACAGCATAGAAGCTGTCAGGAGCTGCTTGTTGCTAGCTTTGAAAGTGACTGAGATCCTTACGGATTCAGTCGGCGAGGTAGGATCGTTAGTTTCCCCAATGAGAATTTGTACTCACAGGGTGCATCACTAGAAGGTCGATCCAATGCACCTCTGAAGCACCTCTGAATCATTCTTCCAGGACACGGAATCATGGTCGACAGTGTTGATGGTGAACTAAGGTCATGTAGTACGAGTGCGGTTACCATGCCATCATCTATGGCGTGCATGAGGTCATTGTAGACTTTGGTCACCGCTGTTTCTGTAGAGTGAGATTGTCGATATGCTGATTGATGGACAGGGAAAAGATAATTGTGCTCGGTAAACTCCTCAAATTGAGCCGCAGCTATTCACTCTACAACTTGTACAAGCTTCAACACAAAGCTCAGATTGGAAATAGGTCAAAAAGATTTTAGATATCCTGGATCTAATGCTGGCTTCTTCAGATGAGGAATGAATATAGCCAATTTGCAGGCATCAGCAAAGTTCCTGGTGTCCAGGGAGGTGTTGAACATCAGACTAAGTAGACGAGCGATGACATTGGCAATTTGGCTTACCAGCCAGGTAGGGATCGGATCAGGCGAGCATTGCTTGTTTACCGTATATATTCGTGATAAAGTCGAGACATTTAAGGCCAATTCACAGGTTATATATCCTGACCTCGACTTATGCACGAGGCACTAACTGTTGGGTAAAGTTTCCATACATAAGATGTCGAAAATAATTAATTTAGCTAACTCTTTGCGTAATTAATTATTTTCAACATACGCTACGGCATCTAAATAAAAATTGACATCAGCGATTTTAATATTGGTAATTTATAGGCGCCACATAAATATTAATTAATTATTGGCGCTACATAAATATAAAAAAATTCAAGATTACCGGTAATTAAGATTTTTATATTTTTTTATTGTCAAGAATGAGCGAATAGCAGGTTTAAAATTTTCTTAATCGTCCGGAATCAATCTGGGAATGTCAAAATCGTTCAGTTTCTCGATAGTTCAAAGCTAAAATGCAGTTTTTCAATCAAAACAATGGCACCGCTGCCGCCACATGCCCACTTCGCGTCCGCCATTGTTCCGACTCTCACTATCACCTCAAGAGGGTTAGCTGCGGTGACGTCACTTCGACTTATAGCCGGGTCAATGACTTTAGACACCTTCAAATCTCCAAAATCTAGGGGTCGACTTATACTCGGATCGACTTTATCACGAGTATATACGGTAACTGGTGTTCTTGGCAGTGATGTTAATCCTTTGTCCTGGTCCTTAAGGACTCCTTAAAGACCAATTTGAAGTCCTTGTCCTTGGGAGTCAGTCCTCATTCTTGGAGGCTCGGTCCTCGTTCTTGCAGATTGGCCTTGTCCTGGTCCTTGTAACTTAGTTCTTGAAAAATTCTTATAAGGACAAAATTACTTGTATACCATGTTCCAAGGTAAGAGTAGTATGTGGATTTATATTTACATACTTGCTTTGAGTTACTCTAAATGTGTAGTCATTGTTTCCTTTATAATACCAGTTGAGGAGTTTCCTTTATAATAAATAGCAGGAGTTGATTCTTTAGCAGAATTCTTTTTTGCCCTGCGACGTTGACTCCAGTTTCATGAGTGTTTTTGCAAAGCGGTCTCACTAGATTATGTAAACATTTTTTTTGCTTTTCTAATTTTGTAATTCAAATTGAAATTTTCTTTGGTTTTTTTCCTTTCTGACTTTTTTGTCGGATAGAGGTTTGTCCTTGATCCTTGTTTTTAGAGGTCAGTCTTTGTGCTTGGGGGTTTGTGCTTGGGGGGTAGGTTCTTGTCCTTGGAGGGTTAGTCCTCGTCCTCCTTATCCTCGTCAAGGGTCGGTCCTTGTCCTTTTCCTCGTTCCTGGGGGTCAGTCCTTGTTGATATCACTGGTTCCTGGATTGAAAAAGGAGGGGTTGGTCTTTTGGTAATCTCTGCCTCGGTGCATTAGATCATTTGTAGCAAAACCGATGGTCTTACACTATGGGGATGTGTATGGCCCAGTTTACCAATGTCAATATGTACACAGAAATAGAGCATTATTATTTACAGAGTTATTATAGACAATCGTCAGTGTTATTCCCTCCTAAGTTAATAAATTATTAACAGCTTTACCATCCATTAAAATTTTAGACGCCGTCACTGTGACGGCCATTTATTTTTGGACAAGTTCTTCAAAATTGAATATTTAAATTTGCTATATATCTCAGGCAATATGAAAGCTAAGAAGATGAGGTATACACCATTGTTTAGCTTTTTTATTGTTCTTTCTAAATATCTGTGCCAAGACTAAAATGTGGAGGTATGGTCCACTGTACAGCCTAGAATAGCATCCCTCCCAAAAATGTCTTTTAAAGCTCATCAACTAAAATTTTTGAGTAGAGATATGCTATTTTTAACCCGAACGCCCCTTTGTCAGAACTTAAGTCTTAGTGATGAATTTAGAGAAAATTTTGTAGTTTGCAAAAGATACCACACAAAAAAACACGCAAAAAAGTAAATAAATGCTGCCATCTATCAAATAAATACATCCCTAAAGGTTATTTGCATTATGACGGGTTATGGCGACATAGATGGTTTATGAATGGCCTTGAAATTTGTATGGTGCCTTGCTCGATGCCTTTAGGCGTCATAACTGTTTGACGGAAGGTTAACACTTGATGCTTATAGTCATCACAGCCGGTTGAGGGTTTAAAAACGCAATTATTTAGCACTGAGCAGTTCTATGTGCAGTTATCTCAAACAAATTGACACCTGACAGTTCTGTAAAGCTATGTACAATTACTCCTGTTTCATTAGACGCATGTCAAATCATGTCTGCTTATCTTCACATAGAGTATTACAATATTTACAGTTGCAATTCTTTGCCTATCTTGGCATCAGGTATTATGATGTTTACGATTACTATTAGACAGTTCTATTCTAAACGTCCTTTTAAGCCCTCACAACAAATCTGGTTTTTACGTTCTCACGACTGGTTTGGCAATGTCTAGATCAGAGGTTCCCAAACTTTTCGTGCCACGGAACCCTTTGAATTCTTGAACATTGTCAGCGGAACCCCACTCATAATACAGATTGGAAAAAAGTTTAGCAAAACAATAATGTGTACATAACAGATACATAAAGTTATTTTAGCTGAAAAATGTTGTGATGCAAACATAATAACATAGTCACTAGTCTAAATTTTTATACACATACGGTTTACAGTTTGGGCGTAATAATAAAAATTACCAACTATATTGGTTGGTAATCTCCTACCACCAGTTAGGAGAGTGACTGTTAGGTTAGGGGTGTTCAGAAAAATATAATTTCCAAAATGTTATGCTTACTTGTCGGTTTCTCATGCTACTATCATTATTGAATTCAGAGACAATTTTTATTTCATATTTCTATGATGTCCTGAGGCAGAAGTTCCCAAACTTTTTGGATTGCGGACCCCTACTTTGTTCTCAGCGTTCAGTTTTGCCTAAAAAATACGCTAAAACGCACAGTCGACTTATCTGCCGAGTCAATGACCAAGTAAATGTTGCAGTTAATATTTAATTAGAACAACGGGCAAACTATTCCCACACCAGTTGGCCTACTTTGTTTTTATTATTGTTCACTTATATTTAATGGATATTTAATGACTGTGAAGATCTTATTTGTTTTTTGGCGTGCTCTTTACTGTTTTTACGCTTTTTTCTCATATCTTCTGTTAGCCATTATGGCCTAATCTCTATAGACCTTAGCCCTGTCGCCTGTGCAATCTTATGTTTTTGGCCGTTTTTAAACAGCTTTTGCTACCGATACCAGTCTCCGTAAGTCCGCTTTTGGGGTTTCTGCGTCTTTTCACGGTCGTCCATTGTCTATGTCTACAGTGCCGGCATTCGGAGCAGGTGACCACCCATTTAATTGCTTTCGTGACCCGGCCAACCAAATGGAAGCCGTGGTCTGTGTTAAACGAGGTATGCTAGTGGACACTCTGAGCCATTTATTGACATTCCAGTGTCCAATGATTGACAGTGCTCTTTGGCTAAAGCAGCGAGCCTTTTTTGCTTGTCAGGGTTTCAGAGGATTTATTATTGCGAGTCAATACACCGCTACATGTCAGCCAGGTAGTTGAATACAAAACAGACAAAACAGAACTGATGACCATTTTTTGCTTGATAGCCTTTTTTGCGATTTAATTTCATCCCCCACCTACTTCCTAGAAATTCATTGCATGCCCTACCATCTTCCTAAATATTCCTTGCATCCCCCAACCAAGAATTCTTGGAACCGCCATTGTACGGAGCCATGGCGGTCTTTGCTTAAGATTTATAGATGCAGCTCTAGGTGGTCTGGTGGCGGCCAAGGGAATTTGTTGTCGGAATGACATGAAAAGAAAGTACTGACACGCCTTTAATTTCATCTTTATTTTTACAGGACCAGGCGGCTGGTAACTGACTAAGCACAGAATGGAGCAAAATATTTCTTCAGTGAAACAAAATCTGTTATAAATGTCTCAAATGTCTTAACAAGGACTTTCAATAAAATAAACTGAAGTCGTCTACTGGGCCCTCTCGCGAGACCTCCTTCGTTTCCCCCTTTCCCGGCTATTATTATGCTTTGGCTGGCAGTGTTAGTATACAGGCTGTAGACCTACTTCTATATATTATTATGTAGATTTAGTATATTATTCCTTATGATTTTATTCATTATTATTGTTATTGGTGACTCGACCGGCACACATAATTTGAGAACAAAGACTGTTATTGCTAAAACTATGAAGTGCTACTGAATATTTTGGTAGGCTCTCGCGGACCCCCGCCATATCCTTCACTGACCCCCTTCGGTCCGCAGACCACAGTTTGGGAACCGCTGTCCTGAGGTCCCTCAAAGCCCTTGAATGCATGAACCCCAAACCATGGAAAAACTGCACAATGATTGGGACTAAATACTTCATAACTCTCAAAAATAATCATCTTCACCCAGAATGAGTAGATTCTGAACACCCCCTACTGTTAGGTGTTGCCAAAAAACTTTCAAGGAGGATATTTTCTCTCTTCTTGATAAGCATGCATCTCAGTCTACTTTCATAAAATATAACCTTGCTTTGGTTTCATGCAGAAATTGAGCTCTAAAGGAAATAAATGCATCACTTTGAGCACACATTTTGAGTAAGACTCTTTCTTGAAGACAAAAAAAGCTCCTACAATATTTAATGGAAATACCAGCAGCTTTTATGAAAGAAGGTGTCATTGCTCAAGGAGAGCAGCACTAGCTCATCAAACAACTACTTTAGAAGCATCTTTTCAAAATTGCAACTTTGTTAATATTTGGTATAAAATTTCTTTCATGTATTGCTGAATGCTGTTATAATGTTGCTAAGGAAGTGGATGATGGCAAAATTCCAGTGGAAATTATGCAGAAAAAGGAGTTGTCTGATATTGACGAGGTAACTATTTTATGAATTTCAATATGATTTTTTGCTGCTAATTAATTATTCATTTCATAGGCAATTTCTTATGCAGACCGATCAAGTGCAATATTGACAACAGTTTTTAAAATGCTTTCCTAAAACATAATCAAATATGATTTGCAGTGTATTTATTGAAATTCATGATTGAGTGAAACATGACAAATTGAGGGAAGTCATGAAACTAGCAGGGATGCCAGACTTGGAAAGAAAGCTGATAGAACATCTGTACTGGAATGAAGAAGCTTGTGTCAGGACTAAATCAGGAGAAACAAAACACTTTAAAATCCGAAGAGGAGTAAGACAGGGATGCATACTGTCACCCATATTATTTAATCTATCTAGTGAATACCTACTATCAGAAGCCCTGAATGGATTACCTGAATTTAAAATTGGAGGATACGATATAAACAACATAAGATATGCAGATGACACCACCCTATTAACTGAAAATGATGAGGACTTGAAGACCCTGGTGATGAGCATAGTTAAGATGGGAAAAGAATACGGAATGGAATTAAACTTGAAAAAGACAAAAGTCACGGTAGTCAGCATAGAAGCTCAGAAAAAGTACAACGTCATCATCGAAAATGTTCAAAAAATTCAGCAGGTGGAAGGTTATAAGTACCTTGGGAGTTATATCACAGACGACGGTCAAAATGAGGAGATCAGAATATGAATGGGTATGGCCAAGGAAGCCTTTTTTAAAGATGAAACCGCTCATGAGAAGAGATTTCATCATCAAGTACAAGAAAAGGCTCATCCAATGCTACATACAGAGTTCTGATGGCAGGTGTCAGTGGGACATTACTCGCTGAATCGCCATAGCTGCATCTGCCATTAGATCTCTTCAAAATATATGGCACCAAAGACAGATACAGCTCGATACCAAGATCTGTATTTATCAGTCCTGCGTCCTTCCAATTCTCCTATATGGTTCCGAGACTTGGACTCTGCAGACACAAGACTCTCAAAGACTACAGGCATTCCATATGTGCTGCCAGAGACAGCTTCTCTGCATTTGCTGGTTTGACTGCATGACCAATGAAGCAGTCTCCAAACAGACTGCCCTCCTGCCAGTGACAGACATTATCACGCGATGCCTTCTGTCGGTCTTCGGTCATGTGACTCGCCAGGACAACAACATTCCAGCCCACCGCACTTTCGCCTGCACCATTGCTCAACGCACCGAGACGCGCTCTCCTCCAAGCTGGAGAAGACCTCCTGGCAGACCATGCCGTTCATGGTCCCAGCATATCGGCAATGGTCTTCCTTCCACAATTATTCATGAATGACACTCAGCCATCGGTTACGGACACAACTTGCGACACATGAGATTGGCGCAACGGACCTCCGTCGTCCATGTGAACTAACGAATGAACGAATGAATGCTACATCTTCCCAGTGTTGACGTATAGATGTAAAACTTGGACAATGAAGGGGAAAATTATGAAAAAGATAATGGTTTTTGAATTATGGTGTAACAGAAGTATCTTGAGAATCAGCTGGATGGACAAGGTTGCAAACGACAGTCTTATAAAGAAGCAAAACAACAGCAATGTGGAAACAGGAAATAATATGAAGTAAAATGTCCTACACTGGTCACGTCATGAGAGGTTCGGCCGGAGACCTACCACTGATAATAATGGAAAGTAGAATAGAAGGAACAAGGGGATGGGGGTGACTGAGAAAAAACTGGACAGACGACATCTTTGACTGGACAAACACAAAGAACTATGAAACCCTAAAAAGAGCGGCAGAAGATAGAGAGCATTGGAGGAAAATGAGTCAACCCTCTGGATTGATAGTTGAACAATTGATGTTATGACGCAGTTTATGCATGGTATACTTGCGTGAGTATGCTATCTACGCACCAATGAAACTTGAATACTATGGACCCTGCGGACTCACAATACAATGGGTGACCATTCTTTTAATGCAACAGTGCCATCCACCTATAATTCTCTTTCATCAACTTAGCCTCGAACGTTATGTTTCTTTCACACCTGAAGACATACTATTTTGGACTAACAGCTGAGGCGCATTTGTGACTGATAATGCACCATATAAATTAAACTTATCAGCATCATCATGCAGAAACTTTTAAAATAAATTTGTATTCATTCGTTATACACGTGAATGAGTTATATGTGTGAAAATCAGGTTTGATAAAAATCGCAGTTTTTTAAAATAAAAATTTAAAAATTGGATATTTCCTTTGTCAAAATCTTTATAATATAATAATAATAATAATAATAATAACAATGTGATTTAAAGTGGTTTAGGAGGGTTAGTGGGTGGGAAGTTAGCAGAGTGGTAACAACGTTGGATGATGGAACAGGAGGTCGTGGGTTCGAGTCCCGCAGGAGCCCTAAAGGTCGACTCAGCCTTTTTCGTGGTGGTAAAATGAGGAGCAATGGCAACAAGATCATATCCATAGTAGAAAAATGCCTAAGAGGGGAAGCCCCTGGTTACCTGGAAAAGGACTGTCTTCTTCTTTGGGAGCTTCTTCGGCCCATCCAGACGCGCTCACACCATACACAGGTCCTAAGTGCGACACGAACCCGAAGCAGGATGGGTGACCGCGCGTTCAAAGCACTAGCCACATCGTACAGGAATAACCTCCCGCCAGCACTTTGAGATGAAAAGACACAATCTACTTTTCTAGTTCGGTTAAAATCTTATTTATTTGTCGGCTGAGACGCATTTGTGTAAAAGTGTGCCAGAGAAATGGATTCATTCATTCATTCATTCACTCTAGTAGCTCTCCACATTCAATAACTTAGTTTTCCGAGATAGCCTTTGAATTTGTTTACTGTTTCAACTGTCACTTCAACCTCATCCAAACTGTTCCTTTTGTGCACAACTCTTACTTGGACCCACCCTCTGCTTAAACAATTTGCATTTTGTGGCCTCTTGTGCTGCTACAGTGTGCCAATGTAAAGAATCGATTGTGTGGCACATCTACTTTCCTTGTCATTATTTTGTATATTTCTATCAAATCCCTCCTCTCTCTTCTCCTTTCTAATGTTGTCAATCTGCAGTATTCAAGTCTTTTTTCATAACTTAATTATGGCACCCATTGCAACATACAGTTACTTTCCTATTTTTACTGGCTGCTATTTCAAAATAGACAGTTATAAACACATTATTTTCAAACTGTTGTGATACTTTCTGCCTGTGCTCTTTCATGCATGCTACCACTTTTTGCATTTTACTATAGCAATCAGTCACGCACTTTGCTATGATGTCAGTTTTACCAGTAACAAGAGGCAGTTCAATGTAACCACTCAAAATATCATCTCTTTTTCTGCCAACAAATGACATTCACTATTGTTGAATGCTTTTCCTTAACTTCTCTACAGACAGTAACATGATATCTCATCCCACGGAAACCGCCACTGTACTAGTCGTAGCGTGATATCTTGCCCTCTACTTCCCAGACCGCTAGTATCATCATCATGGTGTGCCATCTTCGATACGAAGGTTGGCAGTCACGATTTGTCTCCACCTGTCTCGGTCCTCAGCCAATCTTTTCATTTCCCCATAATTTCTATGCCAGTCCAGCTTTTTATGTCATCTAACCATGTTCTTCGTGGTCGTCCTTTAGTTGCTTTTCCTTCATATTTCCCTTCCAAGACATTTAGAGCTTGCCATGTGCATGATCCTCTCATTATATGTCCAGCATACTGTTTTTTCCTTTTAGCAATCTCTTTCATCAGGGTCTTTCTGTTTTCCATTCTCTTCAAACATTCTTCATTAGTTATTTTATCTTTCCAACTGATTTTTAGCATCCTTCTGAAACACCACATTTCAAATGCATCAATTTTCTTTTGCTTAGTTTTTGTTATTGTCCAGTCTTCACAAGGATACATGAGCACAGATCTTACATAACATCTCAATATTCTCTTCTTTGTTGCTAATCCTAAATTTCTCCGTAGGAGTTCTTTTTGTTTCCAGAATGCTTCCTTGGCCATGACGATTCTAGCTTTTATGTCTCGTTCACATTGACCATCTTCTGTTATATAACTTCCAAGCTATTTGTACTCTTTAACTTGTACTACTTCAGTATTTTCTATTAAAATTTTGTGCTTTATGTTTCTCTGTTTGCTTATGATCATTGTCTTTGTTTTCTTTAAGTTTATTTCCATGCCATATTCTTTGCTTTTTATTGTTTAGTTTATTTAATACATTTTGTAAATCTTTCTCGCTTTCAGTAAATATCACTGTGTCATCTGCATATCTTAGTATGTTATATACTATTCCATTTATTTTTATATTTATTTTTAGTTTCTACCATTGCTTCTTTTATTAGGAATTCTGTATATAGGTTGAATAATAGGGGAGACAAAATGCAGCCTTGTCTAACTCCTCGTTTAATTCTAATTTTTTCCGTTTCTTCATTTTGTAGTCTCACTGTAACGGACTTTATATAGTATAGGTTGACCAGTAGCCTTGTTTCTATAGTTGGTATTTCTGCCCATTTCAGTATCTCTATTAGTTTTGTATGTATGATTCACCATATCAAAAGCCTTTTTGTAATCGATAAAACATATGTGCATAATTTTTTGCAATTCTTTGTGTATTTTCGCATGTGAGTCTTATTTGCCAAATGGCGTCTCTTGTTCCTTTGCCTTTTCTGAAGCCCAGTTGACTTGCTGACAGTAATCTTTCCGTTATGGGTGTGATCCTGTTTTTTATTTTATATAATAGGATTTTGGACGTGTGTGAAATCAGGCTTATGGTTCTGTAGTCTTTGCATTCTTGGGCTTTATTTTCTTGGGTATTGGTATGAATATACATACATTTAAGGGTGACAGGTCTTTTAATCAATGTCTTTTAATCCCAGTCACTTAATCCTCATCACCTAATCCAGAAGTCTTTTGATCCCCTAGCAAATAACCCCAAGACACTTAATCCCGTCAATCATCACCTTGGAGTTTAAGACCAGAGCTGCATAATTAGGTAAGTTTATGGTTAGGGTTAGAGTCGGGGTTATGTTTTTGTAACACACAAATATTTGTTATTTCATTTGTATTACATCATTTAATACATTTTCTTATATATGGGGATTATGTGCACATAGATTAAAAGACTTGGGGATTAAAAGACTTGGGATTAAATTTTGAGGAATAAGTGACTGGGATTAACCTTTTAAAGGGGGAATTAAATTTTTAAAGTCATCCCCCCACGGGGGAATTAATTTTGGGAAAAGGCGTTCATATGAAAATGTGAACATATACGTTATAAACTTACTATATTTCAGGCTATATAGAAGCTAGAAAGATGCGTTTTGCACCGTTGTTGAGCATTTTTATTGCTCTTTCTATCCATCCGTGCCAAAAGAAAAAAGTTGGGGGTAGGGACCACTCTAACCCCAAAATCGGACCTCTTCCCAACATTTTGTTCAAATTTTGATGAAAGGTCAATAGCAAAACGTCTTCAGCGATAACCCCCAAAATGTGAGCGCGAAAGTTGTAGGGAGGTGTAATTGGAACAGAATAGTGCAAAAGTTTTGAAGATCGGAGCCAATTTGGGGTAGTTATGAATTTTCCTACCCTAGTACCCATTGCTCGCTGAAATGACAATTACGTGTACGGATTTTCAATGTGAAAAACCGAACAACTCGGTATATTTCATTCTATATAGAAGCTAGAAAGATGTGGTTTGCACCATTGTTGAGCATTTTTATTGGTCTTTCGAACCATCCGTGCAAAAAAAAATTTGGGGGTAGGGTCCACTCTACACCCCAAAATCGGACCCTCTCTGACAAAAAAATTTCAAAGCCCAATAAAAAAATGTCAGCGTTGACCTCCCAACTGTGAGCGAGAGAGTTTTAGAAGTGTGTAATTGGAACAGAATAGTGCAAAAATTTTGAAGATCGGACCATATTTGGCGTAGTTATGATTTTTCTAGCCTCCGGCTGAAGATTTTTCCTATACATTTCCCAGCCTTGGTCAGTCTGCAGTCAATATCTCTTGCATATATAGTCAGCTTTATCGAAAACGGTGCTGCCATCTATCAAATGGATGGTAACTAAATCGATTCCCGCATTGGATTGATGTAAAAATGTTATGTCCCGGGTACACACTCGCTTATCTGGCGCGCTGTTTTAAAACGGCGTTCCCTTGTAAGCTATGATTTTCCACCGCCGTTTTAAAACGGCAAACCCCTGGAAGAGGTTAAAAGACTGGGATTAAATGACATGGAACCACATTTAAGAAAGTCTTCACGTATTTTTCCTGTTTTGTATATTAAATTTATTAGTTTGGTAGTTGCTTTCAGTCCTCATTTCCTAGGTTTTGTATCATTTCTGCACATATCCCATCGTTTCCTGTTGCTTTGTTCTTTGGTAACTTCTGTATTGCTTGCCTTACTTCTTCTTCAGTTATTAATGGATTCTTTTGTTTCGAGTCCATTTCTGGGGTCTGCTCTCTGGTGTCATTATATAATTCTTTGACATACTCTTTCCATCTATTTAGTATTTCACCCTTTTGCATTAATAACTTTCCATTGTTGTCTTTTACTGAAGTAGGTATGTTATTTGGTTTTCTGTTCAAGTCCTTGATTTTTTTATACATCAGAGGGTTGTGTCTTTTATCCAGTTCTTCTATTTCTTTGCATTTTTCACTGTAGTAATCTTCCTTTGCTTTCCTGCACATTCTTTGTATTTCATGCTTTAATTTTATGTATGTCTGTTTCCCGATCTGGGATTCATCCCCTTTATATCGCTTTCTTTCTTGCATTTTCTCTAGAATGTCTGCTGTCATCCAGGACTGTTTCATGGTTTGTTCTTGTCTACCACATATTTTATCTGCAACTTCTGTTATACATTCCTTTATTTTTTTCCAGATAGTGTTCTGATCTGCTTCTTCTTCTTTCAATTTTGCCAATTGTTTGTCAGTTAATTTTTCATAGTCTTCTTTGTCTTTAGTATTATTTTGTTTGTTTAGATTCCATTTTTCTTTGCCTTTTTTCTTTCTGATTTGTTTAAGCTTTATTTTCATTTTTGCCACTACAGGGTTGCAGTGGTGGCTCTAGGATTTGGCAAGTGGGGGCATTGGGGGTGGCAACTTCTAATCATGGGGGCCAACCATTTGTTGTTTAATGCATGTAGCATTAAGTATAGGGTCCCAACTGGGGGGCCAGGCACTCAATCGGGGGCACAGGCCCCCCGGTGGAGCCGCCACTGCAGGGCTGTGAGCAGATCCACAATCTGCGCCTGGCCTGGTTTTGCAGTTTCAGACACTATTACGGTATCTTTTAGATATTACGGTATCTTTTACTTATAAGGATATAATCAATTTGATTCTTATGTATTCCATTCGATGTATGTCTGGCCTTTTTCTTCTGTTCGAACCATGTGTTTGTTTTATACAAATCCTCTATATTACAGAATTCCACTAGTGTTTGTCCACTTTTGTTTCTTTCTCCTAACCCATATGGCCCTACTACATCTCCTTCTCTTTTTTCTCCTACTTTAGCATTAAAATCACCCAATATAATTAGGCAGTCATTATGTGTTTTATGTGTTTTGATTATGTCATTCAGTTGGTCATAGAATTCTTTTTCTTGATCTTCACTGTTTGCTGTAGGAGCGTTCCGAGCGTATATTTGTATAATAAGCAAGTTTTGTGGTTTGGCTTTCAATTTGACGAGTATCATTCTTTCGGATATTGGTTGATGATAGATTACTGTGCTTGCAATTTTATTCCTAAGTATTATTGCTACTCCTTTTCTGTTTTGATTTCCTCCTGAATACATTACCCAGTATCTTCTTTCTTGTTCTGGCAGTGTAGTGGTGAATTCGCCACATTCAGTCCAATATGTTTATGCTACTCCTAATATGTCAATATTCATGCTGTTCATCTCTTGTATGATGTTTGCAAGTTTTCCTGTTTCATATAGACGTCTTACGTTCCAAGTTCCGATAGTATAACAGTAGCTAGATGACGGTGCAGTATTGCCTGTTATGTCACAAACACTCCACCGGGCTGGATTGGTGCACTCGTTGATAGCACCACCCTGTTTGCTGAGATTTTCTCTATTTGTGAGACTCCTCATGACTTTTCTTTGAGGCCATGGGCCCCCAGAACCATTGCAATCGCAATAACTAATCGTTTCTTCCTAGTTTGGGCCTCTAGACACTGTTTATCCAATTGGATCTGATGTCCGCCGTCTGGAGTTGTCCAACAACTTGCTGCCACTGTCGGGCTGAGTATCGTTGCCTGCTATTAGCCGTCCATTTTCAGGGTTCCTGTCAGACCTGTCCACCTCGCGTTAACGCCCTAGGTGATACTTCGACATAAGTCTTCATCACTGATGGCATAGCTCTGACAGGCGATCCCCTACTTCTGTCCGTTGCCACCTCCTTCGCCCTTTTGAGGCTGCACAGGTCGGTTTTTAGAAGGAGGAATAAGGCTAGTAAGCCAGCCATAATGCAATATTCGTCTGAACGCAAAATATATCTTCAGTATTGTTTTCTTCGGTAAAAGTAATCGATATATCTAGTAGTTTTGTTGATTATTTGTCAAAAATCTAATATGTTCACCCACCTCAATGCATAGTTGGACCGCTAGTGATAGCCCCTTGGCGACCGGAGTTTCGTTGCTATAGGTCTATATTCTGCCAGGTAGTGGGGATAAATTGCCTGAAAATGAAAGCAAAAGAAAATATAAAAGAATGAGAGAGAGAGAGAGAGAGAGAGTTTGAGGTTCTGGCCAAAGTAGTATGGAATTTTATGAATTTGAACCCGAATTCTCTTGCTTCTAGTGAACGACCTTTTTAATAGCTAGTGATTGCTATGGGGTGATATTCTACCAGATAGTGGAGATAAATTGTCCAGTATTGAAAGCAAAACAAATCCAAGTAGGATTAGAACGATTTTGAGATTTCTGGCCGTAGTAGAATGAAACTTTACAAAGTTGAACCAGAATTCTATTGGTTCTTGTGAGTGGCCTTTTCGATAGCATTAGTAGGGACTCATTCGTTTGATCTAATATAGCTGCTAAAATTCTACCTTCATCAGGATTACTTACTTTTGAAGAATCACTCAAAGATAATCCTGATAAACATGTCTTTCAAATTTATCCTACTACGCCAAATGAAATAAAGGATATTAATAACAATCTTAACAGAAAATATTCCACAGGTTATGACAACATAAATCAAAACGTAATCATTGATTGTGCTGAATATTTAGCCGAAATTTTATCTTGTCTTGTCTTGTCTTCAATCGTCTTCGCTCCGAAGATTGGTTGCATTATGAACTGTCATCTTCCAGATGTTACGATCTTCTGCTCTTCTTATTGCTTGCTCGATAGTGAGTCCTGTCCATTCTTTGATGTTGTCTTCCCACTTTTTTCTTGGCCAGCCTCTTTTTCGTGATCCAGGCATTGTGCCCTGCATTATATCCTTCTCCAGACATTCCTGCTTTGTTCGCATAATATGTCCCCAGTATTTCAGTTTTCTTTTCTTTACTGTTTCCAGTAGGGTTCTTTGAAGTCCTGCTTTATCCATTACCCACTCATTTGTCTTCTTTGCTTTCCAGGAAACTCTCATTATTTGTCTTAAACCTTTCATTTCGAATGCCTGTATGCGCCATTCATCTTCCTTCATTATTGTCCAGCTTTCACAGCCATATGTGGCGACTGGCCACACCATTGATCTCATTAAACGGACTTTTGTGCTCACAGGAATGTTGTGACTTTTCCATATTTTGTTTAATGATGTTCCCGCCCCACGTCCTTTATTCAATCTGCTTCTTATGTCGGCTTTGCTTGAAGTGTCATCTGTTATGATGGACCTTAGATATGGGAAGGTGTTGACCTGTTCCAATACTGTACTCTGAATTTTGATGTTGCAGCTCTTGCCTTTTGTTGCCATTACCTTGGTTTTATCAATATTAATCATGTTGTATTTTTTTCTTATTTTATCCACCTAGTTACCAAATCTTGTAGTTCTTTGTTTGAGCCACCGAATAGTATGATATCGTCTGCGTATCTTAAGTTTGAAATCTTCTTCTCTCCTATTCTAATGCCTCCCGTGTATGCGCCATTCATCTTCCTTCATTATTGTCCAGCTTTCACAGCCATATGTGGCGACTGGCCACACCATTGATCTCATTAAACGGACTTTTGTGCTCACAGGAATGTTGTGACTTTTCCATATTTTGTTTAATGATGTTCCCACCTCACGCCCTTTATTCAATCTGCTTTATGTCGCTTTGCTTGAAGTGTCATCTGTTATGATGGACCTTAGATATGGGAAGGTGTTGACCTGTTCCAATACTGTACTCTGAATTTTGATGTTGCAGCTCTTGCCTTTTGTTGCCATTACCTTGGTTTTATCAATATTAATCATGTTGTATTTTTTTCTTATTTTATCCACCTAGTTACCAAATCTTGTAGTTCTTTGTTTGAGCCACCGAATAGTATGATATCGTCTGCGTATCTTAAGTTTGAAATCTTCTTCTCTCCTATTCTAATGCCTCCCGTGAAACCATCCAGTGCTTCTCTCATTACCTTTTCTGCCATGATGTTAAACAGATATGGCGATATAACACAGCCCTGTCTTACTCCTTTCTTTATTTTTAGCCATTTTGACAGTGTTCCGGCCACCTTGACTTTTGCTTTCTGTTTGTTATACAATTTGATCAAAATTTCTATTAGATGCGGTGGATATCCCATCTCTATCATGCTTAACCACAGTTCCTCGTGTTTTACTGAGTCAAATGCTTTCTTAAAATCTACAAAACACATGTAGACATGTAGAAATTCTATCAGATATCATAAATTCCTCTTTCTCAACAGGCATTGTACCAGATGAGACTAAAATAGCAAAAATAATTCCTATATATAAAACAGAATCTAAAAAATTTAATCTAACTATAGACCTACTTCTAACTTACCACTTTTCTCTAAAATTATGGAAAGGCAATGTTTAATAGATTAATAAAATATCTGGACACATTTAACGTGTTATCTGAACATCAAGTTGGCTTTAGGCTCAATAATTCTACATTTATGCCAATAATGAACTTAGTTGATTTAGTAACTGCTAATTTTGAATCATGTAAACACTAAGCACACAATTGGTATCTTCCGTGATCTTAAAAAAGCATTTGATGTCATTGAGCACAAAATTCTATTAAGAAAACTTGATTACTATGGCCTTAAAGGCTTATCTCAAACATGGTTTCCTAATTATTTATCCAATCGTAAGCAATTTACTTGGGTTAATTCTCAAAAATCTATATTAATGACTTTTTAAAATTACCTCTTATTTGCTGATGACACTAACTTAATTGCTACTCATAACAATCTAAACGAACTGACTGCTACAATTAACTCTGAATTAATTAAAATATCAGATTGGTTTAAGATTAATAAACTTGAATTAAATCTTGATAAAACAACTTTCATATATTTTCATCTTAAACCTTATACCGGTACATACAAAATTGGCCAAATAAAAATAAATGACACTAATATAACCCAAAAATCATTTACTAAATTCCTAGGGGTAAATTGTAGACCAACATCTAAATTGGAGAGAATATTCTGATGAACTTAACAATAAAATTGCTAAAAATTTAAATGTAATTGGACATATTAAAAACTTACTTGACTCCAATGCTCTTCAGGATTGCACTATTATATGGGCTACAAAAACTATAGGCAAAATCCAAGTTATGCAAAATAAAGCAGTAAGACTTTTTTATAAGGAATATACTAAAACTATTAATTTATGCAAGAAATTCACGATTTTAAATATAGAAAATATGTATATTCAACAATCTGCTTTATTCTTATATAAATATTTCTGCAATATTTTTCCCCCAATTTTTTTATATAAATAAATACTTCACCACACTATCCAATAAATGTGAATATAAACTTAGAAATGATGAAAAGATTAATCTTCAGTATGCTACTACAAATGTTAGATTATTTCTATTAGGTGTCAAGGACCGAACATATGGAATAGTATTTCCTCCGAACTAAAAAATTCTAAACTAATATAAACTTTTAAGTATAAATAAAAAATTTATCTGTTAAATGGAAACTTAGAATGTCAAATTAGAATTAAGATATCTTTATAACCTATTTTGAGATTGAATTGTATAACTACTTTCTTAATTTTACTTTATTATTTATTTTGTCTTTAGTGTTAGTTTAACATGAATCCACCATGTAATTCTTAATTTATATTTACTTTTTTGGTTGACCAATTTACGGGATAGATATCCCCTAGGTCAACCTTTTTTTCTCATTGTAAATAAAATTTCAATAAGCTACTTATGTCATTGAATTTAGTTGAGTGTTTGTTAATTGTTAGTTAAGTTTTTCTTCTTTGCTTCATATTGATATATGTTTATTTGTATGTTTATGAGGAAAAATAAAATTGTATGGTTGATTGATTGATTTATTGATTGATTGATTGATCTCCTAGTAGAAATTCAGTGATTGAGGACGTAAAGTGATAAAGGGCTACTAAATCCGACCTTTATATCAATTTTTTAGTGTTTCCTTAGCTTCTATGTTTCAAATTCTGAAGTATTTAAAGTTTAAAATAATACGTTGTCGTGTAAAAAGAACTTGCTGGCTTGGGAACAGATTTAAAATTTTAAATGAGTTAAACTATTGGAACTACTAAAGTGCTGCTATCTATTCTATTCTAATTTCTTAGTATGTTATGTATTGCTGCAGATTTGTAATGACTTTAGACTAGGGATGTGAGCTCGGAAATTTTCTCCGGAATTATTCCGGAAATTTCGGGAAAAATAGCGGTACTTTTCCAGAATAATTCAGGAAAAGTTGATTATTATTATTATTAATGTTTATTATTATTTATTACTATTACTACTATCTATTATTATTTTTTTAGTATCATTATTACTATTTATTACTATTCATTTGTTGGGCATTTGTTAACAACTGTCAGGATTGTAGCGCTATATAATGTTTTTATGGACATGCGAGCGGCACTTCCGGTTTCATTTTTCCGGAAATTTCCGGAATAATTCCGGGCATTCTATTTTTCCGGAAAAGTTACAACCCTACTTTTGACTATACACTGTTATCTTTACTCGAATGCTGATATCAGCTTTTCTTCTAAGCAGCTTCTGTGCCTGCCTGACCAAGCTGGGACAGTGGGACCCCTGGATGGAGGTACACAGGCAGTATTGGTGTAATGCAACCACTGTTTTCTATAATTACTGAGTGATTTTTATTACACCAAATTTTATGTTGATTTAAATCACATAATTTAAATCATCTCCACCTTGGTGAAAATACAGTAAATTTAAATGGTGTGTACAAGCCAAAATGTCAGGAAATTTGAAAGTCGTCTCATTTTGCTGTGTTATTAGTAAAAAGAATTGCCTATTAATTTGTGTGTTTAACATATTACTGCATCACACAGCTTTTGCCAGTTATCCGAAAAGGCCTTCGTTTGGTTGAAATGAAAGAGCGAGAATTAGTGGCTGAACTCAAGACATTGAGAGATAAAGTAAGTTACATTGAATGCACATTATATCAGATGAAAATGTTTTGGTTGTGTTTTAATTTTAATCTGGACTTTATGCTGTATTGTGACTACTGTGCAATTATTTCATGTGATGTAATGTAGCAATATTTGTATAGAAACTCCTCCGAAAAATCACTCAGAAGTCAGAAGTGCTTTCAATATGATTACTGCATATTGACTTAAAGATGAGTTATAATTTGTCTCAAAAAGAGGGTCATAGAGTCAGCAGTGACTAGATTATGTATATTTATTATTATTAATTTAATTTTATCGTCCGTTTCAAACACATAGGTGTTCATCGGGGACGCCTCAGACCACAAACCGCAGTGTTAGCAGCAGACTGTAGCTGAGGAGGGTCGGTTCGGTCCAGGTCAAAAACCAAAAATCAGTCAGGACTATACCAAGACTTAAGGAGGAAATAAATAAGTTTTAAGGTGACGCCTAAAAATATCTAGAGAAGAGGCCATCCGAATATCAAGGGGAAGGTAGTTCCAAACATATGGAGATGCATAACTAAAGGCCCTATTTGTGTCAAGAGCATTCCAGAAGATGGGGCTAACTGACTCAAAACTTCCCTTCTGAAACAAGGAGATCCATTCTGATTCAAAATCTCATTTCTGGAATAAGGAAGTTTGTGCTTGGGGCACACTGAGGAGTAGTGATTGACACGGGGACAATTTATCCCCACCCCACACCAAAATATTTCTCCCCATTTCCACCCCATACCCGCATTGCTTCTCCCTGTCCTCGCGCCTTCCCTGCAGCATTAACAAATTAAACAAATGTGCTTGATGATACAGCTATGTTAATTTGCAGCTGCAACATTTAGTATATGCTATTGCAGGGGTGCATTACCCGTGGCCATTATTATTATTATTAACGTACTGATTTTGTGGCCCTGTGGACGTTTCCAGGATTTCAATGGAAAGTGGCCCATAACTTTAAAGTGGCCCCAAGGTTTCCTTGCTTTCATAAAAGCGCTACACTTTAAAACCTTGTTATTAATATTTATTATTATTGTGGCCTTGCTGTTAAGAAATTCGGTTTTCTGCTATCAGTTCAACAAAACATTCTAAAATTCAATCTCTGCCCCTCACATCTGTGCAATATGGTATGACATGGTAAGAAGCTCCAGTCTCTTCTATAAATAACTTGAATTGAGCCAGGCGACTTAGATCCCTTAAAACGAATGACTTCTTCTGTAGTGCTAATATTAAAGCCTTCAGCACTATTTGGATGCACTTACTTGTGCGAACAAACATTTTCTGTAATGAAATTGAACAAAAATGTTCTAAGGTTCAGATTGAGTGCTCGGTTTTGAAAGCACCAGTGCAACAAGTGAACGACCACAAAATATGAATAGGATTGTTAAAGACGTTCAGTCTCAACAACTCCATTGAGTATAAAAAGCAATTGACCTTTGTTTTTTAAATTTTATGAATTAATAATTGAGCATGTTCTTATTATTTTTTTATTAACAATGCCTTAACCTTTAATTCGACATTTAAATTACAGTACCAATCATTTCAATTTCATTTGTTCCTACTGGATTAACTGTATTCATCAGAAATTCTATTAATTCCATTAGCCCTGTCGAATTCAATTTTATCCATAACCATATTAAATACTGGTGCGGGATTTTAGCAGAGTGGTAACTACTTTGGGTGATGGAGCAGGAGGTCCCGGGGCGAGTCCAGGACGAGCCTAAAGGTCGACTCAGCCTTTTTTTTTTTTCCGGTTCTCCAGGTGGCAAAATGAGGAGCAGTGGCAAAAATCCCTGCGATAAGTCAAACAGGTGCAGCAACGTAGCATATCCACATTATCGCCTGGCTGAGGACTAACAGCAACGGAGATCAGCGCCCCCTATGAAGCCCAAGGCTCGGGTCGGAAGGACTTTTACATTTTTATATTAAATATTGCTATTAACGATTACTGTCAATGTACCACTTCTGCATTATAAAAGCGCATGTGGCCCGCGGAGTCTTGGGACCGCAAAATGTGGCCCTTCGTTCTTAAAAGGTTGTGCACCCCTGTGCTAGCATTAGCAACTCTATTGACACACGTTATTTTGTTAATTTGTTAATTAAATAAGTATTGACGTCATCAACTTCTAGTAACATAGCTGTATCACTGTGCAAACTTCAGTTGCAGCATGTAATAGATGCTGTGGTGTTAAGAAATCAATGGATACACATTAATTTGTTAATTAGATAAGATAAATGATGTCATCAACTTTCAGTTCTCTGGGATGCATGGAGAGTTCATTTCTGAGTGTGTTTACCAAGTTTCATAACTGTATCACTGTGCAAACTCCAGTTGCAGCATGTATTAGATGCTATGGTGTTAACAACTCAATGGATACACGTTAATTTGTTAAGTAAATAAGTAATGATGTCATCAACTTTCGGTTACCTGGGATGAGTAGAGATTTCATTACTGAATATGACTACCAGGTTTCATGGCTGTCATAGCTGTATCATTGTGCAAATTCCCATTGCAGCATGTAATAGATGCTATTGCATTAGCAGCTCGATGGACACACATTAATTTTTAATTAAATAAGTAATGGCATCATCAACTTCCAATTACTTGATATTTGTAGGAAATTCAATTATGAGTTAGACTACCAAATTTTGCAGCTATATCTTTACCCAAACTTAAGTTATGGCATATAATAGATGCTGTGGTGTCAAAAATTCAATGGATCCAAGTTCGCGAACCCGAGTGCAGCCGCCGTCAGTCCTTCCATTTAAGGGGTCTATGGTTGTAGCCATTTGTTTAGCTTCATACTTTACTTCCTCTGATGTGTCTGATGTGATTCGGTAGGTGGCGCTTTGGCGTGTTATGCCGGTGATGAGTTGTCTTCAGTGACGGTTCCACCATGTTGATGACTGGTGATGCATCCTCCTACTGGAGTTTTTTTTATTTGCTTGTCAACATATTTTTCGTAAGCTTTTAAAATGTGTACATTCAGTGAACTGCAGATGTGGATGACCTTTTTATGCTTGTCAACCTATTTTTCCAGTAATTATAAAAAAAAAAAATCTAATGAAAAATTCTTTTCCAGCAAGGTTTATTAACATTTAGTGGGCAAAAACACTAAGAATTACCTTTTCTTTTTCTCATTTCTTTTTTCCTTAACTTTGCACCCCACCAACTTCCTAAAAAAATTTCATCCTCTTACCAAGAATTCCTGGAACCACCACTAGTTGTTGTGCCATTTAAATAGCTTTACGAGTTTGTTTTTGATCCATTTTGGATATTAGCAGATCTAATACATGCGTTCAGCACACCAGAACTGATCTACGTGCTTTAAATTATTCTTTTTCGGTGGATTATTCGTCAAATCTGCCACCAGTCTGGAATATACTATCATTAGTTACAAAAACATGGTGTCGCTCGTAGGGACCTGTGAATCACAATTTGCATTTGCACTCGAATCGAATCACGAATCGACTGTTAAGGTTCGAATTCGAATCGAATCAGTAAATGGCGTTCTCCGGCTTATAGGTGTGTGTAATAGAGGTTCAGCTGGCATTACAAATGCAATCTGACAGATAAGTCTAATAGAATAGCCTATACCGAAGCACACATGTTAATCAACAAAATCTTTGTAATATTACTAGACTACTTGCACTAGATTTGTTTTAATTAAGGCAAGTCTGCTTTTTCATAATGGGGCTTTCTGTCATTGCTGACTGAATGACACTTTAAGCCTAAGCTCAGCCCATCGCCTGAGGCAGCAGGCAGCTGTAGATGCGTGGGATATACTGATGACTCAACCTTCCAGACAAATGAACTATCAAAAATACTGATTCTAAAACTTTCGAATTGATCGGCTCACTTCCGAATCGAATCGAATACTTCTTGCGATTCATTTTCAAATCGAATATCGAAGCTTTGCAGGTCCCTAGTCGCTTGTTGTTTAACCTCTTTAGTGGATGCAACAGGGCTGCCACGTTGGCCACCGCCGTTCACTATTTGTGCGCAACGTGGCTGAGCCGTCGTGTAGTTTCGTAGTGTTTAGTTATTCGGGTACAACGTCTGAGACACGTCCAATGCTATAAATCGCTTTAGTTACTATCCATTCGATAGATGGTAGCTCGCTTTTAGCTAGTGTTGCCGCCCTAAGCAAGGAAAATAGGCCTTATTTGATCGAGGGTCGGATTATTGGCTTTGAAAAGAGACATTTCTAGGGTTTTAAAAATGATAACTACGCCAAATTGGGTCCGATCTTCATAATTTTTGAACTATTCTGTTCCAATTACACCCACCTACAACTTTGCAGCTAACACTAGGGGTCACTGCTGAAAATTTTTTGCTATTGAGCTTTGAAAAAAATTTTTGGGGGTGGTTCGATTTTAGGCTGTAGAGTGGACCCTACCCCCAAAATTTTTTGTAAGGAAGGTTAGAAAGAACAATAAAAATGCTAAACAACAGTGCAAACCTCATCTTTTTAGCTTCTATATAGCCTGAAATATACTGAGATGTTTGCTTTTTCAGATTGAAAAATTTTCGCAAAATTTTCATTTCTTCGAACAATGAGTTCTAGAGTTTGAAAAATGATAACTACCCGAAATTGAGTCCGATCTTCAAAATTTTTGAACTATTCTGTTCCAATTACACCTGCCTATAACTTTGCCGCTCACGCTAGGGGGTCACCGCTGAAAATTTTTTGCTATTGAGCTTTAAACAAAATTTGAACAAAACGTTGGGGAGGGGTCCTATTTTAGGGTGTAGGGTGGACCCTACCCCAAAAAAATTTTTGGACATGGGTAGTTAGAAAGAACAATAAAAATGCTAAACAACGGTGCAAACCTCTTTTTCTAGATTCTATATAGCCTGAAATATAGTAAATTTAAAATTTGTACGTTCACATTTTCATAGGAACGCTTTAACCTAAAATTAATTACCCAGATTGGTGACTAGTATGGCTCTTAATTTCGCAATTTTCAGTTGTCTTACCCCCTCAAACTATTCCTCTTTAGCTAAAATTATTTTTAAAAAAGTTTGAGGCTCTTATGGTAACTATTACTGGTAGCTCAATAACCTGATAGATAACAATTATGGCCACTATAGCTAATTTATCTATAAAAAAACAGACAATGGTGTATATCAGCCATGCAGCACTTTAAGTCAAACAGTATTTTCAAATGGAAGCAAGAACATGTAAAATTACAAAGTCTAAAATTGTAAAGACTACAGACTGCAACTGTTCAGTGTTTAAACAAGAAGTTAGTAAAGAAGTACAGTATATCTGTCTACAGTGTTGACCAACTACACTGCCCTGACAATGTCTGTTTCTTGCTGTCGGGATAAGCCTGCCTGTGCTGCGCAACTGTCTGTAATAAAAACTGAAGCAGTGACTCATCTTTGGTTATGAGGCCGCTCAGTTCTTGTATAAGCGCCACACCATGTTCTGCGTGGTCATTCACCATGCTCATTACATGAACTGTCTTTGCCGCTTCCTGATAATCCTCCTGTGCCTCCCAGGGTCTGGGTCCTTACTGATAAATGCGTGTGGGAGGTTCATCACTTCAAATAATGTCTGTCATGGACTTTGGTGAGAAAAAATCTTCAAAATTCTTTTCCATGAATGTTTGCAGGTTCACTGTTATGCGCCTTGTTTGCTCTTGCTGAACACTGGTGTTTCTCATTGCATGTACATTTGTCTCTTGGTTGGTATACTCACATTGCTGTCAAAGAATGCCAAACTGACCAGCTCAGGAGACAAGTACCATAAGTGATTGGAAAACTTTTCGGCTGTTGCTTTTGATATAACCGGATTAATTGTCGAGTAAACAAGAAGCGATTTTAGCAACTGAAAGTCACCATATGATGCACTTGCTGCTAAAGGAGCAGTTATCCAAGCCTTCAGGTAAACATGAGCTGCAAACGCACACACGTCTCTCAGTCCATTCTCCTCTGATTTTGTCAAATGGAACTGGCTTCGAAGCATCCATATCTTCATGCTGTAAATTACTTTCGACAGCCAACGAGCATGATGCATGGCCCCTGGGTGCCTTGAATGTGACTCCACTCACAGGTGGAACTGAACCAAGAAAGATGACAATCAATTCTAAGAACTCCCGGTAGTCATCCCTTGGCTGACTCTCTGCCAGATATGTGAATGCAAATTGTATGATACTGTCTCGGATATCTTGCACTGTTCTCGACACTGTATTGTCTGCTATTCCAGTTTCATATTTCTTGCGATCTATAAACACCCAATTTTTTTAATGCTTAAAGAGAGCAACCTCTGGAGACGATGTTGCAACTCCAAGACATACTTTAAAAACGGTACCAATGACCAATTCCATAACATGATGTCTGCACGTGAGTGATAGTAGCTCTTTACCGATTTTCTGCTCCCGGAGAACGCAAGCACCGGCAAGACGTCTAGTGTTAGAACTGGTTGTGTCAAAACACATTGCCCTAATGTTGTTTGCTATGCCCCAGTCCTCCACTGCCGTGAGCACAGCTGTGGCTTGCGCCTCTCCAGTTACACTTGGTAGCTTTGCAACTGTCAGTAGCTGGGAAAGTCCTTTGCCAGAAACAATCACAGGAAGTCAGTCAATATGTTCCTTGGTTGTTAAATCAGCAATAAGTTTGCCATCCCAGTGAATCACCAGTGGCACATTGCCTTTAAACTCAGCTTTTAATGTCGCTGCTTGCTGAAATCTGTGTTTCATTCTCTGTCGGCGAATTTAGTCACGATTGAGGGCCAGGTCTTCAATGTTACAGCTGTGTGAAAAAGTCCTGCGCGTTTATATGATTTTGGGATTTTTGTTTTTTATGAATATCTGAATAACCATTAATGATTTAGGATATGCAAATCTCAATATATTTCAACGGGTATTGATGTTTTTGGTAAAGAATTTACTAATTATTGTGTGATTGCCTTATGGATAATCACAACAAAATTTTTGTGAGGAGTGTGAAACGTGAAATGTGCATTACTTTTACTTTTTCACACAGCTGTATGACCTAAGCTCTGTGCAGTTTCAACAAGAACATGCATCGCCTTTCAATCTGACATTTTCGTTCTGTCCAAAGCAACTGAGAGTTCTGGTGTTGTAATACTGTTTCTGCCTCTCTTTCTCCTTTTAGAAGTCTTATAACTGCAACCTCCAACAGCCTCAGTTTCAGCATATGTATCGTGACTGCTACTGGCCTCATCAGTTTTGTAATCACTGCTACTGGTGCTGGATATCAATACTGCCCTTTCATTTTGCCTTCTTTGCAGGTCTTCCATTCGCTGGCGTCTGGCAAGCAGTTCTTCCTGTCTCATGGCTGATCGTTTTCCTTTGCATCTAAGATTGCATCTACACCTGACATTGATCCCCTTTTTCCCTTTTCTCTTTGAAGTAGCAAGAACTGTCTGTCTTCTATCTATCTATCTATCTATCTATCTATCTATCTATCTATCTATCTATACATGACAATTTATAGAGCGCCGTAAACTTGACAAAGGCCAAAGACACAAGCGATTTACAGTCAAAAAGTTACATTATACAGTCTTCATCTATTTGTATCATGCTAAGAGCATCGGCATGGGCAATGTCGAATAGATCATCTAATCTGGAAGTGAACTCAGCCTCTTGATTGTTGGCTCAAAGACTTACGGCCTTTATTCTTCTTAAGCAAACGCCACTCTTCAAATGATCGTTCTAGTTTAGTTTGACAGTTCTGTGCATCTCTTATAGGAATTCTTGCTTTGTGCCAAAATTTTGCAATTTCTTCGACAGTGGCTGTTGATGACTGTCTAATAGTTTCATGCATTTCTAGGTGATGATGTAGAAAGAAACCAAGTGCCATGCGTACAGATGTCAGCTTACTACCAGTCAGTTCAGTCACAGTAGATCCAAGAAGATAGACTATGTTTTGAGATCTAGTTGTTTCTGCCATTTCCTATTTCATTAACCGATTGCAACTACAACAGTAATAACCGAGTGCATTAAAGAAATGTTTGTAAAACACTCTATTATACAGCTAATCATATGTGTGTACTGTGAACAAATCAGCATCCACATTCTAAGTGGCTATTTATACCAACATTGAGCTGAAGTCAGCACTGCTGAGTCAGCACTCACTGCTGACAGTCAGCAGTCAGCAATATAAACAATTAAACAATAAACATGCCTGTGGAAAATGGAAATGCATTATGTCAGCAGTCTCAAGCAACATTAGTCCACTGGTGACTGCTGATTCGTGATGAAGTTACATTATCAATCAATCTCACTATTAAAGTGCTAAATTTAAATAATACTGCAACCAAGGTTTTACATTTGCACTGTTTTGCAGCTTAAATCTTTATATTAGAAGCTAGTATGTATACACATTGAAGCTATTTATCTCGGTAAAACTTTAGAGTAATTGAGCTACCTCTAAATATTCTCCAATAAGGTTGATATTTTACCTGAATTTTTTTTTACATATACAAACAAAATGGGGGGGGGGTAAGAAGAAGATATTTACAAACTTCAAAAATAAGCTCCACCCTATTGGTGACGGTTTGTAAAATTTAATTCCTCTATTAAAGGGTTAAAGGCTTGGCTTGACATTCATGTAGCACTCTGATCCTGATTTCATAAATGGCGTTGACTTACCCGCTTCACAACTTAGACAACTAAATGCACCAGACTATCATCCTTCATGCCGACTTCGGAAAATTCTATTTGTTTTCCAGCTGTGGAGCCCATCCTGCCGAAGTCAGACTCATGTAAAAAATGAAGAGGGTTGGGCAAAGGGCTGGCGACCCCTCCCCATGAAAAGAACTGCCAAAGAGGTTTCCACAAACAATTTCAAAAATCTTTGCATACTGCATCATGGTCAACAATGATCATGCTCTCTTGACCCGAACCATTGACCAGGAGTGATAAGTGGGTTGCAATGGACAAACACCCACTTCCTCTCAAGCTATGTTGTACGATACGTATTGGGACCTGGAATGTTAGAACATTAAACTCCACTGGCACAGCCAGTTTACTTATCAAGGAACATAAGCAAGCCAGTATTGGCATTGTGGGTCTTCAGGAGGTGCGTTGTCCTGGAACGGGCATGATCAAGATAGATGGCTATACAATCATCTGGTCTGGACCCGAAGAAGGTGCAGTGCACCAAGGGGGAGTGGCTTTGGTGCTGGATAACCTGTCGATGAAAGCATTGATATCATGGAATCCAGTCAGTAGCAGAGTCCTGGTTGCCTGCTTTAAAGATACATTAGGGAACCTGTTTGTTATTACAACATACGCACCAACGGAGCAGACCACCAATGATGACAAATACCATTTTTATGAGATGCTTGAGTATGCCATGAGTCTTACAAAGCATATTGAGGCCATTGTCTGTTTCTGAGATTTCAGTGCATTCTCTGGAACAAATAGAACTGGTTATGGACAAGTAATAGGCCCATTTGGAAGTGGAACGTCGAATAATAACACTGGACGCCTCCTGAACTTTTGTTCTGGAGCAAATCTCAGAATCGGTGGTTCCTGGTTTCAGCATAAGAGCCTACATTGGCTGACCTGGTTCTCCAATGATGGTACCTCTTCCAAGGAACTGGACCACTTTTTTGTCAATACCAAATGGAGACTGCTTTAGAACTCTAGGGTCTTTCGTGGCCTCAAAATACAGATAGTGGAAAGCCTGACTTCTCAACAAGTTACCTGAGCTGAACCTCCTAGAGAAACAATGCAGCACTAGCATTCACCAAGATCGTCAACAGTGGGCAGATGAAAAAGTAGCAGAAGCCAAAGCTGATCTAGTCTCAGGTCAAATCAAAGATGCCTTTTCAAACCTGCGTAGACTCTGTTGTGCCATACCTTATGCATTGTGCCCAATAAATTCCAGCGGCAGCCATATTCTTACGGGAAGGACTCAGAAGCTGGAGCGGTGGAAGGAGTACTTTGATGCCCTCCTCAACAGGCAACCACCCACCCATACCATGTCACTGAATGAACCTGCCACCAGTGTTGTATGAAGTACTGAGTTTGAGTACTCAAGTAAAAGTACAAGTATTATGTCATTTTTTTACTTAAGTAAAACTAAAAAGTACCTATAAAAATAGTTACTCAAGTAAAAGTAAAAAGTACTCCTCAAAAGTTACTTTTAAGTAAAAGTAAAAAGTACTGTGACAGACGGAATCATCAACAACTCCACATTATCATGCTAAATCACATTTTTATTGCTACTTTTAAGCAAATGCAGAAGCCTCAGCAGTCAACACGCCACTATGGATTTGCACCATTAACTGGTCTTAGCACAAATGCTGGTTTCAGTAGCTAATTTGCTGTAGTAGAGGGCAGGGTCAACTTTTGTCCCGGCGCCGTTCTCGGCAGGCTCAATTTGCCTCACTAAGTCCTTAATTTTTCATACCACTTTCCTCCGGCGTTAAAATAATGTTGATAAGTAAAAAAGGTCATCGCCTACGTTTTTCAGACTGTCACTGGTTAAAAATTTGTAGGCCTATGTTGTACGTTGCCATGAAAACTCAGGGTAAGCAAAAAAAAAGGCCATCACCGAATTTAGGTGCTCCGAATTTATACCTAAACCGCCCCGGCGCCGACTGCTCTAACTGCGGCTCTGTGATTGCATGTACTCTAAGAAAGATCAAGTTTTCAAACAATCTGTCAGTCATGGCAGTACGCTTTGTTGGACATTGTCAACCCTGTACTACTAAACACGGAAGTTGTGAAATGAATTAAACAGATACTCCAGTAAAAATCATATCCGCCAATTTGGCGTTGAGAAAACTTACTTGTAACGAAAACGTGAAAATAATGTAAATTTTTTGGGAGTAAAAGTACTAATATTTGAATAAAAATTTTGTTTACATTCATGGTTACAAGTAAAAATGTAAACTGGATAAGTTGTCTACTTCTTACAGCAATATACTCAGAATTGTACTTTCAGATTAAAATAACGCGTTACTTTTGAGCAATGAGTTATCAAAACTAACTGCCACCAAATTTTGTCCAATCTTCAAAATGTTGATTATTCTGTTAATTGTGATTTGCCAACCAAAAACGAGGTAGCTGCAGCCATCCAACTGGCAAAGAATGGAAAGGCACCTGGCATCTGCCACATAACTGCAGAACTTCTGAAGGCAGGAGGTGACCACTGTGCAGAATGGCTAACACGAGTCTTCCACAGAGTCTGGACGAGCGTAGTTGCACCTGCCAATTGGAAAAGAGGCGTCATTCTCCTATTCTACAAAGGCAAAGGCAGCCGGCGGGAGTGTAAAAACTATAGAGGTATAATGCTCTTTTCCGTTCCCACACTTTTTTCCGTTCCCAGGAAAATCTTTGCATCAAATCTGCTATCAAGGGTCAGAGCGCTTTCTGACGAAACAACAGCCTGAGCAGATCGGTTTTACTCCTGGTTGTTCCACCATTGACCGTGTACTTGGACTGAACCTTATAATTCAGACCAGAAGGGAGTTCAACCAACCACTATGGATACGTGGATCTCAACGCAGCCTTTGATTCTGTAGACTGGTCTGCACTGTGGAAACTAATGCTATCATTTTCAGTAGCTCCAATTTGCTCGGTGCCCATAGTAGAGTGTGACACGGGACAACTTTTTATCCCCATCCCGACCCTGCACCCAAACATTTCTCTCCTTCCCTGCCTCATTACTGCATTGCTTCTCCCATCCTCACCCCATTCCTGCCACATTTGTCCCCTTCTCAGCACCATACCAGCAATTTCTGTCTCCAAAGTATGCCAACTTTAACAAAGGGGTGCGCTTATATTAATTTACTACTACGTTTTTGCTTCAAAGTTCTAGCGCTCTTCTTTCGATTGTTTAATGGCAATATAACTGTTTAACCCATTCCCGGGCAACGCCGTCTTAAGACGGCGCCCGAAAATCATATTCAGACGGGTAAAGCCGTTTATAAGCGGTGCTCACGGTTAGAGCACATAAGGATGTGTCAGTAAACTCCGGACATTGAAGTTTTAAAAACCGCACATGCAAAAGCGACTATTCGATTTATTTACTATCCATTCGATAGATGGCAGCACTTTCTTCACTGTTGTTGACTATAATATAAGCAAGAAAACTTGCCGATGATCGTCCAACTTGCCGTTGATCGTCCGTTGATTTTGCATTGAAATGCCTCGAAAAAGACTCAAGTCTGGAGTTTGAAAAATCATAACTCCGCCAATTTTGGCCCGATCTTCAAAATTTTTGCACCATTCTGTTCCAATTACACCGCCCTAGAACTTTCGATGATCACAGTTGGGGTCACTTGCTGAAAATTTTTGCTATTGCGCTTTGAAATTTTTTGGGAGGGTCCTGATTTTCGCATATAGCCTCAGGCTGTAGAGTGGACCTACCCCAAAATTTTCTTTTTTGGCATGCATGGTTGCGAAAGAGCAATAAAAATGCTAAACAACAGTGCAAACCGCATCTTTCTAGCTTCTATACAGCCTGAAATATACCTGGAGTTGTTGTCGTTTTTCATATTGAAAATCTGTTCCCAAAATTGTCATTTCTTCAAGCAATGAGTAATATTGTTTGAAAAAGCATAACTGCTCCAAATTTTGTCCAATCTTCAAAATTTTTGCATTATTCTGTTCCAATTACACCCCTTACAAAGTTCTTTAATCACAGTTTGGGGTTACCACGGAAAAATTGTTGCTATTGGGGCTTGGAACAAAATTTGACCAAAATGTTGGGGAGGGTCTATTTTTGGGCTGTAGGTGGACCCTACCCCCAAAATTTCCTTCTTTTGCACGGATGGTTCAAAGAGCAATAAAAATGCTAAACAACGGACAAAAACCGCATCTTTATAGCTTCTATATAGCCTGAAATATAGTAAGTTTAAAACTTGTATGTTCACATTTTTGTAATATGAACGCCTTTTTCTAAATTAAATACCCCGATTGGGGACGACTTGAAAAAATTAAATCCCCCTGCAACGGGTTAAAGTTTAAGCCCATGAACAAAAACGATTTTCAGCAGCATCGGCGCTCAGCTTAGTGCAGTGTTTCTCGAACGTTTTTTGTTTTGCGGCACACTAGAAATACGCGAAAACATCGGTGGCACACTTGAGAAAAAGTCACAATTTTGTGCTGTTGAAAGACATAAAAACCTTCCCTTGTGGAAGCCAGCAAACACCATTATGGTATAATAGGCACATATATTCGGAATCCATTGCCTCGCAGAGCTTTGAAAGAAGTCAAGATTTAAGTGGTCAGGAAGTTCACAACTTGATTAGCTTGGTTTGGAACAGACTGCAAGTCCTCTCTGCCAGTACACAGCCACTCTGCCGATAAGACCCCTACGGTACCTCTGCCTAGGTGCCATGTAGAAACTGGAAACCTTGTGCATCTCCAGCTACCTATGAGAATCAAGCTCCCCAATCAAACCAGACACAGGACAGGGGTTGTATCTTAGTGGCTTAGGCGTACTTGGTCCCACGTAGTCTTAACTGCCAATTCTCAACCCCTCCCCACACCAGCATCGTCTCATATACCAAGGGGCATGGTATGCGATGCTGTGCCTCCCAACCTCCCAGGTCCTAGGGGTCAAATTACCAAGACTCTAAATTTATCAGACTTGTTGGTGACACTACGGCCCTCACTGGCTCTACGTACAAGATAGTGTTGAAGCTGTCATTGAGCTGAGACATTTAAAACATTGACATTTTAAATTTAATAAAATTTCCACCAAATCCCACGGCACACCTGATAATCTCACGCGGCACACTAGTGTGCCGCGGCACACAGTTTGAGAAACACTGGCTTAGTGCCTTGGTCCTCCATTGTGCGACCAGCCAGTGAAAACACCATTATTATTATTCATCATCATCATAGTTGCCTTCTGCCAACTCAGTAACAGCAATTATTATTATTGTTATTATTATTATTATTATTATTATTATTATTATTATTATTATTATTATTATTATTATTATTATTATTATGAATGGGACAAGATGGCGACAAACCACGTCAATGGTGAACAACATGAAACCGAACTGCTCAGTGCAGAGAAAGCACAGAGACTGTAGTCGAACTCTTTGAAAAGGATGAATTGTTGACAATCTTTACGGTCAGAGCAAAATTAAACCAAAGATGTCAGTAAAACTACCAAGAATGGAGATGATAATCCAACAAACTCACAACACATGCAAGCAGCTAAAATAACACTGCCAGAAAGTTTTTTATTGTTATGCTCAACTTGATAATATTATTACCACTACTGCAGTATAACAGTAGTACATGTAAATGTCCCTATTTCCATGGTTTAACCACATGACATGTATCAGTTACTGTGGTAATACCACAGGTTTTTGTTAAATTGTCTCCATTAATCCATTGAAAATATATCTGATGTGGGTAAGCCATCTGTAGCCATCTTTTAGAGCTAACTCCAATTGCTCAGTTGGGTACGCGGACCTTGTTTGTCCAGGCTACATCCAAGCCAGCTTGTGTTTTCGGTGAGTTTTGGCATCATATAATAGTAGTGTTTATATTTGATTGTCAGAGAGAGCATCGACACTCATCTGACAAGATGATCCACACTTTGTGGTTATGTTGCAGCTTCATGGCCAGACTAGATGATGCATTGTTGCTCATGAATATCTATCTCTGAGCCTTGCCTGCATCAGTCGCATTTAGCCTCAGGATAGTACTGGTGAGTGCTGTTTACCACTGCCACAGATGTTTTTTGACTTCACAGTCTCTCAGCGCTGGTTCTGACATTCTACAGGGATGCCTCTTAGGAGTCACAGGCACTGTTCTAGCCTTTGCTCAAGGACTATTTATGGCGAGTCCAGTGGTTCCTGGACCCTGGGAGTCAGCGCCAGCCTGGTCAGGGAAAGGTTCTGCACCTCCGTCCTCGCCCGCTGCTGTTGCCTTATATTGTTGCAAATCATATCAATGCATGGGATCCAACCAAAACGATGTTCACTGTTTTCCTCCTGCCACAAGACTGATCGTATGATCAAAAAGACTGTATCATCTTTAATCAGACAATGGACAGACGCGAACCGTATCCTCAATCCAGGAAAGACAGAGTTCTTTGGGTCACTACCCCGAGCAGTCATCTCATCGGCCACAATCCGTTCACGATTGATTCTTACATTGCGCCCGATGACTGAGCTCTTAAAATGTTCTTCTGGAAAGGTGCTCTGATCACCCAGGCAATAGTCAATGTCCGATCCGGCAGTGCTACTATCACCTAAGAAGGAATCAAAGCCATTCGCCGTTATCTTCCACTACTGGATGTTGATAATGTTTGCAGGAGATCATCCTGACACGCCGTGGATTACTGTAACAGTCTACTTTTCAGACTCACAGCCTACTGAACCGCCTTCAATCAGTTCTAACGCCCTTATATTCGATAGGTGGAACGAATCCACATGTTACGAGACCACCTTCACTGGCTCCGGATACCTGAATGGATAGCATTCAAACGATGTTGGTTGACGTTCAGAGCTTTAGACCGTGCTGAAAACTCCTTTAACATGAGGTTCTTTTTCTTCAATGTTAATATGCACTTTAGAAGTTCTCTGTTGATGATTAACAAATAAGCAATGCTGAGCAATAAATGAATTCCTTTTCTTCAACACAAACACAATTATATTCACAATTTCTGAACAATTCAACAACATGTAAATTCTTTCTTTATACAACTCTCGTCATTTGAAGATGCACACAGTCTCTTGTAAAGTCAACTCTCATTAACAAGCGATAAGAATATACATTTCTCTTTGAATGTCATGTTTCTTTATAACATATTCTTTAAATTTCTAATATTTCTGCTTATTTCTCAAAACTTTGTTCTCTATATTTCAGAACACAAATCTCCATTCTCTTTCTAAATGCCTACAACCTTCAGGTCTAGTTTTTGCACCTGTCATTAACCTTACACATCCATTCATTCACTCCCAAGCCACCATACCACACACATGCATAACCTCCTTCACACCCCAATGCACAAACCAACTCACCTCCCACACACCCAAACATACCTAAACACACATAAACATAACCAACATTCTTCCTAAATATCACTTTGTACATGCTGTCCGGAGTATTTATCTCACTTGTGCACAGCACCTCCCAGCTGATGTCCAGCAGATCATGTCGCCGAGTCCAGCATGCTGTCCCTCCCCGTCTAAGACAGCCAAACTCGGGGATAGATCTGTCTCGAGGGGAACCCTAGACTTTGTTCCATTGAGGAAATAACTTGATGAAACCACTGTTTGCAATGAAACTCAAAAACGCATCTTTTGTTTCATATCAGAGGCTTCTGTAAATCTCTTGATATGGCCTTAATGAGAGCCCTATACAAATGGACATTTATAATAATAATAATAATAATGTTACAGCCAAGTTTCTGATAGTGCATCAGCATTTATTCTAATCAGTGTTCCCTCTAAGCTGCGCAATCATGCACTGGCGCACAAGATTTTTGATAGTGGCGCACAGCTTTTCTTCTGTGGCGCACAAATGCGCATTCCTATCGTGACAATTTCCGGCAATCTGCGGTAAACAAGTTTACTAGTTAGTTAACTGATGCGCTAAAAGTCCTAAACTACATCCAAAGCACTATATACTGTAACTTTATAAATTTACTTACTTAAATCTTTTGTTGGATATCGTTGGTCATGTGACTGTTGACCTCATCCGAGAGTAATAACTTCCGGGTCTTTCATTTTTAAAAATAGTAGTGCATCAGTTTTTCGCGCTGAATATTTATGAGAAATTTAGCCATATAGAAACGTCGAAGTGAAAATCAGAAATAAGTAGTTCTTGTCTGGAAAAGAAATGAAGCTTCAAAGACGAATGGCTGACGCAACTTGTTTTGGTTACCGACACCCAACGTGCACATGGTTGTGAAAATGTGCGACAGTTGAACCAAAGTAATTTTTTATAGACATGAAAAACTGATTAAACTATCCAGGATATAATTATAGTCTCTTATTAAACGAAAACTAAATTAAATTCAGGAAACAGATTTGCAAGCAATACACAAACTTTAAATTTAGGCTACCATATGTCCAGTGTTTATTCTAGGCCTTCTCTGGGGGATTCCCCCAAAAAATGAAAAAATCTCCTCCCCTCCAAATTTTTATATGTTGCATGGGGAGATGGAAATTTCTCTCCAAAAGTGTGGTGACGGGGTTTTTTATTTTTGAAGAGGGGAAAAATAAGGAAGAGAACATTTTCGCTTGTCATAGAGCGTTTAAGAAGGAAAGATGACTTTTTTGCTCGTCACCACATTTTTAAAGGACGATAGCCTTTTTTGCTCATCAAGATTTTTGGAGACATCAAATCTTGTCCTCCCAAACACTTCAAAATCTCCCCCCAATGTCAAGGTGGCTAGAATAAACACTGCTTATGTGAGAAGATTAGATCAGGGTTGAAAGATACATTTCAAGAGATGATCATATTTTTGTCATAAACAAGAGCAATAAAGTGAACTATATTTATTGTTAGTGATATGTGACACTTTTCAAGCAAGTGCTGATTGTGAAAGAGGTTTTAGCTTAATGAATTCCATTTAAACTAATGATAGGAATCGCTTAGAAACTCATCATCTTGATCAGTTGATGCAATCAATGATGCGTATTAAATTGAACATTGGTGAAGGGTCTACCATCAATTTGGACAATTTTTATAGCTTCTGGAAAAACGAAAAAGGACGAAGAAAAATGTGTAAAACCTATTTGTATCTATTATAATATTAAACAATTGCCAAACAATTATGCTTTTATTCAATAACTTTTGATGTTTAAATTAAATTGTGTGACTTCTATGCTTTGATCCTTCTGATTTCCGCCGGAATAGTATTCCATAGAAGTGGTCCGCCTCGTGAGAACGCACGATCTCCTAGGGTAGGGACCTTGAGCGGCCTCGGGACAACAAGGTCTAGAGAGGACAATGATCGTAGTGTCAATCTTTAGAATACAGTCTTAAAACATGCCTGTTTGATTTGGCTTTTCCCTCTTAGATTGCTCCCAAGTGTTCTGACAGATCTTCTGGATTAACAAGGCTCTAATTCTATTTGGATTTGGTGCACCGTCGGCTGATGCCCTGGGCAATATGATAGTGGCATCATAGAAGTTTATTGATTGATTGATTGATTAATAGACAATAGGAAACTTTTGTTGCATGGCCTAACATTTTAATGCATTAAGCATAGTGTTTCTTTGCAGACATTCTTTGGATAATTGTAGTGGCTCACAGATAAGTCGACTTAGTGTTTTAAGGTGAATTTTAAATTATAAATTTTTGATTTATATATATACTCGAACATATATGGTAATCATTTAAGGCAGGGGTGCACAACTTGCGGCCCGCAGGCCAGATTCGGCCCACCAAAGGTTTTTATCCGGCCTGCGAGACAATTTCGAACAACACAAGAAACAGGCCCGTCACTAAAATTCATTGTAGAAAATATAGACCATGATCATTTTTTAATGCACTACAGTCCAAAGACTATTGGCCTACTAAAAATTGTGCAATACCTAGCAACCATACACGTTGGTATCATTAGGTGGGCGATAATAAACACCTTAAAGCATTCTTTGAACACATGCTTCTCTTGAAATTATAATATCTGTTTCTACGATTACTGAAGATATCTCAGCCCGAAGCGAAAAAGTGCAAAGTAGATTTCAATAAATGACAGTTTAATGTTGAATGCAAGCATCAGTATTTCATGGGCTTGCTTACCAGTAAATTAATGTGTTTGATCTGTCATGAATCAGCCAGGTTAATGAAGAATACAGTTGTAGGCGTCATTGTGAAACAAAACACACTGATATTTATAACGACTTGCAAGGTGAGTTGAGAAAACAAAAATTTGAGCAGTTAAAAAAGTATCACATGGGCCAACTACAAAGTGGTCCAGGTAATTGCCAAGTCTTCACAGGGTTTCTCACATGGCGAATTTGTTTCGTGAAAATCTCTTAAACATCTGCACAGAAATATGTCCAGGAAAAGAACCTGGTCATCAAAGTTCCGATATCATGGTTTGGGAGTACTTACAGTATTTTTTGTAAGCAGACTCTATCGATCATGAACCCGAATAAGACTAATTTGCAACCAAGCTTAACTTCCATTTTAAAGATTGCAACAACTGAACTAGAGCCAGACATCGAGAAATTAATTAAAGGCACTCAGTCGCATCCATCACATTAGATTAGAATTATTAGATTGTTAGATTAATCCGTATCTTTGCAAACTGCGCAATGATACGTTGATAGGAAAATAAGTAAAATACAAGGTTTAATTTTATATTGATTCACTTTGATACAGTATTATAAGTATTAAGTAGTTCAATTACACACAATATTAACGTATTTTGAGGTTACTATTATACAACATGCATTTTTGTTTGTTCAGCCAGTGAGCTATGTGAGAGCATTGAATTTGGCCCTCGGTCTCAAAAGGTTGTGGACCCCTGATTTAAGGTGTTAAATTTGTGTTAGTATGTGCTTATAGTTTTGTTTTCTGTTGCTGATGAGATGTGAATTTTAATGGTTTAATTCAGGCCTCTTGCACAGTTTTGGCTGTATTTTTAACTTGTTTGTTATTACTTCTTAAGTGCTTGTTTGAATTTCAGGTTTTTTGTAATTTCAGGTTTTCTGTATCACTGTAATCACTGTACTTAGATCTCAAAATTAATTTAATGAATTTGTAGTTAAAAAATTAATACACTTAAAACTTTTTGTAAAATATTCTTTATAATTTAGGTATGTTGTTTGGAGGTGGAAAGGTTGAGCCAAGAGCAGTCATTGAATTGCATTAAGGATGATCTTTATAATCAACAGCAGGGAAATATGGATCTTCAGGATCGCATTTTGAAATTGGAAAAGGCAGAAAATATAATGCATGAGTATGAATCTAATTATTAAATTTTAATACTACTGTGTACAGGCATGTCGGGACGAATTTTTAGCAGGGGGTGCAGATTTTCAGAGTCAAAGAGGTTGGTTGTTAAATTTTTTTCGGTCGACAAGCAAAAAAGGTCATTTCCTATATATATATTTCAGTTGACAAGGGAAAAAGTAAAAACTCTACACACTCCTGCACCCCCACTTTGCCTCGTCTTTAAGGGTGTGCAGCACACCCCCTACTTTTTTCCGGGGGATGCAGCTGCACCCCCAATTCGTACAGGCCGGACTGTGTAACTGTTTTGTCAGAACACTAGGTGTTCTGACAAAACAGGTTAGGTGGCGCCGTATGGGCAGCCTGCAGGTGATTGTGCCTGCCGATAGTTTGTCTTTTCTTCGTTTTTAGTCTGCTGTGACTCTATATTCGGTGTATTGGTTTCGTTCGACTCATCCATCGGAAGCGCTTAGAGGGCGGGTTTTCCTTGTCGCTCATCTTGTTGTTCGAGCGGTGTTCTGTTGTGAGAGGCAGATCCCGTCGTCGTTACTACTTCTCTGATTCTCGCCGGGTGGATGAGGGGCATATCTTACCTGCTCGGCGTTGTGTTCGGACATGGATTATGCAAGCGGCACCGAAAAGTCAAACATCAACTCAACACAGTGGTTACGGCCAGCGGCGAGGCTTTTCTACACGTGAACTCACCTTCTCGACCTATGCTTCAGGGCTGGACACCATCCCTCGGCTTCCCTATGTCGTCTACTCGGCCACCTTTTCGCCGGTTTTTCCCGCCGGAACACACGTGGGGGTGTAGAACCGGACAACGCTGGTGTACCCATGAATCAGGCGCCATGCAATCAGTTCAGGTCGGCAAATTATAGCTGAGCTGCCTAATCACTGTCATTATTATTATTATTATTATTATTATTACAACGTACTGATTAATGTGGTAACTCGTCCTAAAAGAACTGCGTGAACACGTACAAAAACACAAGAAATCACAAGTAGCTCCTGCGGAAAAGCCAGGTTTTAAGCTTCTCTTTTAAGGTGTTGAGAGAAGGAGAGAGCTGCACAAATGGAGGCAGACAGTTCGAAGGCGCATCCTTGGAACGACCAGTGAGGTGGAACGGGCGGATCTCAAGCGTTGCCGACCTTCCAAGTTAGCTACTCGTACCAGTTCAGTCGCCAGGTATGCAGGGCCGACACCATTCAGGCATCGGTAGGCTAATAACGCGAGCTTGAAGTGGATTCTTTCTGGCGCTGATAGCCAGTGCAAATCACGGCGATGGAGTTACGTGTTCACCTGGTGGAATATGGCAGATCATCGAGCAGCCGTTAAGAACGGACTGAAGATGATTGAGAAGGTATTTCCGTATTCGGCGAGAGTAGCATTGCCATAATCTAATTTGGTCAACACCAGAGTGGAGACCAGTGTTTTGAGTGCAGTGGCTGACACTGAGCAACTTCTAATCAGCCTGAGGGCATTGAAGCATCCAGCCATAGTCTTCGAAACGTGTGTCTTCATTGATACGGTGCTATCCAGGAATATCCCGAGGTTCCGCACCGATGACACTGGCTGGACATCAATTCTGTCGATGCGTATGCAGGTAGACGGGTATCAAATGTTTCTGCCTTTCAGCAGCCAACCAAAAGGACCTCGGTCTTAGCAGCATTGAGCTGTAACCGATGCGACTTCAGCCACTTGGACAACTCTGTCAAGCACAGCGTGATTCTCTGCTGGAGCAGTTCAGTTGTTGCAGGGGAACAGCTCCCGTATACCTGTGTATCATCTGCATAGAGGTGAGCGTGCAATCCAAACCGCTGAACGATGCTCACTATGTCAGCAATGTAGAGCACGAAAAGAATAGGTCCCAGGAATCAGACCCCTGTGGAACCCCGCAATACCTGGTTCAGCAGCGTGAGCTGGCGCAGCTGCGTGCTGCGTGCAATCGATAGGTAGGAAGCGAACCACTGGAGCACTGAGCACTCGAACGAAGCTTCCATCTTACGCAACAGCGTGCCATGGTCCACCGTGTCAAAGGCGGCAGTAAGATCCAGCAGCACGATGACTGCTACATCCCCCTGTTGAGCGCATGGAGAACAGGACGGTTGATATTATCCCAGATTTGTTCAAAGAGTATCGACTTAACGCCTTGTTCCTCACTGAGACATTATTATTATTATTATTTCTAGACAATTTCTCCAGCGAAGTAAACAAGGCTAAGGCCTACGACAAAGCGCTTTGACATAATTCTATCAGTAAAATCCAATATTAAATAGGCGTGTTGTTAAGTTCCTAAGAAAGGATTCCGCAGAGACAGCTTCCGACACAACGTCAGGTAACGAGTTCCAAAGTAACGGATTACCTTTGGAGAATGACCTTTCTCCAAACTTGGAGGTCTTTGACGGAGGAGGGACAAGCAGTAGGACTCAACGACTCGACCGAAGCTTCATTCTCGACTCATTTGACGTCGTTCGCTGCACCAGCACACTCAGATATTCTGGTCAGTGTGGGTCATAAAGGGCTCGGAAAGTGAGCCAACAACGCTTGTAAACAATACGCTGTTGAACGCGTAACCAGTGGAGGCGATCTCTCAGCAGTGGCGTGATGTGGTCATTCCAGCTACAACCGAAGACCACTCATGCAGCCAGATTCAGTATGGACTGAAAGTCGATTTAGCTTGTTTTCTGATAGGCCTAGCAAGACACTGTTACAGTAGTCCATTCTTGACAAGACAAAGGCATGAATGTCACAATAGCATCGTTATTAGGCGACTGTGGTATGGGTTACAATGTCATTGAGGCGGCCCAGCCTCTTTTGATGGGTGATCTTCCTGACAGCGACTGTCTTGTCAGGTATGGCGGGCTGGCCGTCATCTCTACATCAGGGACTTGTATTGCTAAGATCATGTCAAAGTTCGAGTCCACGATGTTCAAATACCTCTGCTGTCGGATCGGAAACGGCCTGGCGTTGGTCATGGCTGCGGTTGTTTATCGGCCGGGCTCTCAGCGGGTATCTGGGCAATTCTTCTGCAAGCTCTTGGCCCTGCTGGAGTCACTTGCAACCTACAACTGTCCGGTCCTGATCGTTGGCAATATGAATGTTCATCTCGAATGACCTTCAGGTCCTGACAGAAACAGGCTTTGACAGCTTATCCAGTCTTTCGAGCTTGTACAGTGCGTCAGTGAATAGACTCATGAACAAGGTGGCCTGCTGGACGTCGTAATAACGCCCGTGGATCGAGCCCCAGACAACGTCAAAGTCATCTCGGATAAAGTTATAAGGGTTAGGGTTAGGGTGATGAATCATCCTGAGATGAATAGTCCTAAGATGAATAGTCCTCCTGATGAAACGTCCTGAAATGAATAGTCCTTGATATGAATCGTCTGTGTTGAATCGTCCTGAGATGAATCGTTCTGAGATGAAACGTCCTGAATTCGAAAATTTGCCATAGGCATTCATATCAATGCTTCTCAATGATTTTAGAAATTTTACCAGAAAATTGGAAGTTATTACGTGTATTTAATGCTTTTATTGCTTTTTAATGTTTCTTAATAATGTTTATTAGTTTTATAGTATCTATGAACTTTCAGGCCAGTAAATGAAATTTTAAAAATTAAATTATAAAATTTCATGATATTTGCATGTGGAGTCATGATTATTTTGGTTAAATACTGTATGCATTACATAGACAGCCAGCATATCTGTCTGCTCCTTCATCTGAAAAAATATAGTGCAAAGTAATTATTTTAAAAGAAATTATTTCAAGTTGTTATAAAAATCAGGGCTTTTTTGGGCCGGAGCGAGGCAGAGCGGCGCTCCGGAAAATCTGGACCGCGTTCCGGAAAATTCGAAGACTGGTTTTTAGCAAAATTAAATTATTAAATAATTTAAATAGAAAATTTAGAACTATATCTATTGTCTGTATCATTTTTCAAATTTCTGATTACAAATGTGGCATGAGTGATGATTTTGTTAATTTGTTATGGATGATCACGGGCCTTCTCAGCAATCTCCGCATAGATAGGTGCGTTTAAATAGTATATCTATGGGCTTCGATGATCGCCGCCATTGTTGTTTAGACTAATTTTTGTTGTTGTATTGTATTGATTATAATCATTATATATATATATACTGTATATAGCTACGTGACTATGTCATGTTGACAAGTGACTTCCGACTGTTGTGCTCCGGAAAATATTTTTTTACAAAAGCCCTGATAAAAATAAATATTTAAAATCACATTTATATTTATTATATTGTACAGAAGAGAAATTCTGTTGAGAGAAACAGTGATTCGAGTAGCTGAGCTTGAATCAGTGACACAAGACCAAAGAGTAGAGATAGAACAGTTTATGAAAAGAGAAGCTGAACAGTTGGCATTCACAAGTCGTATTTCAGATAAAAACACTCATCTTGTGGCTGAAAACTCAAGAGTTAGTTATGAGGTTAGTAATTTTATTGACATTTAAACCTTTTGAAATATTTTAACAGGTTTCATTGCTTAAGACAGAGGTACTCAAACTTTTTTAAAAACCGGCCTACATTGCGTATTCCATTGTTCGTGAGGGTCCATTGGTTACAATGAAAGTCCTATTATTCCTATGTCTGCTACAGCATAGTAGGCAACTATGAGTATCTACGGGTCCTCTTAATGGACTGTTATAAGTGAGTCAAGGCAACAGATACAAATGACAAAGACCAAATGCAAATAATAAATTTTAAGATGACATATTGGTAATCCTCCACCTGAAAAATGTTTTTTTAGCAGGGTCTGAGTCTGAGCCCCAGCTGTAGAAATTGTTAGTAATATTATTAATAGATGGCAAGCTCTGGTGCATATTTTAAAGACTTAAACTGTCATTTATTACTGAGTTACCAAGGGCTGTCATAAATTAGGAACAATACGAAGACGAAAACGGGCGTTAACATATGATTACAGTGACAACAGTAAGTAACCAAACTAATACTTTTGATAACTACAGTGTAGGTCCTTTAATAAATAGATGCTTTAGAGGGTATTTTCCTGTGTTGAAAATCACTAAAATTCAGGTTCAAAATTTTAAGACATTCAAAGAGCTGTAACCATCCACAATAACCATCCTTGTGGTTCGAACTGTGTACTGTGGGCCACGGTTTGAGTACCCATGTCAAATACTGTAATTTTATTGATTGAAACGTGGACTTGTATAGAATATTTTGAATATAAGACATGATGTTCTAATGTATGTGTAATGAGCAATGTAAAACGCTCTTGGCTTTAGCCTTAGCTATGCTATAGCGTTTCAGAAATTATCTATGTAATAATAATAATAATAATAATGTACTTCACACATGTATGCTATTTTTGCGTAATACTTGAGGAATTATAATCACGCAATCAAAGTTTTTACGTTGTGAGGCACCTTTAGAAATGTGTCCTTTAGCCTTACAAGTATAATGAAGTTAATCTTCAAACCAGCTGAATGAGCAATTAATAAAAGCTGTTACTAAATCCATTCATTTAAGGAGAAATCTTCAGAAGTGGTCTTTTCCAAATTCTGCAGGATGTTTGTTACTAGAAAGGATTCATGCTCCTAAATGAACAAATGCAACAAATTCTAATAGATTTTAATAGGTCTTCATTGGTAGTTATTATAATGACAACAAAGGTGAAAATGGTGCCATAAATGTCGCTGTTGTTAAATATTTGTGTGGTAAGGTAATCTTAAGTGGAATGTTTAGTAATGTAACTTTGCTAAAATGTTAACTACAGATAGAGTTTGTTTATAAATTAAGATTATCAAAGCACATTATGCTTTTTTGTGTTCTATATTAGAATTAATACAGTGACATGTGTGCTGGATGTAGGTTATAATTATGATTGGTTGCAGAAAGTTTAATCCACCTCTATTAATGTTATTTCTTCATTTAGATGTGCAAATTGCTTTAAAAACATAGTGCCTTCAACTTTTGATAATTTGTCATACATTTATTCATTAATTATATCATTTATTGATGCCGTCATTTGTACTAGGAGTCCAAGTTTTGATGCTTCATGTTCCATCCTTAGGAGGACATTTATAGGATAATATCCTTGTTTTCCACTTCATGTTCATGAATCCAGACTGTTGTGGCCTATGCTTCTGATGGGTTCAGTTGAGCCAGAAGCACATGCACAGGTGCCTTTTCAGGGGACAGATATAAGAGTAACGGACCTGTAACTGTGGCATTCAGATCGAGATCTGATCAAATTCAGATTTGTGAAGCAATGTGGGGAGGTGTTCAGCAACTGGGGTGATTGCACCTTCAACAGTTCTGCAGACTTCATGTCATCTGGTAGAAAACGAGGATTCAGAATCTTGCCTCAACATCAGTGACCTCACTATCAATTTACCAGTCAGTACTGTATTTTCGCACATATAAGACGCTCCCACGTATAAGATGCACCCGATTATAAGACGAGGGTTTTGATGATTTGTGTTTTAAAAATTATGGATAGGATGCTTCCATATATGAGATACACCTACAGAGTCAAATACTGAGTCTCTATTCAGTTACCAGGTTAACTACATTCCTATTTCTGAGTATCTCACCTGAATGTGGCTACCCGCGGAGAGCAAGAGACGGGAGAGAAGAGGGAGAAAGGAGGGCGGGTAGGAGAGAGTCCTTGAATTGGAAGGGGTTCCATCAACTGTCATAATGTTAAAATAGACATCAATAATTTAAACATCTAACACAAAATTTTTATTTAGTGATCCAATCAATTACAATCATCTTTCATTTCCATGTCGCTGCCAACTTAGAGAAAGACAGACAGACAGAGAGAGAGATCACCTTGAATTGGAAGGGCTTCCCTCTACTGTCGTCGACCGTCATATAATGTCTACACTTAAGTTGCTTAACTGTCTATTGTGGAATCTATTCAGAATCCTGATTAATCACAATCCTCATTCACTTAAATGCCATTGCCGGCAAAGAGAGTGAGAGAGACAGTCAGACAGACAGAGAAATACTGACAGACAGAGAGATTGCCTTGAATTAGAAGGATTTCCCTCCACCATTTCTACTTGTATCTACTTGCAGTGTTGGATTTATTTATTGATGATGACTTAGATGCCAGTTCTTCGTGTTCGAAAAATTTAGATAAGACGCCCCAAGTATAAGATGCATCAAGGGGGCTAATTGTGTAAAAAATCATATAACCCAAGTCTTATATGGGCAAAAATATGGTATCTGCAATGACCACTTTCTGCTATCTTGGTGCAATTGGCTCTGATTCCATATCTCATAATGAACTCCACAGATGTATTTGTATTGCATCAAATACTATGCATCAGATGAACCATGTCTGAAATCAATCCACTCTAAGCATCCAGGCTAAGGTCTGCATCTACTTGTACTGCATACTACCTGTCCTGCTTTACCAGCATGGGTAAACTTTTTCTTTAAAGGGCTGCATGAAGCCTAATACTACATTAGTCGGGCTGCGCATAAGAAAGGCCAAAATGTTTATAATTTCAAGTGGAAAAAAAGCGGAAGAATTTTAACCTTCCTAGCGTTAACCCCGAGTTGCGGTCGTTGGAGAATTCTGAAACTAATAGCGTTAACCACGAGTTGCGGTGGTGTATTGTCTACGTCTCCAGTGGAGCAGGTGCAGCTGCAGGAAACCCACTTAATTGTTTTGGTGACACGCCCAACCAAATGGAGCCGCGGTCTGTGGCAACGAGGTATTCTTAGTGGACACTCTGAGCCAATTATTGGCATTCCAATATCAATGCAATCCAAAAGGAGCGAACCATTGTTCTCCGCTGAATAGTGTGACATATGGGACGGTCCTTCGGAAGCAATGCAAGAATGCTTGGAGCACTTTCTGCATGGAAAAGTGCCAGAGAATGTAACCTCAAGGAGGTTAAATACTGTTTCCGAATCCATTATTGCATTGCAATGCCATAATACGATGTAAAATCTGTGGTGACCTTTTGTACTTGTCCTGACAGTTTGAGGAGAAGTTGGAGGCACGATCCCTCTTTTACCTGAACACTGTCAACCCTTTCTAAGATTTTAAAATAAAGTGACATGTTTCAATAGAATAATTTCAAATGATCTCACTTTCTGCCACTCGTATGCATATTTCTAAATGATCTCGCACGCAGTGTGGAATCCAGTGGCAGGTGACGTGTGGCCCGCAGACCGTAGTTTACCCACCCCTGTGCTATCCGGTAGTGAGACATGGATTCTGGCTAAGGTTGATTACAGGCAAGTGGAATCCTTTAACACCCACACCTTGTGTCAGATCCTGGATGCAAAATGGTACAACTTTATTAACCTCTTACAGAGGTTCGCCGTTTATAAACGGCGGTGGAAAAGCATATCCAAACGGCGCTCACCGTTTATAAACGGCGCGCTAGATAAGCGAGTGTGTACCGGGACATAACATTTTTACATCAATCCAACGCGGGAATCGATTTAGTTACCATCCATTCAATAGATGGCAGCACCGTTTTCGATAATGCTGACTATATATGCAAGGGATATTGACTGTAGACTGACCAAGGCTGGGAAATGTATAGGAAAAATCTTCAGCCGGAGGCTAGAAAAATCATAACTACGCCAAATATGGTCCGATCTTCAAAATTTTTGCACTATTCAGTTCCAATTACACTCCTCTAAAACTCTCTTGTTCACAGTTGGGGAGAGTCACCGCTGAAATTTTTTTTATTGAGCTTTGAAAAATTTTTTGTCGGAGATGGTTCGATTTTGGGGTGTAGAGTGGACCCTACCCCCAAATTTTTTTTTGCACGGATGGTTTGAAAGCCCAATAAAAATGCTCAACAATGGTGCAAACCGCATCTTTCTAGCTTCTATATATATAGTCTGAAATATACTGAGTTGTTCGGTTTTTCACATTGAAAATCCGTTTGCGTAATTGTCATTTCAACGAGCAATGGGTACTAGGGTATGAAACTTCATAACTACCCCAAATATGGTCCGATCTTCAAAATTTTTTCACTATTCTGTTCCAATTACACTCCTCTAAAACTCTCTCGCTCACATTTGGGGGTTTACCGCTGAAGACGTTTTGCTATTGACCTTTGATCAAAATTTGAACAAAATGTTGGGGAGGGGTCCGATTTTAGGGTGTAGAGTGGTCCCTACCCCAACTTTTTTCTTTTGGCACGGATGGATAGAAAGCAATAAAAATGCTCAACAATGGTGCAAACCGCATCTTTCTAGCTTCTATATAGCCTGAAATATAGTAAGTTTATAATGTATATGTTCACATTTTTATATGAACGCCTTTTCCATAAATTAATTCCTCCATGGGGGATGACTTTAAAAATTTAATTCCCCCTTTAAAAGGTTAAGAATGAGGAGATTTACAAATGCACCAGTCAAACCAAACTAAGCCAAACTAAGTTCATATCAACTCAGACTTTTCGTCATGTTGCAAGGCTGCCTGAAAATGTCCCAGCAAATGCTGCCCTTTGCCTTGATGTCAGATTGACAGCAGCTGCAGAATTTCAGACAGTTGGAAATGCATGTGAGGGAGACCACCATTTGTCTGGCTTGATAAATATCTCATGACTGCAGCTTAACACCTAATGAAGCATATGAAACTGCACAAAATCGGAAACGGGGGGAGTGATCTCAGCAGTCGTAACCAGCTTTGTGAACTGATGATGATGATTTTTTATGCCAGCTGTCTAAAATTTATTTAATAAGCAATTGGATTTAAAATGCTGAGAATAAATTTGTGTGAATTTAATTATATTTATATAAAGCACTTGGTGTTGTGATTCAGCTTTTTACAGCTAATCGTCGCCTTGAGGAAGCAGAGTTGCAATGCACTGTCCTGAAAGAACAAAATCAAAATTTGGTAAGATTCTCGCCTGTATGTTTAACAGTCGTATGTGGCCAAAATGCTATTAGCATCATGTGTATTAGTTGATTTCTACCAACTCCTGTGGAAAATGTTAGTTTGTTAGAAAGTTAGAATTAGAACAAGAAAACAGCTATCTACACTCTACAGCTATTAACCCCTTTACCGGCTATGACGACTATAGGCAGCAAACATTGACCTTCTGTTAAACTGCTATGATGCCTAAAGGCATCATGCAAATTTCAAAGCCATTCTTAAACCGTCCATGACGCCTAAACTCGTCTTAGTGCAAATAACCTTTAGGTATGTAGTTATTTGATAGATGGCAGCATTTATTTATTTTTTGTATGGTATCTTTTGCAAACTGCAAAATTTTCTCTAAATTCATTGCTACGACTTATGTTCCAACAAGGGGGTGTTCGGGTTAAAAATAATACATATCTACCAAATGTTGTCCGATTTCCAAAATTTTTGATTTATTTTGTTCCACTGACATTCACCTAAAACTTTGCTACTCATCCAAGTAGGGTTATGATGCAAAAATTTTAGCTGGTGAGCTTTTAAACTAATTTTTGGGAGGGGTGCTATTCTAAGCCGTACAGTGGACCATATCCCCAAATTTTTTTCTTGGCACAGATAGTTAGAAAGAGCAATAAAAATGCTAAACAATGGCGTATAAATCATCTTCTTAGCTTTCGTATTGCCTGAAATTTAGTGAATTAAATTGAAGTATTCAGTTTTTAAGAACGTTTTTCCAAAAATACAGGTACAGTGTAAATGGCCAGCACGGTGATGGTGTCTAAAATTTTAATCAATCAATCAATAAACTTCTATGGCGCCAGGGCATCAGTCGATGGCGCACCAAATCCAAATAGAATTAGAGCCAGGTCAATCCGGAAGATCAGTCAGAACAGCGGGGGAGGATAAGGGGATAAGCCAAGTCAAACAGGTAAGTTTTAAGACCAGATCTAAAAGATGATAAATTTTTAGTTTTACGAAGTGATATTGGTAATGAATTCCAAGGCTTAGGGCCAAACACTGAGAAACAACTAGTGCCAATGACAGTGCGAGAATAAGGAACAACAAATGAAAGTCCTGCCGAATACATAGTGGATTGAGCAGTAGGTCGAGGGATTAGTCGCATCCTAAGGTAATAGGGTTCTTTATATAATATGGTTTTAAATACCAAAAGACAAATTTTATAATTAATTCGGTATTTGATAGGAAGCCAATATAGGGACTTTCTTGTTGGAGTTATAGGTTCAAATCTTGGAGTTTTGGATATGACTCTAACTAAAGAATTTTGTACTCTCTGGAGTTTCTGCATATTTGAATTTGTGATGCCAAAAAGCAAGGAATTGCAATAATCTAGGCGACTAGATACCAATGCATTGGCTAACTGAATAAGAACAGGCTTAGGGAGGAGGAGATGGTAAAGGGGTTAACTATATCTTTCTTGAGTGTAAATTACCAGTAATGGTCGCCTTATGTTTCAAGGAGAAGACTTCAGTATATGGTGCATTCATTCATTCATTCATTCATTAGTTCACATGGACGACAGAGGTTCGTTGTGCCAATCTTGTGTTGCGCGAGTTGTGACCGCGACCAATGGCTGAGTGCCATTCATGAAAAATTGTGGAAGGAAGACCGTCGCCGATCTGCCGGGGCCATGTACGGCGTGGTCTGCCAGGAGGTCTTCTCCAGCTCGGAGGAGGACACGTCTCGGTGCGTCGAGTAATAGCTCAGGTGAGAGCGCGGTGGGCCGGAATGTTGTTGTCCTGGCGAGCCACGTGACCGAAGAGAGACAGACGGCGTCGCGAGATAATTTCTGTCACTGGCAGGAGGGCAGTCTGTTTGGAGACTGCTTCATTGGTCATGAAGTCAAACCAGCGAATGCAGAGGAGCTGTCTCTCTCAGCGCATATGGAATGTCTGTAGTCTTTGAGAGTCTTGTGTCTGCAGAGTCCAAGTCTCAGAACCATATAGGAGAATTGGCAGGACGCAGGACTGATAAATACGGATCTTGGTATAGCTGTGTCTGTCTTTGGTGCCATAGATTTTGAAGAGATCTCATGGCAGATGCAGCTATGCTGATTCTGCGAGTAATGTCCCGCTGAACCTGCCATCAGAACTCTGGACACTGCCCAGGTAAGTGAATTCTGACACATTTTCCACCTGGTGTCCATTAACATATATGTTTCCTGCATCTCCTCCAGAACCCAGATTCTGCAGCTTGGTTTTTGTCCAGGACACATGTAGTCCTAGTTTGGAGGCTGTCGACTCAATCTGATTGAGTGATGTTTCTAGGTTCATAACGGATGTTTCCAGAAGAGCAACGTCGTCAGCGTAGTCTAGGTCGGAGAAGCTACGTTCCGGTAGGGTGATCCCGGTCTGGCCAATAGCATGCTCCAGGATCCAGTCCATAGCCCTGCAAAAGAGTGCTGGAGCCAGGACACAGCCCTGACGGACTCCTTTGGCAGTGAAGAATGCCTCAGATAGCATGCCATTGATGCGCACTCTTGCAGTCGTGCCCTCGTGTAGGTTTTTATTTAAGCTCGATAAGAACGTTGGAACACCAATACCTCTGAATGCCATCCAAAGTGCCTGACGGTCTACAGAGTGGAAGGCTGATTTCAGATCAACGTAAGCCACCAGCAATGGTCTGTTAAATTCCCGGTGGATTTCGGACAGGAGTCTGAGTGCGAGAATCGCGTCCATTGTGGATCGGCCCGCCGTGAATCCGGACTGCTGTGGGCAACGTTTCACTGTCAGAAGTGGATTGAGTCTTGCAAGGAGCACGTGAGCAAACACCTTTCCAGGAACGGATAGGAGGGTGATTGGCCTGTGACTCGAACATTCGGCCTTTGGTCCTTGTACAGTGCTAGAACAATTCCATCTTTCCATTGAGCTGGTACATGTCCAGTCGTCCACACCCTTGAGATGAGTTCGTGGAGAGCAATGCTAACTGGGTCAATTGCACACTTGAGTACTCTGTAAGTTTCCCACAATAAGTCGGATGGTAGTATAAAGTCGCATGGACCTGGCGTTACCGAATTTCTGAAAATTAGTAGATAAGTCGCTCCTCAGTATAAAACGCTTTAAAAGACGCTTGGTGCCTAACCAGAAAGCGTGAAATACCTGCGTGAAATGCCTGCTATGACATCTTAAGGATGTCTGGTAAGCAAATCTTAGCTTATTAAAAGTGCTTAATAGTAATAGTAAAAACACAATGAACAATTCGTTCATTATACAATTTATGGATGATAAAATCGTATGACCCCAAGTTATAACGTACTTTGGGGTCCATAATATGACCAGCGTTATAACGAGGTCCGCGGTATACTGAAATGGACTATATGCGGCGCTATATAAATTTTATTAGACATGATCATAATGGAACAACCACAATTATCGAAAACCCTTGAAAACATCTTCTTTATGTATAGATCACAGAATAAATGTCGGTGTCATCGTTTTTATAAATTATTTGTTCAGAAATATGCAATTAATTGCAAACGCTTTGGTGTTTTGACAGCGTAAATGGTCGAAATGTGCAGATGAAGCATAATATAATACAGTAATTAACTATTTGTATGCGACTTACTTGATGAATATTAATAAGTAACATTGTACTTATAAATATTCATTAAGTCACTAGAAACTGTTACTTAAAATATTCATTAAGTAAGTCTCCAAAACTGTTACTCGGTCAGGCGCTAATTTAAATGCAGTCATATTGCTTGAAATATTCCACTCAGAGGCCGAATTAATTTAGCTTTCCTGAATTATTTATGGTCATATTTCTGGGACTTTATCTTTGGATGGCTAGCAACTATCTAAAAATATGAGTTTTGAACGCCTAATGGTACGAAATGGCGTCTCTGGTAGTTTCCGATAGCGTGAGACCACGACACCCGAAGATTAGCGTAGAAGATCGCTAGAGCTAAGCTTATGCAGTAGACAGCACAAAAAGGAATAAACAGTCGGTAATTTTGGATCATTCGCGTGATATCAATTTTCTTATACTGTAATTCAGCTTCTAAGTTGGGATGCAAGCCTGTGTCCGCGCTATAACCGAATCACTCAAATGACCGTTGACTTGTTTACGGAGAATCATTTAAGACTGAAACCTTTGGCCTTTGTACGGTCAGCAGTCAAACGACCGTTGACTTGTGTTTACGCGGGATTAATAGAGTTACGAAACCTTTGGGCTTTGTACCGGTCAGCAGTCCGACGATCGTTCCGTTTCTTGTTTGAATAGGCCTTGAATCTAAGGTGCTTTTCATTTAATGTAATTATAGTTTGTGGCGAGATTATCTTGTGAAAACGTCGTCTAACGTGTCAACATACCGGGTAATTCATTGTATGTGAACAGGCATTAAACAAAGAAGCAGCAGTCATCCAGTCAATTAAAAATAAAAAACTGATAAAAGGACTTGGGATTGGATTGTAGTCCGAATACTGCATAAAAGTAAAGCTGGAGAATGGGGTAAATTTTATTACATGTGAAGGGGAAATATATATACAATATATACATGCTAACAAGTGATATTTTGTAAATTTAACATATAAGTCGCATCTGAGTATAAGTCGCCCTCGTTTTTCCGGATGTAAAAAAGGGCGATTTATAGTCCGAAACTTACAGTAGCTCTGGTGGTATCCCATCTGGACCAGTGGCGCAGCCGTGACGTATTTTCTGAATGGCCGTGCGTAAACCTAGGGTTGGCATGTCGATTGATAAAAACAGGACTGTCAGAAGCTGTGGGCGCTTGTTATGGAGGCGGAGATATGTACATGTATGTATATGTGTATATGGTGCAGTTCTAGCAAATTGAGGTTTTGGGCCTTACTATAATGTGTTAGTATTTTCAAGAATATATGCAGTACTGGGTAGCTTATTAAGAAAATATCCAAGGTGAGGTTTTGAAATTTAGTGAAGTGAAATTGGAATATTTATGTATTATTATGTGTATAGTTATAGAGATGTGGTTGTCCTAGTTTTTTGGTAAATTATTATAATACGCTTAATTGCTGATCTTTGGTCTTTGAGTGTAAACAGAAATGTGAGAAGTCATAATATCTAGGATTTTTACCTATTTTTATGCAAGGATGATTTGAAGTAATCCAATATAAATTTTTTGTCTTGTACCAAAAATGTAAAAGAATGAAAAATACTGCACAATTTAAATGCGGATTTCAGATGTTCATCAGATAAATTAATTTAGCTTTCAAAATATTTTCACACAATATGTTTTATCTTGTCAGAAAATTTTATTTACTACTAGCTGTTTACCCGTCAAAAATGACGGGGGAGAATGGCTGTTTTACTACCCGATTTTTTGCAAATGTTCTAGCATTTTGCACAATGAATTGTCCTTAACTCGACGCCTGTCCTTCAACCGAGCTAACGCTCATTCACAGCTGAGTCGACTGAGGGTGCTTTCTATAGAAACAAAAAGTGTTGATAAAGAAGTTGTCGACTATTTTTTGAAAACTGTGATGAAATAACACGAATTCTGAAAATAAATAACAAGTTTCTATATGGAATATTATTTAAACCATTTACGGGGTTCTAAGGAAAAATGTGGGACATATAAAGTCACGGTCGTCAAAATTAATGGTTAGTTCAATAATTCATTAATAACAACATTTTTGTGAATATGCGATTGTCATTGAAAATTTTTTCTTGATCGCCATCAGTGATGGGCAACTAGTTAACTAATTAGTTATTAACTAAAAGTTTAACTAAATTTTTATAGTTTTCTTCATAGTTTAATTAAATATAAATAGTTTAGTTAAAATGCTAGTTTAACTGAAACATTTTAGTTAATAACTAAATAGTTTAACTAAAACTTTTTAGTTGGTGTCCCGAATTCTCAATAACAGTCCATTTTCAATCTATTCTTTTCCAGGTAATTTTTTCCAAACAAACTTGACAAACTTGTGTTCCTGCAGTCTAGACTAAGACCCTTTCATGCCCAGGGTTGTCATATGACAACAGCAGAAACACAAGGCTTTATGTCAAAAAAATGAAACTAGAACCAGCTACTTATTTATTTGTTTAAACAGTCCTCGTATATCTCATGCTAGATAACATTCATTTTTGCTATGAATACGTCATATTCAGACTTGAAGAAAGAACGAATTTGAGTCATTTTCAAATTCATCAAGGTAAACTTTGTAATGTTCTGTTTTCAGTTAAATATGTAGTTTATTTTCATGGAAAATTTTTAAATACTAAATAAAATATGTGTAATCATTTTTCATCAAAGTACATGCTTGTTTGTTGCATATATTTTAACTATGGCATGGCTGTTAAGGTCGTTGCCATATGGCAACAATGGGCGTCTATGGAGGGTCGTTGCCATTTGGCAACAAAAGCCTGACTCGTTTAACAGTTGGTCCAGTGGCAGGCAGAGCCATACGACTGGCTGTTGTAGGATGTATTGTAACAATACACTAGCAACAGCAGCTACCGACCACTGTCGCTCCAGACAGCTATGGTTCCAAAGTCCTGCTCCGATGCACCGGGCTGTAGCTATGCTGTAACTTTCAATAGTGGTTTAATGTCGTTATTGTAGACAATGGATGCTGATTTGGAAATTAGACTGACTCATTCTGGTCGACATTATCGACAGTTAGTTGTGATTCCTGATGCAGACGTTTCAGACACAGAGGTAGAATCAGATGATCCTGATGATGGAACTTCATTACATGGCAACAACTCTGATGATGAATCTGACTGGAGCACTGACAGTGAAGATGTTCCACTGGACCAGTTCCAGCGAAGCACAGATCTAGATGACGATGACTTCCCGTTATCCCATCTCTTTCGTTCCAGTAAATCAGACACCGAGAAGTGTGCAAGCCAAAGGAACATACTTTATAGATGGCGTTCAAAGAATCAGCCCGTTTTTGACGTAATCTGGAAAGACACTCTGCCAGGTGGACCAGATGAAATTGATAATCCTTTCGATTACTTCCTGCAATTCTTCACCCTTGACATGATGCAGCAGATTGTCAAAGAAACGAATGCATGTGCTGTTCAAAAAGAGTCAGGCTTCAGAATAAATATGGACAGTCTGCAGAAATACCGTATATACTCACGTTAAAGTCGAATAATTTAAGACCAATTCACAGGCTTTATATCCTGACTTAGACTTATATGCGAGGCACTAACTGTTGGATAAAGTTTCCATACATAGGATGTCGAAAATAATTAATTTAACTAAAACTTTGTGTAATTAATTACTTTAGGCATATGCTACGGCATCTAAATCAAGGTTGGCATCAGCGATTTTAAGATTTGTAATTTATAGGCGCCATATAAATATTAATTGTAATTTATTGGCGCTACATAAATATTAAATTACTTTTTTAAAAGATAATTAAATTGTTCAAATTGCCAAGAATAAGCGAATAGCAGGTTTAAAGTTTTCTTAATCGTCAGGAATCAATTTGTGAATGTCAAAATTGTTCAGTTTCTCGATAGTTCAAAGCTAAAACACAGTTTTTCAATCAACACAATAGCGCCGTGTGCCCTGCTCGCATCCTCCATTGTTCCGACTTTCACAATCACCTCAAGAGGGTGCTCCGCGGTGACATCACTTCGACTTATACCTGGGTCAATGATTTTAGACACCTTCAAATCCCAAAAATTAGGGGTCGACTTATACTTGGATCGACTTTATTGTGACTATACACGGTATATCGGATTGTTGTTGATAATGTGTGTTGTGCACATGCCTCTCTACCGCATGTAGGGTTGTAACTTTTCCGGAAAAATAGAATGCCCGGAATTATTCCGGAAATTTCCGGAAAAATGAAACTGGAAGTGCCGCTCGCATGTCCATAAAAACATTATATAGCGCTACAATCCTGACAGTTGTTAACAAATGCCCAACAAATGAATAGTAAATAGTAATAATGATAATAAAAATAATAATAGTAGTAATAGTATATTAAAATGATAAAGTTAATAATAAATTTAAGGCCAATTCAAAGGTTATATATCCTGACCTCGGACTTATACTCGAGGCACTAACTGTTGTACTGGTAAAGTTTCCATACATAGCATGTCCGTTGAAAAAATAATTAATTTAGCTAACTATTGATTATTTTCAACATACGCTTATCCTTTATCATCTAAATAAAAGTTCACATCATCATTTTTCACTTTTTTAAGATTATTTATTATTATTATTATTATTATTATTATTATTATTATTATACAACGTTGGAGATTTATGTGATTTTTAATACAGTGACTTAATTTATGGACACATTACAAATTATAAATTACAATAGCTCGTCTCCCCCGAAATAGCCAAGTTTTAAGATTCTTCTTGAAGGTGTCTGGCGTTAAGGGAAAGTTGAACTGAAGAAAGAAGGCTGGCGGTTCCATGCCCTTGCAGCAGTCACGGGAAAGGCACGATCACCTACAGTACGAAGTTGCGACTACGTCAATGGAACGACCAGAGACAGCGGTTCTAGCAGATCTCAGGTGACGCCCGACCTGCCTGATCTGCGACTGATCCATTGTTCTAATTCATTCTGTCGCTAGGTACTCTGGCCCTATACCATTCAGGCAGCGGTAAGCCAGTGTTGCTAACTTAAACTGAATCCGCTCCGGCATTGATAGCCAGTGTAAGTCTGGTTTCAGAATGACTTTACGGTGTTACATGTTCACGAAGGAAAGGACCTGGAAGATCAACCGCATTTTGTGTTCAACCTGGAGACAGTCCAGCAGGTGTTGCGGTGATCCGGGTTCAACTGTCGGAACGTTCGTAGTCTAGTTTGGTCAGCACCAATGATGAAACCAGTGACTTGAGAGCGGTGACAGACACTGATCTTCGTACACTTCTGATCAGCCGGAGTGCGTTGAAGCAGCTGGCAATTGTCTTTGAGACATGGGTCCTCATCGATAATGTGCTATCGATGTGGATCCCGAGATTCGGACAGACAACACTGGTTGTACCTCAAGTCCATCGATGCTGATACAGGTCGTCGGTGTCAAGTGTTTCTGACGCTCAGAGGTGATCCATAATACTTCAGTCTTAGCAGCATTGAGTTGCAGCTGATGTGACTTCAGCCACCTGGTCACCTCGACCAGGCACCTAGTGACACGCGCTGCTGGAGCAGATGAACTGCTGCAGGTGGGCTGCTTCCATATACTTGCGTGTCGTCCAGCGTAGAGGTGTGCTTGGAGCCGAACCGTTGGACAATGCTTATTAGGTCGGCGGCGTGAGGCCGCGAAGAGAGAATAGGCCCATAATTTGCACCTCATGTTCCAAATGCCTCTGGGAACTCCTGACGTTGACTAAACAGGTCGGTTGTGTACCATTGAGCCTGCACAACATACATGCTGCACCGATTACAAGTTAGATAGAGGAAAACCATTGAAACATGTTTTTGTACCGCTCACTCCATGCGATGCCTCCAACTTCTTCAGTAGTGTACCATGGTCCACCGTGTCATATGGCAACAATGCCGGTGAGGTCCAGCAACACCAAGACCGCTACATCCCGGCGTCCAAAACCACATAGGATGTCCAGCGACACTTTCAAAACTGCGGTTTCGGTTGAGTGATGTACCCGATAATTAATGACTGGAATGGTCTGGAAGGAGATTGTAGGTCGTTAGGTAGCGGATAAATTGATGTGACACGAGCCTCTCGAAAATAGTTTAAACAGCACCGAAAGGTTGGAAATCGGTCTAAGTTTAGACTTAATATCAAGCGGTATCCAGGTTTTAACTTCTTGAGTCTAGGAGTGATATAGTAATTCGGGTTTGAAGATCTCGGTACTGATCCAGATGACATCGAATGATTGAAGAGTTCGGATAATTTGGTTATGAAAGGGTTAAATATTAAATAGACAATAATAATTAATGATTTCAATGGTTCATTGACTGAGGGTTTGGGAACGGAGGGTTGGGGCTGGTGGTGGTAGGGCGGGAATGGGTTGGGGTGCAGAGTGGGGTCAGGGTGTGGATTTGAGATGGGGATGCGTTGAAAAGGGGTGGTTGGGAGATGGGACGGGGTCGGGAGGGATGTTTGGAGGAGGAAAGAGTGTTGTGCATGTTTTCGTAACGGGGTCTGTGCGGGTTTAGGAACAGGGTTGAGGCCGGTGGGGGTAGGGTGGGGATGTGTTGGGTAGGGGTGCGGTGCGGGGTAGGATCGGGGTGTGCAGTTGGCACGAAGGAGAATGGTACAACACACAATCAATCAGGACGCTTCATCAAGCCGCAATGAGGATGCTTCAGCAAACGCTCTGTTGATTATGAAGTTTGGTTGCCTATAGCATTGACGTCTTGCAACATCTGCCATGTAGCATGACTGACTTAATTAATGGACAAAGGAAATTATTATATACTAGCTGTTAACTCGTTAACAAGTTAAGGAGTACAAATATCTTGGAAGTTATATAACAGAAGATGGTCGATGTGAACGAGACATAAAAGCTAGAATCGCCATGGCTAAGGAAGCATTCTGGAAACAAAAAGAACTCCTAAGGAGAAACTTAGGATTAGCAACAAAAAAGAGAATATTGAGATGTTATGTAACATCTGTGTTCATGTATTCTTGTGAAGGCTGGACAATAACAAAAACTATGCAAAAGAAAATTGATGCATTTGAAATGTGGTGTTTCAGAAGGATGTTAAAAATCAGTTGGAAAAATAAAATAACCAATGAAGAATGTTTGAAGAGAATGGAAAACAGAAAGACCCTGATGAAAGAGATTGCTAAAAGGAAAACACAGTATGCTGGACATATAATGAGAGGATCATGCACACGGCAAGCTCTAAATGTCTTGGAAGGAAAATATGAAGGAAAAGCAACTAAAGGACGACCACGACGAACATGGCTAGACGACATAAAAAGCTGAACTGGCATAGAAAATTATGGGGAAATGAAAAGATTACATGAGGACTGAGACAGGTGGAGACAAATCGTGACTGCCAACCTTCGAATCGAAGATGGCACACCATGATGGTGATAACTCGTAAAAAATGACAGGGGAGAGTGGCTATCTTCCTCCCCAATTTATTACAAAAGTTCATATTATTACATATAACAATTTTTTAAAAATCTGAAAATGTAAAGCAAATGCGTAGATTATCATTTAAAATTTTTCCTATGTCCTCACTGGGTGGTCTTGGCCCCCTCTTCACCACAGGGCTGCACACCATAATGGAACCTATAACTACTGTTTGGGCCTACAGTTTCAGTGGGATTTGGTGTCCCACGGGAATGCGCCCTCCAGTGTTACTTTGGGCATACGGCTCCTCTTGGGCTTACGGAACCAAAGGGGCTTTGTCTCCCACGGAGGGCTGGGACTTTTTCTCCCCCGGAGGTTGTGCCCCAGTGGAGCTTACAGCCCCCATGGGGGTGCTGGGGCTAGGTCTTCCATGGGAGGCTGTGCCCCCAGTAAGGCCTACAGCCTCACAAGGGGCTGCACCCCGTATAGGACCTGCAGCCCCACACGTTGGGATGCGCCCCTCATTGGGGCCTACGGCCTCCCTTGGGAGCTTGGGCTTGGTCTCCGAAGGGAGGCTGCACCCCAGTAGGGCCTAAGACTCCATGTCGGCTGGGGCTTGGTTTACAACGGGAAGCTGCGCCCTCCTTCCAGTAGGGTCTACAGGCTATTGCCCAACACGGGGGACTGCGTCCCCAATAGGGCCTACGGCGCCATACGGGGTACTGCGCTCCCAGTGGTGTCGTACAACGTGCAGACAATCAGGACGATTCGTCAAACTGCAATGATGACGCATCGTCAAACGCTCCGTTGATTATACAGTTTTGATTATACAGTATGGTTGTCAATGGCAACGTCTTCCAACATCTGCCGTGTATTGTGACTGACAAACAGACAAAGAGAATTATATATATATATATAAGATTTGTTTCTGATATTAGCTTAAATCATTTTTCCATTTGCTATTGCAGTTTCAGTGAGTTACCAATTAAGGTTGGTAACCCACTAACTGGTATACTGGTCCTAAGAGCATGGCTCAATCCTTTTAAACTTAACTGGTTGACCGTAATTTAAATTTGGCCTATAAATGATGCTAACTCTAGTGCCGGCAACATCAAAGGGCTTTGATGTATGTAGGCAGTGCAAGACGCCGGCTTAAGCGCCGGCAATATCAAAGCACTTTGATGTAGGCAACATAAGACCAGAGAGTGTAGAGTTACTAGAGTTGTAGACTACTTCAAGGCTAATCATTGGAAAGACACCTCACTACCGCTAATGACTGGTTAAACAGTTATTTTTTGAATGGTTAACCAGTCCTTTTAAACCAGTGGTTTTAATAACCTTATAACCAAGTTTTGCAATTATTTTACCATTTCATTTTCATTTTTGGACTTCAGCTTAAAAACGAGTGTAAGATAAATTCTTTAGGTGATCTACACTTTCTTGAATTAGGACTTTTGAGTGAGAAATACATGCTTTTGGGTCTAAAATTTAGGTTAAAGTATGGACTTTTCATTCAAAGCACATTATCAGGTTGTCGGGAACATTTACGATCTAATATGCGACTCCGTCTCTACCTCTCCCTCCGTCTAAGACAGTGATGTTGGGGGAAAGATCTGTAACCTGCAGAAACCCTCTACTTTGGAATGCGCTTCCTGTTACTGTGACATCGATTACATCTGTGGATTCGTTCCTGACCACTCTTAAGACGCATATTTTTCGAGTCTCCTATGAATAGTTACCGGAAAATTCTAGGACCATCTTTCTGTACGAACCGATGAGTTGCTGATGTAAAACGCTCTCGACTTTAGCCTTAGATATGCTATAGTGTTTCATAAATTATCTATGTAATAATAATAATAATAATAATTATTATTATTATTATTATTATCAATAATTAATTATTTAATAGTCAGCTCAAAGTTTCTCATCAATGCTATATATTTTAAACTTTCTTGATGATGTAACTGATTTCCAGTTGAATGTCATGAGATATTTAGCTAAAAGAATTTTTAAAAATTTATTTATCTTGATTAATATTAATGTTTGATGTTTGTTTATATTGATTAAACCTTTTTAAATACCTTATCTAGAACTTGATGAATAGCAGTGGTATATAATGAATCATTCTTTGGAAGTAGAAATCTGATCGACTGTGTTTTACTTCTTAGCCAAGAATTTATTTTGCTTTAATTGCTTTTGTTAGACAGAAGAACTGGCAAAACAAAGAAACAAAGCTGCAGAAGATGCTAGAAGCCTAATGGAAATTCTTGAAAGGGAACAACTCAAATGTATGTTCTGTTATATTTTGCCAGTATAGTCTGTTTTTGTATAATAGCACATTAATTTTTGACTGAGCTGGTTATTATTAAGGATTGTCAAATTTAAACAACAGTTTCTTAAAATGTACCATATGTACCAGTAAAATTTATGGCTATAAGTCGATCTCACAGATAAGTCAACCCTGTTTCTTAGGCCAAAAATTAAGAAATTTGCTGTGACCAGCATATAAGTTGACAATGAAATTTTAGGAGCTCACAGATTTCTTGGATTGCATAATTAAGCTTGATCTACATTGAAATTGGGTCAACAGATCCTCGTTCTTTCCCCAGCCTAACATCTCCAAGCTGTTTGCAGGCCAAATGTTAGTGGCTTGGCTGGACAGCTTTGTTTGTCTAGACCATGTGCTTGATGGTTGACTGCATGGTCGCATCCACACACCATCCAGCCAAAGGTAAACTGTCAAGGATCACCTTAATTGCTGTTATGATCCTCTGTGGGAGCAGTCCTAGCCAGATGAAGCCAAAAATTGTGTAGATGCATTGTTTTGACTCTTGAAGAAATGAGTTCGCAAGCTGGGCATGAGTGGACCTGTATGTCATTGTAATGAGACTACTTTGTTCTTGATGTCAGAAATTTTGATCAGTTTTGTGTCTTGACACACAGCAGCTACTGTTGGACAATACTGGAAAACATTTAGCCTCCTTAGCTGTACATTAATTGCCAAAATGACATACTCAAACCATAGATTATCTGAATCTCAGTGACATTATTTACTTTAAATGGACACTACACAAATGAAAATTGCACATTTGATTAATAAAGTGCTGTAGTACCTGTTTCAGATGCTTACCTCATCACCAGTGCTAAGCATTTACCATAAAATCTCAACTATGATGCACACTTTTTAAGCCCAGAATTTTTCTTAAAATTAGGGTTGTTTATAAGATTTTTATATTACTGAAAATAGAGAAGTAATTAGATAAATGTTTTCTTCATTTTCTCAACTACAGTATTTTCACGCATATACCGCACACATGTATATACCACGGACACGCGTATAACGTGCGGTTTTGGGTAGTTTATGTTTTAAAAGAGTTGTATAGCGCGTGCACGTATATGGTGCGCATGACGGGGTTGTATAAGTTGCCGCTTTGTATAGGTCGCAGGTACTAAAAATTGAAAAAATATATATAAATTCTATATATAAGTCGCTGCCGAGTATAAGTCGCGGCCCCAACGGGAAATTACCTGTAACTTCTTAATAAGACAGGTTTTAAAGACTGATTGTACTAAAAAAGACACTGTTGATTGTTAAATGCATATAATGCTTAATAAATTGTGTGATAAATGAAATGCAAAAGTCTGGTATTTGGTGTTGTTCATTTTATATTGCATATAGCACACTTTCATTAAAGAATTCTAGCTATTTAGCTCTTTTGTTAGTGAATTCGTTATTTAGTGCACTTTAGTTATCAAATTCTAGTTATTTAGCATTCTTTCTTTAGTGAATTTAGCTATTTAGCGCTCTTCTGTTAGCGAATTCAATATAATTTAGTGTCTAGCTATTTAGCGCTTTTGTTAGCGAATTCATTATTTAGCGTCTAGGTATTTAACACTTTCGTTAGAGAATTCGTTATTTCACGTTCTTTCGTTAGCAAATTCTAGATATTTCGCGCTCTTTTGTTAGCAATTCGTTATTTAGTGTTTAGCCACTTAATGCTCCTTCATTAGAAAATTCGTTATTTAGGGTTTGGTTCGTTAGTGAATTCAAATTATTTTGTGCTTTCGTTAGTGAATCCTAGTTATTTAGCTCTTTTATTAGCGAATTCGTTATTTGGCGATCTTTCGTTGGCGATCTTTCGTTAGCGAATTCTAATTGTTTAGTGTTTTTTTGTTAGCGAATTCGTTATTTAATGCTTTCGTTAGCGAATTCTACCTATTTAGTGCTTTCTCGTTAAAGAATTAGTTATTTAGCGATATAGTTTTTTACTGCTTTTCGTGAGGAAATTCTGCCTATTTAACGCTCGTTAGCGAAATTGTTATTTAACGTTCTTTCATCAGTGAATTCTAGCTATTTAGCACTTTTCTTAGTGAATTCGTTATTTAGTGTATATCTATTTAATGTTCCTTTAGGGAATTCTTTATTTAGTGTTTTTTTGTTAGCGAATTATAGCTATTTAGCTCTTTTCCGTTAGCGAATTTTTGCTTAACACATCACAGATCAAATGGTAGTAAATAATGGATTATTTACAAATGGCTTACCTGTGATCTCCGTGAAAATTCAGTAGACAAGTCACCTGTTTGTATTAGACGCCTGAAAATCTGATGTAAAAACGAGTGAATTATAACCCCGTGTATTCAGAGAAAGAGCAGAGGACCCACCGAAGACATAAGTTTGAAAGTTTGTCAGTCGCGATACATGGCAGATGTTGGAGGACGTTGTTGCCATTGACAACCAAATTGTATAATTGATGGAGCGTTCGACAAAGCATCTTCATTGCAGTTTGATGAATCGTCCTGATTGCCTGCACGTTATACGGTACCACTGGGGACGCAGCACCCCGTGTAGCGCTGTAGAGACTACTGGGGACGTAGTTCTCCGTGTTGGGCCGTAGCGTGTAGACCCTACTGGAAGGGGGCAGAGTCTTCCGTCGTAAACCAACTGGGGTGCAGCCTCCTGTCGGAGACCAAGCCCCCGAGGGAGGCCGTAGGCTCCACGGAGGGTCGCAGCCCCATGTGTGGGCCCACAAGTCCTACTGGGGCACAGCCCTCATGTGAAGCCGTAGGCCTTAATGGGGGCACAGCCCTCCATGGGAGACAACGCCCCTTTGGGTCCGTAAGCCAAAAAGGAGCCGTATGCCCAAAAGGGGCCATAGGTAACACTGGAGGGTGCATCCCCCGTGGGAGACCAAATCCCAATGGAATCGTAAGCCCAAGTCGTAGTCGTAGGTTCTGTTATGGTGAGCAGCACCCTGTGGTTGTGGAGGCAAGACCATCCAGTGAGCACACTGAAAAAATTTTAAATGATAATCTACGCATTCATTTTACATTTTCAAATTAAAGAAATTTTTATTTGTAATACAAACTTGTGGAATAAATCGGGGAAGTGTAAAGCCACTCTTTCCCATCATTTTTGACTGGTTAACAGCTAGTTACATGTATTATCTACCATATTCCTCATCATAATCAGCTTTTTCAAAAAATGCTAAAAAGTCTGGGTGCATATTATGCATAGGAATAAATTTTTTCACTCTTCAGTCAAATGCAGAAGCAACGCTAGCATTCCTTATTGTTAGGTATGTAGTATTAAGTATACCATATAAGACGCACCACAGGAGTGTTTAAAAAATTATGGATAAGACGCCCCATATATAAGATGTTGGAGGTGAGTATTGACATCAGGGCTAAAGACCAAAATATCGGGTAGCATAGAACATATTGATAAGTCATGCCAAAACGGGGCTCATGAATGAAGCAGGTACATTACATAAGCCAAAGGTAATCAAAAATTGGTACTGACCAGAATGTGTCAGGAATATTGTTTTCTCTTTTGTACTTGGGTCCAATGGAACTTGCTCATACCCTTCTGCAAGTCAAGGACAATAAAATTGTAGGCTTCTACACTTTTTGTGGACGACTGCTCCCACAGAGGATCACCACAGCGAAATGTGGGCTATTATGCTCATGAATGAAGCAGGTGCATTACATAAACCAAAAGGTAATCACAAAAATTGGTACTGACCAGAATGTGTCAGAATATTGTTTTCTCTTTTGTACTTGGGTCCAATAGAACTTGCTCACACCCCCTTCTGCAAGTCAAGGACAATAAAATTGTAGGCTTCTACACTTTTTGTGTGGACGACTGCAAGAGGATCACAGTGAAATGTGGGCTATCATGCTCATGAATGAAAAGGTGCATTAAAGAAAAGGTAATCACAAAATTTGGTACTGACCAGAATGTCAGGAATTTGTTTTCAATGGAATTAAAGTCAAATAAAATTTTTACACTTTGTGTGGACAACCTGGCACAGTTATGCATTTTAAAACCTGTAAATCCCTAAATTTTCCACGTTGACTTATACGCAGGTCATAGCAAATTTCTTAGATTTTGGCCTAAAACTGGGAGTCGACTTATCTGTGAGATTGACTTATCTGGCAGTATATGATTAAAAGGTGGTTCTTTTGCCTCTTTCAAACTGGAAAGTTGACTGCTGGTTCTCAAAATTTCAGGTGCTATTATACATAACTTTGCATTATGATAAATTTCTAAACTCATAATAATCTTTAATACGGTAACTAAAAACAATATAATCTTTATTCGTGACAAGCGCAGCATCAAATAGTACACATGAACAATAAATCTTATTCGTTTATTTTGTATTCTTTTATTTCAGTAATTAACTCAGAAACAATAATTAACTAAGAAACAATTTAGCTAAACAATTTAACCCTTCGATGGGCGTGGGGTCAAAAATGACCCCAGACAGCACTTTGTAAGCATGATCCGATGGCAAAATTAAATTGGTTACTTTGAGTTTTCATGACATTTTTTCCACAGGATGTTACTACCTATTCCAGTATAGTATGCAACAAATTTAATGATGATTAAAAATTAAAAGCATATTTATACAAATTTGGTCATGGGGTCATTATTGACCCCAATACTGTTTAGCATTTGTGTCTCACTGGACTACAAGATTACACAGTTTGCCTATGTGGCATAGCAATGCTGATATATATCAGTGTCTTTTTATATTGTATATTTTACTTTCTTAGACAAAGTGTACGTGTACAACACCAGTATATATTCCGGCAAAGGTAGCCCCGATGAAGGTCCATGCAAGGATCTGGGAGGAAAAGTTGTCCGTTAACTCTTGCAATTCTTCATTGTAACGGTCGCAACATTACCACTGATAACTATTTCACGTCTCTGGCCCTAGCTAGAGATATTCTGAACACGAAGAGAGCAACTACGGTTGGTACTATCCATATCAATTGAGTAGGGCTGCCAAAAGAATTTGTAACTCCAGCCGGACGCAAGTTGTACTAGTCTCTTGTCGGGTTTAATGAGACCGGCGACTCCTCATTGGTTTCTTACAAATGATAGAAACTTTCAGCACTAAGTTCGCAACCAGACGTTGGCCAGTAGTGCTATTCTGCAATCTGATAGATATTGCGGCACTCAACGCTTTCGTCCTTTTTGGTAAGTTGAAGGTGAACGGAACTGACGGAGAAAAACGTTGGCTGTTTATCAAAAGACTGGGAAAAGGTCTTTGTAAAGAGCAGCGACGATCTGTTGAAACTCATCCTAGTCTGATCAGAGGACGACTAGTATATGCCACTCTGGAGCCGCCAAAGAAATGAGGTCAGTGTCATGTTTGTGTCAGATAGGAGGACAAAAAGGCCACGGCTACGTGCAAGGCATGTCACAAGAATGTGTGTACTGTGCACTGTGAGATCTAATGTTCAAAGTTTCTCTTCTAATTGCCTAAATACTTTTGATGATATAGGCTTAGGCCTACGGCTAGCTTTAAAACATTAACGAAGGACATTAAACCACTGTGGTACCACTAACATCTCGATCTTAGTACGATCCAACTTTCCCCGGCTACCTGGCTGAACTAGTTCATAGGCCTTCACCTACTGACCGGCATCATCAGCTCCGATCTGGTCACAGTGTCAAGTTGCTTGTTCCCCCTCCATCCAAGACCGTGCAACTTGGCGAGAGATCCATTACGCTGGGGAACCCTATCCTCTGGAATGCCCTACCTAACAACGTGTCTACGGAATCTAGCCTTGAATTGTTTGAAAAGAAACTTAAGACATACTTGTTTGATATATCGTATAAGTGCAGAATGTAAAGTGCTCTTGACTTTGGCCTTCAGCTATGATTATTGAGCTATATAAATTGACATTTTAACATAACATAACATAAGTGTTGGACTCATAAGACAATAAAGTTAATGACTTTGTTGTTGTTCAATATGTAGTGTATGATTATTTTACTCAAATGCATTATAATTAGCATGGGGTCAAAAGTGACCCCACACCATTACTTGTACAACACTTTTCACGCCCGTCAAAGGGTTAACTAAACAATTTATTCTTTTATTTCTTATTATTTTATTTCAATAATTCATTTCAATAAATCATGATTAAAAATTCATTCATTCAATAAATCATTATTTGAATGGTGATTATACAATTCTTATGTGAATGCTAGATCTTTTCTATGAGGTCGAATTTTACCTACATAGTCTTTGGATGGCTTAGCTATGCATTATATATTGATATATCTTGCCGTTATGGTTTTATTCATTCTGTTCTACTTCCAGTGACGCTCCATGTATACAATTATTGCTAAGGAACTGTACATGTAAAATAATTTGTATATACCATGCACTCAAATATACCGAGTGGTCGCCCGTGCGGTTTGCAAAATCACATATACCACACGCACTATATGAGTAAAAATACGGTACTTGATTTTACTGGTACCATCTTTAGCCTTTGGCATATTGTTGGAATTCAAATTCAAATTAATTTTATCGTCCATTTCAAACACATAGGTGTTCATCAGGGACGCCAAAATGACAGTTCGGAATGACAGCGCAAGTGGCATTTTTGACTTTCCTGACAGCTTACCATATTGTTGTAATAATGCCAAGGATAATGTGCCTCTTTAGAGGTGGAGGAGTGAACAAATTTGTAGGGAAATGGAAGAGAGGAAGAGGGAAAGGAAGACGGGAGAGAGAGATGACAACTATGTGGAATTACAGTGCAGATGACATTAATGACTCTTCTGATGACTAATAGATCAGTTAAACAAAATCAGATGTTACTGCAACTCAACTCTGCTTGTATTTATGACAAATAGAGGGTCTAACAGAGAAATCTCTGTTTAAAATTATGTGTCTAAAATGATATGATGATACATATTCTGAAACGAAAAGTTTCATTCATTACAGTAAACACAAAACACAACACAGTAAATCTCTCTTGCATTTGTCATTCTCCATTCTGTCACTGATAATTATATTAAGCCTACTTTAAATAAAAAGTTACAGAGTGTGGCGATTTAAGGGTGTGCATTATATTCACGAAAATTCATTTTAACTTTTGATCTGGACCCAGTAAGCCACATGCATTATGCTCTTATGTGCACTATCATTGAGATTTTACAGTATTATTATTATTATTATTATTATTATTATTATTATTATTATTATTATTATTATTATAGCCTACTGATTATTTTGGTAACTCGTCCTATAAAAACTGCATGAACACATTACAAAAACAAGAAATCAGGAATAGCTCCTGCGGAATAGCCAGGTTTTAAGTTTCTCTTTGAAGGTGTTGAGAGATGGAGAGAGTTGCACAGATGGAGGTAGACAGTTCCACACTCTCAATGCAGCCACAGGGAACGCGCGATCACTGGCAGTTCGAAGGCGCATCCTCAGGATGACCATTGAGGTGGATTGGGCAGATCACAGGCATTGCCGTCCTTTCAAGTCAGCCACTTGTTCCAGTTCAGTTGCCAGGTATGCAGGGCCAACACCATTCAGGCATCGGTAGGCTAATAACACAAGCTTGAAGTGGATACTTTCTGGCGCTGATAGCCAGTGCAAATCACGAACCAATGGAGTTACGTGTTCACCTGGTGGAATATGGCAGATCATATGAGCAGCAGCGTTCAGAATGGACTGAAGACGGTTGAGAAAGTTTTTCCATATTCCAGCGAGGGTAGCATTGCCTTAATCTGATTTGGTCAACACCAGAGTGGAGACCAGTGTTTTGAGTGCAGTGGCTGACACTGAGTGACAAATACTTCTAATCAGCCTGAGGGCATTGAAGCATCCAGCCACAGTCTTCGCCTCGTGTCTGCATTGATACGGTACTATCCAGGAATATCCCGAGGTTCCGCACCGATGACACTGGCTGGACATCAATTCTGTCAATGCGTATGCAGGTTGACGGTATAAAATGTTTCTGCCTTTCAGCAGCCAACCAAAGGACCTCGGTCTTAGCAGCATTGAACTGTAGGTAGCCAATGTGACTTTAGTCACTTGGACAACTCGGTCAAGCACAGCGTGACTCTCTGCTGGAGCAGTTCGGTTGTTGCAGGGGAACAGCTCCCACAGACCTGTGTACAATGTTCCCCCTAAGGTGAGTGTGTGGGTGTGCACCCAAAAAACGGGAGAAGTGCGCCCAAAAAATTTCAATTTGCCCGAAAAATTGCAGGAGGTTTTATTTTTTACGAAAAGTCTAAATATTTTACAAAAAAGGTCATCACCACCACATGACTTGTAGGCTTATATTTATTGTTGTCCGTAAAATGCCTGAAAGGGGAAGGAAAGGTAATTACCACTTTTTTAACACTTAGAAATTGGTTTATTGTGGTCCCAAACTTAATTATATATACATATATTTATATTGCCACACACAAGTTTCTTTCCTTGCACGAAGCAAAATTGCCCAAAAGTTAGTCAGTTGCGAAAATGTTGCTGAAGAGAAGTAGAGGAAACATTTCCTGTGTAATGCTTTTGCAATAGAAATTATTGAAAGTCCAATAGGAAGTATAATGTTTACAACATGTTGACTAGAATCAAACTCTTTTCCTGCCTCATTTTCTATGCAAGTCAATCCGTGGTATACTTCCGTTTCTGGGCCCATTGGATTGCTAATAAAGTGAAGTCCTTCACCTACTGCAATTAAGACAGACATTTTGTTTGACTGTTCCCCTACTCGTCTTCTCGACTAAATGATAAGTCAGCTTTCATAGAATCTTGAATGGAACATCTGTTGCCCATCTCACTGAGAATGCAGTGGGTTTCTGGCCATTTTCTTCAGCTGGATTTGCACCTTTGAATTTTCTTGTGCAGTCGTATTCACCAGTGTCATCATTAGTCATTTCAACGGTCTTACTCATCTCAACTCTGGTCGACAACTGTGATTTTGAAAGACGCAGATCGGAATTCATTGGTGGATTGATCTCTTCACTATTGGATCCCTCAGCATTTGAAACAGATTCAATGTTGTTTGATTTGCTTTCACCAGTCAAGGCACGTTTATCAATAGCATCGTGATTCGTTAGTACTGACTGTGGAGACAGCAAGTGGCAGGTTGCTTTTGCATATGCAAACTAAGTAGAAACAATCAACACCTTACTTGCCCAAGTAACTCTGAGGATTAACACTTTTACAACATTTTCTAACCACGAGAATTGCTCAGCTGAATATTTAATTAATTAAATACTCTTTTATCATATTAATTAATTCTTGTTTAGTGAGTGATGTGCAGTTGAAATTAGAGGAAATTGAAGATGAAATGAAAACAACAAAGCGTCGACATGCATCTAACATCAAGGTTGGTATAACATATCTGTGATTCCTCTTTAGCCTATGCTAGATTTTCCTGTTTAAATTCCTGGGTATTGGATTAATTGCCAAAAGGATGTACTGAAAATGTTAGATTATTTCTTAAGCACAGTGGCCTTATTTGTATTAATTATTATTGACCCTTTGGTCCGGTAAGGCCGATATTTCGGCTCCATAGCATATTGGTTATATGGGTTGCCAGGACAAAAAAGTTAAAGATTTTTCAAATACAAACACTTTGGAAACAGAATCAAGTGGCTAGAGGTAATATTTGAGTTCAATTGTCAAAATGTGCCATTTCAAGCATTCAGATATATATATATTTTTTAAATTGAAAAAATCTTGGAAGATAATCACACACACACACCTGACACTAGTATACCATTCAGTTCTTACGTATAGCACAAATTTTTATAGCATGTTTATTACTGATTCAGTTTGACTCAGTTATAAAGATACTGCATTTACAGCATACAACAATTATGCATTTTTCAAATTACCAACATCTTTGGAAGGTAATCTCAAAGGCACCTGACACTAGTATTCTATTCAATCATTTCATATAGTGCTTTTTGTATAAATTCATATAATGTAATGCAGCATTTGTATAGTGCCTCTTATATTTCTACTAAGATGTTCTCCTGGTTTTGGAGTTGCAAGATAAAATAGTAGGACTTTAGCTTTTGCATTAAACATAGTGAAGGAGTAAAAGTGAAGGCCTGAATGAATGGGGTCATTGCATTCCAGCCAGAGGTCCAGTCACTGTGAATGCTCAATGCTGCATAAAAGTAGTGCGTGATCAGGGTACGTGAACATCCTTGCAATCAGTGGATTGGAGTGGAGGATATGCCATTGAAGAGGGTGGTTTGAAAAGCTCAGTAAGGTAAGATGGCACCTGACCTTAAGTGCTGCAGAAACAAGAATTATTTGGGAGCAATTTCTTTTGGCAGGCCATTGCTTAAAAATCCTGCCATTACATAAAATAATATTTATACGTTTAAGGCATTTTTAAAAAAATGGGATGGTTGGGCAGATTTGAAATGCTTTAACCCTTTAACCACTGAAGCACCCAAATATGCCCATATCCTCTAACCCAGTGCTTCCCAAAGTGGTGGTCCGCAGACCAGCACTGGTTCACGAGCCCTTCTTGGCCAGTCCACAACTTGAGTTGAGAAAAGTGAGAAAAAAGTTAAATATTGTCTCCTTTGAGGATTGTTTAGAACAGCGGTTCTCGAACTTTTTATGATTTCTTGCATGGTGGTCCCTTAGAATTTTTGTGATGACTCGCAGACCTTATAAAATTTGAATTTCAAATTAACTGTAATTAACACATAGGCGTTACTTGTGGGTCTCCATGCACTACCATCTCTTTTGTTTTTTCACAGCTGAATTTTAGCCCAACTTTTAATCATCTTTATTCGTGACAAGCACAGCATAAAAAAGTAGTACACAACCAGTAGTACACAACCAAGGAAAACACAAATCAACTGAACAAAACTAAATAATAAAAATAATAATAAAATAAACCTAATAATAAACAAATAAACTAAGCACAAACTTTACACAGTACAGCCTCTGCCCTCAGACAAATTCTAGTAATGCACTGAGCAAAGTACAGTGGCTTCTTCTCATATCTATTAACAAAGGATGCTTGTCGCTTTTCTACAATAGCATGCATACTATCCAAACCCGTCAGGACTTTTGCTCTGTTTTCGTAAAGTGCATCTGTCATTTCTTGTAGGATAGCCTGTCTTTCACTTATCAAGGTAATGTCATAGGCAAAGTCCAGACAATCTCGTTTTTAAAAAGTTCTAAACCAGTGGTTCTCAAAGTGGGGTCCACGATCCCATAGGAGACCACCAAGTGGTTTCAGAGGGACCATAAAAGGATTGCTTTTTCAAGATCTCTCACCTACACCTCAGAACACAAAACACACTGATGGCCCTGAGAGTGCCGATTCCATTTGAATTTAAATTTGATTACTAAGATTTGCAATTTTCTGATTAAATAATTGATCGACAAAACAAGTAGCCTATGTGTTAGACTTAGACTTAGACCCTCCTGTTCCTTCTGGAACATTGGTCGACGATTCTTCTCCAGCCGGTACGATCATTGGCAACTTCTCTTGCTTTGGTTATCTCTAGCCCCATATCTTTTATGTCTTCAGCAAAAGTGTCTTGCCATGTTTTTCTTGGTCTTCCTCTGCTCTTCTCCCATTCTCTGGTCTCCAGTTCATTGCTTGAGCTGCTGGTCTTGATGGTGGCATTTGCAATCCCACTTATGGTACCTTTTCTCCCAGCAGGTCACATTTAGTTTTGAAACAAAGTCTTTGAACAGACAGGAATTCATCCAGCTTTTTATTGAGTTGACGTAGTCCACGTAAAGCTGGACAGTGAAATTCTTGAAACACCATGACTGATTAGCTTTCCCAATCACAACACCTTTGGACTCTTCCTTTTGTTGGTCGAAATTCTTTTCACATCCATATCTTTTCTTATGTTGCCCATCCACCTTTTCCTGGATCTTTCTTTGTCTCTATTTCTTTTCATTTGAGTGTAGAACAGTGGCATGCAGAGGGGGCCGGTGGGGCGGTGGCCTTGGACATCCACCAGATGGGGGCATGCAAATTAACTTGGCAACTTTTTTGCTTGTCAACACTTCATTTTACATGAAAACCCTTAAAATTATTGATTTGGCCCTGGGCATCTACACCAGATAAGGGCATCCAAATTGTCTCTTTTTTTGGCTTGTTAACACCTAACACTGAGGTGGTGGGGGTGGTTCCACGACAATTCGTCTACGACACTTCATCTACAGACTTTTGGTCGACCGACAATAGGTCTACTACGACAATTGGTCTACCGACAATGCCGACAATGACTCTCGCCCGCCTTCCAGTTTCTCGGCTGAAGACTTTCACCAGCACCTCGATGATAAAATTAATGCTATCAGGCAGAGAATGTCGAATGCCCGACCTGCTGAGTACACCTTGTACACAGGGTCTTCCCTAAACGAGTTCTCTGCTTTGTCTACGGAGGAAGTCATAGCGATCATCCGATCACTACCGAATAAGCAGTGCAAACTCGACCCACTCCCGGTGTGGCTGCTGAAGGAAGTTGTTGAAACGCTGTCTCCATTCCTTGCGACGCTCTTGTCAACTTCTTTACGAACAGGTGAATTTCCTTCGTCGTGGAAGCATGCGGTTGTGTACCCGCATCTCAAGCGACCTGGCTCTGATCCTGCCGAAGTAGCCAACTACCGTCCAGTCTCGAATCTTCCTTTCCTATCGAAAGTGTTGGAAAGAGTCGTAAATGGTCAAGTGGTTAGATATCTGGTGTCGAACAGTCTCATGCCGAGGGAACAGTCAGCTTACAGGTGGGGCCACTCCACGGAAACTGCCACACTTCGGATTTACAACGACATCGTCGACGCCGTAGCGAATGGGCAGTTAGCCCTGCTCTGCCTACTCGATCTGTCGGCTGCGTTTGACACTGTGGATTATGACATCATCATCCGCCATCTTGAACTCACATACGGCATCAAGGATACTGTTCTCGTCTGGCTGCGTGACTACCTTACTGGTAGATCGCAGTCAGTCTGCTGGAGTGGCCACATGTCTGTCCCTCGCCAGGTTCTATGCGGCGTGCCTCAGGGGTCTGTACTTGGACCCCTGCTGTTTGTCCTCTACGTTGCAGACATTGGCCAAATTATCGTCGTGGAAGCATGCGGTTGTGTACCCGCATCTCAAGCGACCTGGCTCTGATCCTGCCGAAGTAGCCAACTACCGTCCGGTCTCGAATCAAGTCGTGTGGTCTCACAGCGCACTCCTACGCCGACGACGTCCAGATGTATTCCTTCTGCCTTCCGAAGGACACAGCGGCTTCGAGCTCGCATCAGCGACTGTTTTATTAAGATCAAGCAATGGACTGTTTCTAACCATCTTGCCTTAAATCCCCCCAAGACTGAGATACTGTGGATTGCGACCCCTAGAAAGAATCATCTGATCAACCACGCACCATTCTTAATTGATGGGGTATATATTACCCCATCCACTGAAGTGCGCCTTCTGGGAGTGTTAATTGACGAATCGTTAACGTTTAATGGCCATGTAAGTAATGTGTCTCGATCCTGCTATTGTCAGCTCTGGCGGATTAGAGAGATTCGTCTCCACCTGCCAACCTTGTCAGTGATCGTTTTGGTCTGTGCATTCGTCCTCTCAAGGGTCGATTACGGCAATAGCATTCTTCTCGGCCTTCCTGCTAGCCAGCTGGACCGTCTACAGATGGTACTCAATGCCTCTGCCCGAATGATCTTCGGAGCTAGATGGAGTGATCATCTCACCCCTCTGCTGAAAGACAGGCTTCACTGGCTACGCATTCCGGAGCGTATAACCTATAAGCGATGTTGGCTAACATCTCGAGCTTTGTATGATCCAACTTTCCCCGGCTACCTCGCTGAACTAGTTCATAGGCCTTCGCCTACTGACCGTCGTCATCAGCTCCGATCTGGTCACAGTGTTAAGCTGCTTGTTCCCCCTCCCGCCAAGACCGTGCAACTTGGCGAGAGGTCCGTTACGCGTGGGAACCCTATCCTCTGGAACGCCCTACCTAACAACGTGTCCATGGAAACTAACCTCGAATTGTTTGCTAAGAAACTTAAGACGCACTTGTTTGATATATCGTATAAGTGCAGAATGTAAAGTGCTCTTGACTTTGGCATTCAGCTATGTTTATTGCACTATATAAATTGACGTTTTAACATAACATAACATAACATAACCGACACTTGGTCTACTGACATTGAATGTTTGAATTGGACATCGAATGTCCCAAATGATGATCATAATTTCAACTGCAATGAACTGTTAAGGCATGATTAAACTAGATTTATTAATAATTTCATATTTATATAGCAAGCATAACTGGAGCTAAAGTCAAGGGACTGGAGATGAAACTTTAGTTAAAACAGCCGACGGACTTCGGCATGATTAAATTTCCCGTGACTGATCTGAACTCTTTGAAGATTTGAGTGTTATTATTTAGTGTTATTATTATTGTAGTTGTATAAATTTAATAATATAAATTATAAAGTAAAGGCTCTACTTTGCAACAGGCTACCAATATCTAACGCTGTAATGGGATCATCAGCATTTCAGTAACGTCAATTTTGCATTTTTGCAGTGAAGTATAGACCTATTTCTATTTACTCAGCTACAGATTTCGCCCGTTTGTTTCATTTTATAACAAAACTTCTTCCTGAAAAATTAAGCATTTGTTATAATTATTTAGTGATTTAAGCATTCTTCAATTAAATAATTCTGTTTATTATAATCTGATTTAAGCATTCTTCAATTAAATACTTCTGTTTATTATATTATTTCCTTCTATTTGTATCATTTAGGGTGATACGCTGTCTAATGTCTTCATTTTTCACCTGTGGTTTCTTCAATTAATATATGTGACCCTCTGGGAGAAAAGGTACCATATGTTGGATCACAGATTAGCGAGAAAATTGCATTTTTATCTTGAAAACTTAAATTTTTCAAAAATTACTTTTTTGGTATTTTAGACAGTATGATGTGTAGACAATTAAATGATTAAGTCTTTTTAATAAAATATGCTTCATTTAGTAAAGAATTTGTTTTAAAACTGAGATAGGTAAAAGGTACCATAAGTGGGCTTCTGACTTTGATGCTCTGTTTAAGCCTACTTACTAATTTTTATAAAATTATGAATACATATGAGCTTAAAACCAGCTGACAAATCTGCAATATTGAGCGATTTTTGTGTCTTTCTTTGCTTAAAAGTGAAGGTAATCTTATTTTGTGTTGCTATTTATGAATTAAAACTAGTTTCTCGTTCTTTGTTTTTCATAATTCTGTTACATATGTTACATTTATAATCACCTTGATTAATATTATTTATTATAAGTTTTATTGTGTTCTATTACAGCTTGTTCATATATCTTGTTTAGATTGTACATTACAACCCTATTATTATGTCCTACCCTGATCTGTCCCACTTTTGGTACCTTTTTCAATTACTGTGTTCTAGTATTAATTAGTAATTATATTTATTTCAATTTTCTATTGATAAATTATGAATAGTTAGGGATGAAACTTTAGAGATAGTTGCATATATGACAATTAATACAGTGATAAAATTTCATCTGTAACTCATGTATAGTTTTAAAATTTTGAACGCTTTAATTTCATCAATAATAAATGTTCAATTTCTCATAATTTTGAATTTGTTAGGCATGATGTTTGGATGCTGGTATCTCTGAAATGACAAGGTATATTTCTCTAAAACTTTGCTGTGACTGAGCTAGTATAACCCCGATATATGCAGCATATGTAACTCAAGAACCCCACATATGGTACCCTTTCTCCCAGCGGGTCACATATTTATTTGAATAAACTCTACTGCTTCAATGCATTCTATATTTTGCAGGCTAGACTAAAACGTTCACGATTCTTGGGAAAAGTTCTCCATGGTTCATACGAATGTCATGCATATTACATGTACCGTAGTAAAGCATACAGACCTAATAAAAGCAATAGTAAAGTTTCAATACTAACAGAAGATAATAAATTGTAGTTGTGTACAAGCAAAACAAATGATTAGCCCGGTATTATTATTATTATTAAACTGACAATTTCTTGTGTGCCATATTACCAAAATGTCAAGAACAAGGTCACATTACAGAGTACAATTTAAATAAATAAATAAAGTAACAGTAATCAAAAAATGAATGGAAAACAATCTAAGGCAGGAGAGAATAGGATTTTCTAAACAAATAAGTCTAGATTTTTCTTAAAGGATACCAGAGAACAGGAAGACTCTTATGGTCATTGAGGACGTTTCATCTCCGAACTATTCATTTCAAGAACTGTTCATCTCAAGGACTATTCATCTCACACAAAATATAATATATATATATATATATATATATATATATATATATATATATAAGAAAATTAAAATATTTGAAGTAGAAGTAATTTTTATTATTACTAGTAAATGGTTTAGTTTTAAGTCTAGATCTAGATCTAAGCAGAACGATGAGCTACTTATGTATGCGATGGCTGACCGATAAGGGTACAAACAGATGGCTGACCGATAAGGGTACAAACAATTGATCCTGACTTGTCTGTTAAACTTAGAACTGGAAATACTTAATGATGTTATGCAACATATACCGTATATACTCGCATTAAAGTCGAATAATTTAAGACCAATTCGCAGGCTTTATATCCTGACCTCGACTTATATGCAAGACACTAACTTTCTTTGGCCACATCTGTCACAGATTGGGCTTTATGTCCAGTCCATTCAAGAATATTGTTGATCCGTCTTCTCTTTGGTCTTCCTCCTTTTTGCACACCATCTGATCTTCCCATCATCACTGTCTTTATTAGTCTTTCATCTTTTATTCTGCATTAACATATCAAAGATATTCTTTGGCACATAGCATGTTGTAGATAGCCGCTTGCTGTCTATGAATCATGATGACACTGTCCAGAAAGTGACAAGGGAAACACCTGGAGCACCAGTGATTACAAAGCTGACTTGTAGTGTTCAATAAGTCAATAAATGCATTGGAGGTGTGGTTGGTTCATATCATTTGCTTCAGGCATATTGTTTCTAATTGCTCCTTATAAAAAAATTGCATGTACAAACTATTCAGGAAATTATAAAACATTGGGCAACTGCCAGCACAGCTACCAGTACAGTACCTGGCCTACAAGCACTGCACAATAGCATTCCAGTTGCTGGCTCAACCAGGCTGTATCACTGCTCACTGCATGGTAAATCAAGCTAAATATAGCCCTGCATTGCTTTATAATCAATATATACTGCAAACTGCTTTGGTGGGTTATGACGTGGGCCACTTTAGTGGCTTCTTGGATATATTTACCTATCTGGCAAGCCACTTTTGCGGGTTTTCATGTTCAAAGGGTTAAAGCTGTTAAAACCCATTGATGCCCTTATTCCATATCACAGATAGTCTTTATATGCTATTGGTTGCAACAGAGGCTTTGCTTAGGAAATCTGATCAGTTGAAAATATTGAAGTCATCCAAATAGAACACTGTTTGTTAGGGAGTTTGTGGAGCACAGAAAAATATACTTTTGCACGTTTTAGTTGCTGTTTTATGCACTTGTTGTTTGTAGAAGCATTTTGCCAAATAAATCTACATTTACTTGTATTTGGTCAAATAATTGTATTTGGTCAAATAAATTGACTTTTGTTTGTTACCACTCTAGTTGTTAATCCCAGGTGACATTTTTAGGATTTGACAAGGCAGCTGCAGATAGCTAATCGTCGAGTCTTTGATGGAAAAGACTTCGGTCTAAATGTTAAAACTGAGCGTGACAATGCAAGCTTAGGCTCTTTGGGATCACAAGGTGGCTCATGTGGTTCACTGGACACAGCTGGTTTAATGGCAGCTACAAGCAGTGAATCTCCTGTGCAGGTATTATTGAGATGGCTTATTTTTGTCTTTTTCTGCTGCTGGGGCTGCAATTGTCATGTGTGAATGCTTTTGGTTTTTTGCTTCAGTGAATATTTATATATATACTTAAAAGCTTCATATGTCATTATGAAATATGTTTCTAACAAAAAAGAATATGTAGTTATATTTTAATGTTGTAGAGGTTATTGCAGCCTAATGCTTGATGATAATGTGACAAAATTTCTCTTGTGTTCTCTTAATGGCAATGGACAATCTCCGCGGATGTTTTTCCTAAATAATTGGGAAGATCTTTTGGTGGGAAGAGAAATTTGAGTCCGAAAACATTAGGCCCTCACCCTGGTATATGAGTGGCTTGCTTGTGAAATGACAACATGTATCATTTGATTATAATGCAGTTTTATTCAACACAAAAGAAAACATTAATCGTATAAGTCCACCATGGAGTCCCGCAAGGATCGGTCCTGGGGCCCTTACTTTTTATCTTATATGTTGCGGACATTAGCTCAGTCATCAGGGCTTTTGGCTTGTCATAGCACTCCTATGCTGACGATGGGCAAATTTATTCCTCGTGCATGCCGTCGGACACAGAGCGACTTCGGATGTCCTTCACGAATTGCATATCTGCAATCATCAGCTGGACAGAAGAAAATCGTCTGGCATTGAATCCAGACAAGACGGAATTCCTCTGGATCAGCACTCCAGGAAGAAGGAAGTTGTTGAGTCGAGTTCCTTTCACCGTGGGTGATGCCACTACTGTTCCTGTGGCGAGTGTGCGTCTCTTAGGTGTGCTTTTGGATGAAACGCTATCGTTTGATGTGCACACCAACAACATTATCCGATGCTGCCATTATCAGATACGGAGGGTCAAGCTGGTTCGGCGCTACCTAACGATGAGTGCGGCCGTTCAGCTTGTACGGGCCTTCGTCTTGTCAAGAATGGACTACTGTAGCAGTGTCTTGCTAGGCCTATCAGAAAACAAGCTAAATCAACTTCAGTCCATACTGAATCTGGCTGCACGAGTGGTCTTCGGTTGTCGCTGGAATGACCACATCACTCCACTGCTGAGAGATCGCCTCCACTGGTTACGCGTTCAACAGCGTATTGTTTACAAGCGTTGTTGGCTCACTTTCTGAGCTCTTTATGACCCACACTGCCCAGAATATCTGAGTGCACTGGTGCAGCGAACGACGTCAAATGAATCGAGAATGAAGCTTCGGTCGAGTCGTCGAGTCCTGCTTGTCCCTCCGTCAAAGACCTCCAAGTTTGGAGAAAGGTCATTCTCCAAAGGGAATCTGTTACTTTGGAACTCGTTACCTGACATTGTGTCGGAAGCTGTCTCTGCGGAATCCTTTCTTAGAAACTTAAAAACACACCTATTTATTATAGGATTTAACTGATAGAATTATGTCAAAGTGCTTTTGTCGTAGGCCTTAGCCTTGTTTACTGCGCTGGAGAAATTGTCTAGAAATAATAATAATAAGAATTGCTTGCGGATACTTCCGCGGAATAAACAGTTCTTTGTTTGTTCCTCTATTGACCAATCGATTAGATATCTGAAGTGACATAAAATTAGCACACAGCTTCTACAAACTTATACCAGCTATATATATATATATATATATATATATATATATATATATATATATATATAAAACAATTTCGTGGATGCAAGGTAATAATGCAACTATCTAAAACTAGGCAATGTCAAAGAACAATTAGATCGATCCTAAAGGCTCTTCTCGCGGAGTCAGCAATGATTCTAAAGCACACAATATAAGGCTACAAGATAATCTTTTGCAAAGGCAATAAATCTGCGAACAATATATGCGTGAATATCTGCGGATCAAAACGGTCTTCAGTCCTAACTAGCAATCGTACAATTATGCAAGTAAGGGTATATCTCAATAGTCAATCAGTTGCAATCAAACATAAAACTCTATCTGCGGGGCAAACTGTCAAATAGGTCTGCAAACAATTACACAAACTTCCACTTAATCCGTAGACATATCTGCAAAGAAGTAGTTTTATTTTATCTTTTGTTTAGAAACCCGAGATGAAACATCTTGAGGCAACTACCAGTCGTTGTTGACACTTAAGTCAGTAGATGTAATGCTGAGTAACAGGCTACTTGCCCAGCTTGGCCTCGATAGGCGTGTTCGAGTAGGACTACACGTCCAGTTTGGGGCGTGTGACCCGTGTAGTAGATGTATGTTGAGTAACGGGCTACTTGCCCAGCTTGGCCTCGAAAGGCATGTTGGAGTAGGACTACGCATCCAATTTGGGTAGTAGATGTTGTGTTTGCAGGCCGAACTGGAGCGTCCTGTCGGCATGACGGCAGACTGCTCCTGAGGCAAGAATCCCTCAGACGGTCAGAACTGATCGTTTCGATCATCTTGAGATGAAAGCAAAAGCTTAGCACAATCGAATTGCATTGGCTACACTGAGCTGATACTTAAGACCCTAGGTCCTTGCGTTAAAAAGGTTTGCTATAATACATTCAAAAATCGTTTGGCATTTTGAAACGAAAAGCGCCATCTATTGAACATTTGAGAGGTAAATGCTCTGGAATTGTTGCGCTATATTAGTGCAAGAATTATGGCTAAAGGATTGCTAATTTAATTATTAAAAATTATTTATCGATATTGATTACTTGAAACGATCAACTCTATAGTAAAACCTACGACGCAACATCCTAGCGACTAAACTGTGAAACGTCGCTATATAGAAATCATTATAGATTAATCAACATCAACGTGTATAAGAAGAACATGCAAAAATATACGCTGAAACAGGTAAGCCTGAAATTCCTCCACAATAATAGGCCCAACATTATAGGCATATGGAACAAAAGTCTTTGTTTTAAAGCAGAGTTCTTAGTTATTTTCTTTCCAAACAATGGAAGAGGGTTTTTGGAACATGGCAGTGAAATATTAGAGTAATATTGAATGAATTCCTATGGCATATGGTACTAAATTTTATGAATAATTATTATTATTATTAAGAACATTTATAAAGCGCAAGTTCGCAGTGCAGCAAATGCGCTAATGTCAGTCAATGTTGGCTATTAACCCGTTCCAGGGGGATTTAATTTTTTCAAGTCGTCCCCAATCGGGGTATTTAATTTGGGGGAAACGCGTTCATGTGAAAATGTGAACATACAAGTTTTAAACTTACTATATTTCAGGCTATATAGAAGCTAGAAAGATGCGGTTTGCACCGTTGTTTAGCATTTTTATTGCTCTTTCGAACCATCCGTGCCAAAGAAGAAAATTTTGGGGGTAAGGTCCACCCTACAGCCCAAAATAGGACCCCTCCCCAACATTTTGGTCACATTTTGTTCCAAACCCTATAGCAAAAATTTTTCCGCGGTAACCCCCAAACTGTGAGCGAGAAAGTTGTAAAGGGGTATAATTGGAACAGAATAATGCAAAAATTTTGAAGATTGGACAAAATTTGGGGTAGTTATGATTTTTCAAACCCTACTACTCGATGCTTGAAGAAATGACAATTTTGTGAACAGATTTTCAATCTGATAACCGAACAACTCAGTATATTTCAGGCTATATAGAAGCTAGAAAGATGCAGTTTGCACCATTGTTTAGCATTTTTATTGCTCTTTCGAACCATGTGTGCCAAAAAAGAAAATTTTGAGGGTAGGTCCACTCTACAGCCGAAAATCGGAACCCTCCCCAAAAAAATTTCAAAGCGCAATAGCAAAAATTTTCAGCGGTGACCCCCCAACTGTGAGCGAGAAAGTTTTAGGTTGTTGTAATTGGAACATAACAGTGCAAACATTTTGAAGATCGGGCCAAAATTGGTGAAGTTATGATTTTTCAAACCTCCGACTTGAGTCTTTTTTGAGGCATTTCAATGCAAAATCCCAGTATTTGGACATCAATGGCAAGTTTTCTTGCTTATATAGTCAACAACAGCGAAGAAAGTGCTGCTATCTATCGAATGGATAGTAACTAAATCGAAAAGTTACTCCCGGGGCGGTTTAAAACTGCAATGTCCGGGATACACACATGCTTATGTGGCGCGCCGTTTTAAGACGGTGATACCCGTTTCGCTATGATTTTTGGGCGCCGTTTACAAATGGCAGTACCCGGGAACGGGTTAAAACAAGAAAGTCTTCAGCTTCTTTCTGAACAAAAGTAATGACTGCTCAGAGCAAGTGATGCACAGTGCTGTCTGAGGGAGTTCCAGAAGGTTGGTCCAGCGATAGCCAGGCTGCGGTCAGTATTTTGTCCGCGTCCGAGGGACAACTACTGTGCTGGTTGCAGCAGAGTGTAGACACTTGTGACCTGAATGCTTGGCGATCGGACGAAACATTTTGCACAGGTACGGTAGTGCCAGGTTGTGCTGGGCCTTGATTGTGATCGTCCCCACCATGATGAACCAAAAACATCTTGCATTTTAACATCAGATTTAACTTGTATATCACTTGTTTTAGCATCAACATCATTTTTGTTTACATTATGCATAACTGAATCCCTTTTTCCTTTATGCTTGCACCCAAAACTCAAATGATATTTAGAGCCACAAATCCAACATCGCTTTCCTTTGAATTCCTGGACCAAATTTTCATCATTATTTTGAATTTGCTTAATGTTATCAACAACAAGTTTAACATTTTCCAAAATCAGTGATTTTGTTTTTATCAAATGCATTTAAAAGTGATTTCTATCATTTCGTTCCTTCGGTCTCTTTTCTCACCCTCTCTTTCTTCTTCCTTTCCGGTTCTGTTCTTCTCTCTCTCTCTCTTCCTCCTTTCTTTTTACTCTAGTTCTGCTCTTCTCCTTTCCTTCCTCTCTTCCTCCTTCCTCTCTATCAATTGTGGTTCCAGTTCAAATCTTTCTCATTCGTCTCTCCACCTCCATCTTTCTTCAGATGCTTGCAACATTTCCTGCCATCTCAATTCTCACCTCTCTTTCCATGCCCTTTGTTTGGCTAACTAATATTCCCTCTCTAATTCTTTCTGTTCCTCAAATTTCCTCTTCTCCAATTCTGTTCCTTCTGTTCTTCAAGCCTTCTTTTCTCTTGTTCTTTCTGTTCTTTTTGCAGCCACATTTCCATGAATATCATCAAATCTGACTTATGTGCAACCACTGGGATTCCTTCTACTTCTTCAGCTAGATTTTCTTCTAAATATAACCTTGTGTTCCTTCCCTGGCAACCCATTCTCAAGCCACAGAGTCCATCCGTTGACTTCTTGACAAATGTTGAACATGTTCTAGATCAAAACCAAGTTTAATTAAAATATTCTGTAATCGTTTATCGCTAGACTTTTTAAGTTTTTGCTTTTGAAGTTCAGATAATTGCTACATTTAGACACATTAATCAATGCAATAATACCCCAGAAAATAATTGTGGAAATACCAAATCACAAAAGCTTAACCCTAAATTGCAACAAAATAATGCAAACCAATATATTATATCAACCGTATTATAATCGTATTATTACAGGCAGTGTTTATTTGAATTTATTTTTCTAATTAATAATAAATATGGAGTTACGGTATTGAAGTGATACCATACAAGTAATCCTTGACTTCAGAAACGAGATGACAATGTATCAGTGCACACCAGTACACAAAATGAATCTGTGTCCTCAACAGATAGTACGGCAATGAACGAGGATTGGTAGAATCTGGGTAGGTAGGCAGCCAGTCTACCACAGATGAGTGAATGACTGCACACCAAAAAGACCAGTATGGCATGCAGGTACTTTTATGGAGTGGAAAGAGATAGTTATCAATATAATGACATTCGTGTGAGCATAGAATCAGGCTACTGCCTCCTCAAGACTGCTAGCCACTTTGACGTTGAGTGTCTCCAACGAAACACAAGTTAGTGTCCCCTTCGAACACTACCAGATACAAGGTAGCATCCAGACATGGGTCAATTACGTTTTAACTAATTAGAATTAAATTACAATTATACGGATTTTTGTCAATTACAATTGCAATTACAACTACAGCCAATTGGCCATTGGGATCAATTACAATTACACATGTGACAATTACAATTGCAATTACTTTTCATTCCTCTTTCTGCTTCTTTTAATAAACTTCTTAAACGGTAATCTGCACTACCACAACTGACATGACTACAGGTACAGTACATTCACTACATGCTATTATGACATACAATGCATACGATACATTGACATACGATAGAGGGCACTGAACCAGCAGCCCGTGGGTGATTTTGCACCTGCAAACTATCGTGTCGTTTTCGAGTCTTCTCGGTCTTTCGTTCTGGTGTTTGGAAGCGTTTCTCTTTCAAACTGCCTCGTCATCTGAGTGAACGCACTGGACAGCTGCACAAACGTCGAGAGGCGTAGTTTTTGACTCAAAAATAAGGGACGTGGTGGGCGTTCCCAGCCGTCATTTTGGACAGCGTCATTCGCCAGAGGGCCATCGAACAACAACGTCAAACAACAACATTGGTTTCGTGTCCTATCGGATTGTCCTCCTTCCAACCATCTCATTCGTCCGGTGGGAACGACCCAGGTCATTGCGCTGACGAGTCACCGTCCTCGACTCCAAAAAGCCAGTCTGTTGACTCCATCGTTTATCCGCAGAGGGAAATATGGTTGGACCTGGACTATCCGTATTGCAATGACATCCTGGACATGATCGAGCAGAGCCGCGACTGGTACCACAGCAAGATCTCGCTCAGTCCACCGCCGCAATCGGCAAAGAGAAGTGGGAGCAGTGGCAGCGCAGCGCCTGATGACGATGGGCACTGTCGGCGTGAATCTCTGGATCTACGCTCGCGAAAGAATCGAATGAGAAACTAGATGACGAGGGTGAAGGTGACGATAAATAACTTTCTAAAGCGCTTTTACCATCCAGCTTAATTAAATTTGTGTAAAGCGCCCTTGACTTTGATCTATGTCATGCATACAGCGCTGTATAAATTGTCTAGTAATAATAATAATAATATTATTATTATCCTTTAACTAGTTTTCAGTAATACACAGTATATATATATATTCGTTTATTATAAAATGCTGACAAAATGCAAGAAACAAAAAAATTAAGAAATGTCTAAGACTCTTTAAGTATAGCATTCAGTAGGAGTCATTGCGCAGTACTCGACTGATAAAATTACTATTGGTTAGGCAACCAGTGTCACAGACTGGTGCTAACTGTCAATACAATCCTTTGTTACATTTGTTGAACACTAGACTTTCAAACTTCTCTGAGTTCAGTCTAGTTCTTTCTGGATGAAATGTCTTGCCTGCAGTGCCTTATGCCAAAAACCATCACACAAAGTTTCACAAATTTGCAAATGAGTTAACAAATTCGAAGTAGCCTTTTTCTAACATGATACTAATTCACTACACAACCGGCACTTCACTTTAACATTTGCATTTGAATCAGCATGAAAAAACTCATCAGACTTCTCAAAGTAATTCAATATTACTGCTGTTTGATTTACACTAATCTATACTGGCACTAAACTTTTTTTCACAAAACAGTGCAGCCACAGAACACAGGAAGTAAACAAATTATAAGCTGGTTCCCTTCCAATTTGAAAGGCAGTAAAAAGTAAATAAGTAAATTTTTGCATGGCAACTGACCAGAGCAATGAGTCCATTTACCAATAACCGTTGTACTTTGAGAAATCACTAGCCACCCAATGAATTCACTGCCATACATTCATAGACTGACCAGACTCCGGCACATAAAAGAAAATAGTACTACATGCTAATGCGCTATTAGAACTTACAAAACTTACATTCTGTAATTGGGTAAAACAATTACAATTGCTCAATTACAATTACACACATGACAATTACAATTACCAATACATATAATTTGACTTTCCACAGGCCATTTACAATTGCAATTACATTTACCGGATGCAATTAATTACAATTGAATTACAATTGTAATTGACCCATGCCTGGTCCGAAGTAACAACTTCTAGCAGATGACCCTGGTGCTATTGTTTGACATGTTGAATCAGTAGATGAGATTCAAGGATCAACTTCAGTTGAATGCTGTGACAGTTGGTGTTGCCCCCAAGGTGGATGTTGAAGCTTCCCTCAATTTGTATATTTTAACTTGTCATCAGCAATTGATCACAGGAGATGGAAAATTCATCAAAGACGGTGGCATCAGGAGCATCTGACCCAGGTCTGTACAGTGATACAAGTAGACTAGTAGAATTGGTCTTTTTCAATTTTAAATTATTTAATGTTGGTCGGGCAGAATCGACCACACTAAAACCACAAGTTCTGAGCTATTTAATGGTTATAGAGTCTTCACTTTTATGCCAGGTTTCATTTGCAGCCGCCAGTATGCCAATGTTTTTCTCAAGCAGAATGTCATGTATATCACTAATTTTATTGGCAATTGATCTGATGTAAAAAAACAGTAAGTTTCAATGCTGAATGAACTTCACATTGATGCTTTGTTCTTCGAATTGTTGCATTCGAGGACATCTATAGCTAAAGATAGAGGGTAGAGACAGTTGTAAAGGAAGCATTGAAACACAGAGGCCTGGGAATATGAGGGTAGACCAGTGTTCGTGGCATTCTCATGTGACTGGTACATTCAGCTGGTCTCCTCTGACTTAAAACTATCAGTATGGGTCGCACAACAAAAATGCTCTCAATCATGAGGTGATCCATCATCACAATTATAGTCTGACTCACCTGGATTCAGTCTTTCTGATGACATCCAGCTGCGATTCCGTGGTTGCAAAACTGTCCGAAAACTTTGCAACACCCAACCCAGTCTAACAGTTCACGAGACAATTTTTGATTTTGGCCTAAAGACAGCAGTTGTAGGCGAGTGTATCTGTATCTCTTCATTATACTTTAATTTGGAATAAATACTTTTTATTTCCATACAATTTCTCCAGTGCAGTAAGCAAGAGCACTTTGACATATGCCCGGGTATCATTTAAATCCTATATTAAATAGGTGTGTTTTTAGGTTCCTAAGAAAGGGTTGTGCAGAGACAGCTTCCAGCACAGCATCAGGTAACAGGTTCCATAGGATCGGGTTCCCTTTGGAGAATGACCTTTCTTCAAACTTGGAGGTCTTTGATGGACTTGATGACTCGATCTAAGCGTCGTTCTCCATTCATTCGATGTCGTCCACTGCACCTGTGCAGTCAGATATTCAGGGCAGTATGGGTCTTAAAGCGCCGGAAAGTAAGCCAATGGCACTTGTAGACAATACGCTGTTAAACGATTGCCAGTGGAGGCGATCCTCAGCAGTGATGTGACATGGTCATTCTAGTGACAGCCAAAGACCACTCGCGCAGCCAGATTCGCACTGACTGCAGTCAATTTAGCTTGTTCTCCGGTAGACCCAGCAGGAAACTGTTACAGTAATCGATCCTCGACAAGACTAGGGCACATACAAGCTGCACGGTGACGCCCACCAATAGGTAGCATCGAACCTGCCTGACCCTCCGTATCTGATAATGACAGCAACCAGTGGCGTATTTACCATTGGGCCATTTGGGCCATGGCCCCCTTTGGTCTTGGCCTAGGTAGGCTGTCCTCAGATACTCAGACCCTGACAAGCAAAAAAAAAGTCTTTTTTCCAAAGTTGTAACTTGTCAGGTCGAAAGTGTCTGCCCCCCCCATACCAAAATTCTAAATACGCCACTGACAGCAACGGATAACGTTATTGATGCGCGCATAGAACGTCTGCGTATCATCCATGAGCACACCTAGAGACACAAACTCGCAGAAGGGACAACAGTAGCATCTCCAACTGTGAATGGGTCTCGACTCAACAGCTTCCTTCTTCCCGGATTAGTTATAGGCCAATTTATATAGCGCTATCGTCTAGCGGGCTAGAGTCAAGAGTGCTTTACATTGAATTAAAAGAGTGTCCGAACAAGTGCGTTTTTAGTTTCTTAGCGAATGTTTCCAAGTTGGTCGCGTTGGTGACACTGTCTGGTAACGCGTTCCATAGAGTCTTAGTGAATCTTAGTAAGACTGAGTTTCTGTGGGTGTCGACCCCAAGGAGGAGGCATCACATCATGCGGGATCCGATCCTAGTGGCCGGTACTGCGGTTCACCCGGCCGTTGAGCTTCGTCTCCTCGGAGTCCAGCTCGACGAGACATTCTCATTTGCCGGACATATCGGTCAGCTGACCGCGTTGTGTTATTACCAACTACAAAGAATCAAGGAGGTACGGAGATATCTTCCGACAAGCACGACGACAATGCTTGTTCGGGCAATGGTGTTGCAGAGAATCGATTATTGCAACAGTGTCCTCCTTGGTCTACCTGAAACACAGCTCGGGCAGCTGCAGAGGGTGATGAACGCGTCGGTCAAGCTGGTATACAGACTCAGAACGAGGGAACACGTCACCCTGCTACTGAAATACGAACTACACTGGCTGAAAGTACCCGAGAGGATTACATACAAGCGGTGTATGCTGTTGTTCCGCGCGCTTCACAACCCAACGTGTCCTGAATACCTTTCCACACTTCTTCACAGGCAATCACTGACGGAAAAATGTCATCAATTACGTTCGAGCAGCCGTGTTCTTCTGGCGGTTCCACCTCCTGCGAAGATATCAAAGCAGTGTTTATTCTAGGCCTTCTTAGGGGGGAATTTCCCCCCAAAGTTTGAAAATTCACCCCCAAATTTTTTTAGATGTTGGCTGGTGGAATGGAAATTTTCCCTCCAAACGTGTGGAAACTCAAACCTTGTCCCCCCAAACATTTCAAAATCCCCCCCAATGTCAAGGGGGCTAGAATAAACACTGTGCCAAAGTTTGGCAAGCGTTCGGTTGTAAGGGGAAATCCGCGGCTGTGGAACGCTCTACCGGACACTGTAACCTCGTTGAACTCCTACGATCAATTCGCGAAGAACTTGAAGACACATCTATTTGCGACTTCTTATGAATGCTAAATATGTACAGCGCCTTTGACTTTGGTAGACCCCATGCGTACGGCGCTATATAAATTGTCCGAATAATAATAATAAATAGAGCCAGGTTCCCTCGAGTAACAGAACGCTCCCCCAATTTGGCTGTTTTCGAGGGAGGAGGCACCGTCAGTCGGACCCAGGTGGAGGAGCGAAGCCGCAAGCGAACTTCTGTGGATGGAGGCTTTCGAAGAAGCACCGATACATAGTCTGGGCAGAACGGGTCATAGAGTTCTCTGAACGTGAACCAGCACCTTTTGTAGATTACCCGCTCCGGTATGCGGAGCCAGTGTAATCTGTCCCTAAGTTGGGGAGTGACGTGCTCACACCACCTGGTCTGACAGATCACTCTGGCGGAAGCGTTCAAGACCATCTGCAGACGATTGAGCTGGTAGTCTGGCGTTCCGAGTAGTATACTATTACAGTAGTCTATTCTCGTAAGCACCAGTGCCCGCACAAGCTGGGTCGCAACAGACGCAGGTATGTATCTTCTTATCGCTCTAATCCGCCGGAGCTGGTAGAAAAAATTGCGAGCGATGATGCCGATGTGGTTACGGAGACATAGAATCATAGAATCATCGTGCTGATCCATAGAAATTCCGTCTTGTCTGGTTTCAAGGCAAGTCGATTTGTCCTCCATCCACCCAATGATCGCAGATGTGCAGTTCATGAAGGACATCCTGAGTTGCTCTGTGTCCAACGGCAGGCATGAGGAATAAATTTGTCAATCATCAGCGTAAGTGTGTGACGATAAGCGAAAAACCTTAACAATAGACCTAATGTCCACAACATATAAGATGAAAAGCAAGGGGCCCAGTACTGCTCCTTGCGGGACACCATGGTGGACCTCGCTCCTCGGGGACATTAGTCCATTACACCAGACTGACTGTGTTCTTCCTTTAAGTTCTTCACCCACCAAAGTGTCTGATTTGCCAGTCCATATAATGTTTCAAGCCACTGTATAAGAATCTGATGATCGACTGTGTCGAACGTGGCTGAGAGATCGAGGAGACCGAGAAGTGCTACTCGCCCATTTACATTTGCATCTACCAGGCCACTGAAAATTTTCAAAATGGCTTTCAGTAGAGTGCCCACGACAATAGGCTGATTGCTCATGAGGAAGTTATTCCTAATGAATTTTTTTATGACTCATTGCTCTGGTTTTTCAGTGTGAAGAACGAAAAACAGAAGAACATGGGGTCAAGGAGTCACTTCTAGAAAAAATTGGTTCTCTTGAGAAAACAATGCGTAATAAATGTGAAAAGATTGAGTTTCTTAGAGATCATGTTGATCAGTTAATTGAAGAACTTCACCGAAAGTCAAGGTATTGATTAGAGGTGCACTGATTATTAACTGATTACCAATTATTGATTTTTAAAGTTTCTTTGTTTGTTGCTGAATTTAACATGTTGTCAAATGAATCAGATAAATGCTTTTGCATCATTCCTTCTATAGTTAGCACTCACCGAATGAATGTAGAAGAATTGAAGAAAATTTAAACATCAGTCAACATATTAAATAGAAATGCACCCAAAATTGTAGCTAGAAAAACTCACCCACCTTTCAGGAAACTGAAAACGGAGTTTAGTATAATTATTTATTAGAATTAATTACTGACTAATTAATTACTGATTAATATATTGATTCTTGTTCTGGAAAAGCACCAGAGGAGTGGACAAAATCAATTTTAGTGGTAATACACAAGAAAGGGAGTATGATGGAGTGCAAGAACTATAGAACCATAGCACTCTTAAACCACCTGGGGAAAATACTAATGCTGATACTGACTGAAAAACTTAGGATACACATGGAAGAATACCTTGCCGATGAACAAGCTGGATTCAGAAAAGATCGAAGTGCAACACAGCACATACTAGTGCTATAATTGATAGCAGAAAAGGCAAGACGGAAAAATGTGAAAGTATACAACTGCTTTGTCGATTTTCAGAAGGCGTTTGATAGCATAGATCAGACAGTAACTTGGGTTGTGCTAGAGTCCTATGGAGTAAATCATAAACTGATAAGACTGTTGAAAGATATCAGCAACAATGCAAAATCAACTGTGAGAATCTGTGGAGAGATTGGAAATTGGTTCAAGACAAGCAGAGGATCAAGGCAAGGAGACAATGTATCACCCATGATATTCATCTCTGACTTGGAAAGAGGAGCAATGGACAAGATAATGGAACATGTAAAGGGAATAACAGTGCAGGGACTACACATAAACAACCTAAGTTTGCTGATGATGTCGATATCATTGAAGGAAATGAAGATGACCTGGAGGACACTGTACAGATGCTGAATAATGAAGCAAAGCGCTATGGTTTATCGATGAACTTTGTAAAGACAAAAACAATGGTGTTTGGACAGAAAGATATTGGAAGAAAGATCAAAGTGAATGGATTTGAATTGGAAAATGTGGAAAATTTCACTTACCTTGGAAGCAACATGACACATGATCTGGACTGCAAGAAAGAAGTAACAATAAGAGCAGCGAAATCCTTAGGAAATCTGAAGGCAATGGACATTTGTCTGGAAAAACAAAGCAATAAGTCTCAGAATAAAAAAGAAGATTCTTGAAACATGTATTTTCAGCAGCTTCTTGTATGGTTGCAAGACTTGGACCATCACAAAAGAATTGGAGAGAAGAATTTCAACATTTAAAAGAAAACGCTATAGAAAAATTCTCAGAATTGGATGGGTTGAAAAGATCAGCAACGAGGAACTATACAAAAAAATCCAGCCAAAAGAAACCTTGATGCAAAAAGTTATACAGAGGAAATTGCGTCTCTTTGGACATATTTGTCGTATGAAAGATGATAGAAAGATTAAGACTATAATGCTTGGAATAATGGACGGTTCCAACAAGAAAGGAAGGCCACACAGGGAATGCTGTGATGACATTTGTGATTGGTGTGGAAAATGTCTGCAAGAACTATTTCATGTTGCTGCCAACAGAAAAGATTGGGACAAAACTGTAATGATTGCATCAGACACCAACGGGCGCTGAGCCCGTGGTTATTGATGATGAATTGATGATGATGATGATGATGATGATGATGATGATGATGATGATGATGATGATGATGATGATGATGATGATGATGATGATGATGATGATGATGATGATGATGATGATGATGATGATGATGATGATGATGATGATGATGATGATGATGATGATGATATTGATTCTGTGATGAGGCAAACATATTTAACACTTTGAAAAGTAGTAAAAATGGCCCTCAATTAAACTAGAAGTATTGTATGGAAATTTTTAAAAATTGCCACTGCAGATAATAATTAAGCAGTGTGCAATGAATGTACCGTATTATTAAGACGCACTCGAGTATAAGACGCACCTGAGAATAAGACGCACCCAATTATAAGATATGGGTTTTGATGATTTGTGTTTAAAAAATTATGTATAAGACGCCCCATATGTAACACGCACCTACAGAGTCAAATACTGTCTCTATTCAGTCTCTATTCAGTTACCTGGTTAATTACAATCCTATCTCACCGGAATGTGGCTTCCCATGGAGAGCAAGAGATAGAGGAGGGAGGGAGGGTAGGAGAGATTGCCTTGCATTGGAAGGTCCATCCATTGTCATAATGCTAAAATAGACCTACATCAATCATTTAAACATCTACTGGCTACTGCAATACTAAAACTCTAAATCTCTATTCAGTAACCTGATTAATTACATTCCTCTTTCATTTATATGTGGCTGCCGGCTGTGAGATAGACAGAGATGGAGTGAGAGACAGAGGCAGGCAGGGAGGGGAAGGGATGGAGAAAGAGTGTCTTGAATTGAAAGATGTTCCGTCAACTGTCAAAATGTTAAAATAGACCTACACTGAACATCAATCATTTAACCATCTAACACTAAATCTTTATTTAGTAATCTGACCAATTAAAAGTATCTATCATTTCCATGTCGCTGCCAGCTGTGAGAGAGAGAGGGCGAGGGTGAAGAGAAAGGGTAGGAGGGAGAGAGGGCCTTGAGTTGAATGTGGCTGCCGGCAGAGAGATAAATAAACGGAGATGGAATGAGAGGGAGATAGAGAGAGAAAGAGAGACACACACAAATAGAGACAGAGAGAGAGAGAGATCACCTTGAATTGGTAGGGCTTCCCTCCACCATCATCGGCCGTCATATAATGTGTACAAAGAAGTTGCTTAACTGTCAATTATTGAATCTATTCAGAATCCTGATTAATCACAATCCTCATTCACTTAAATGTGACTGTTGGCTTGAGAGTGAGAGAGACAGACGGAGGGAGACTGACAGGCAGAGAGATCTGTTTTGGAGTTGCCGGGGGGGGTTGGAGGGTTGAAACCCCCCCAACCAACTTTACAACCCTCCAAAAAATCGCATATTGTGTACATGCAGTTTCTGTTATTTGTTGAATTTCAGTCCTCAACCCACCCACCCACCCGCTCAAATTTCAGAGCTACAACACAGAGATTACCTTGAATTGTAAGGATTCCCCTCCACCATTTCTACCTGCATCTACTTGCAGTCTTGGATTTGTTTATTGATGATGACATAGATGCCAGTTCTTTGTGTTTCAAAAACTTTAGATAAGACTCCCACAAGTATTAGACGCATTAAGGGAGTAAAAAATCGTATAACCCGCGTCTTATATGCACGAAAATACGGTAGTGTTAAGATTTGGCATCATGGTACGTCAGGAAATACTTTTACATGTTCAACAAATCTGATAGCCCATTTGGATCCATTGAAGTGGTGGACTGAACACAACATCAAGAGGTTGGATCCCTTCACTAGACAGTTCTTATTATCTACTACCACCTGCTAGTGTATTATTTATTTATTGACAATTTGTATAGCGCAGTAGACAAGGCTTAAGGCCTACAACAAGAGCGCTTAACACAGTTCGTATCCAATATTAAATAAATGTGTCTTCAAATTTCTAATGAATAGTCCAGCTGAGACTGCTCCAGTCTAGTATCCGGAAGTCCAAGAAGCACACCATTACAGTGATCAATTCGTGTCAGTACCAGGGCCTGCACTAGCTTGATAGCTGCGCTCACTGGCAAGTACCTTCAAATTGACCTCACTCTCCGCAGTTGGTAGTGGCAGGAGCGTATCAGATTGCTAACGTGCGAATGAAAGGATAGAGTCTCACCTAGGAGCACTCCCAGAAGACGTAAGCTCTCGGATGGAGCAATGGCTGCATCTCCCACCACAAATGGGGCGTGACTTAGCAGTTGCCTTTTCCTGGGGGTGCTCATCCACAAAAATTCCGTCTTGGCCGGATTCAGTGTGAGCCGATTCTCTTCCGTCCACGTAGCAATAGCTGCTCTACACTCAGTGAAACGAATCCATAGTCGCTCCACTTCCGAGGGTAAGCATGACAAGTAGATCTGTCCAACGTCTGCATAACTATGCTGTGTAAGACCCAAAGCCTTGATGACACGTAACCTGTGAGCATCTCCTCAGTGGCACTGGGCTCATTTATTTTGATCACTGCTCATGTCTGTCTGCGGAGAAAGCCAAAAAACTTATGTTCATCCAATATAGCATGACTTCTTTGCAACTCATCAGTTCGTGAAGCCAGTTGTGGCTGTTGCGATCACCCTCTGCCGTTTTCGATCTCATGCAGCTTCATATGCCTCTGTAGGTGTTAATCCACAGTGACGAGATATTTGCTTCAGTCAAGTAAATGGTGGTTTTCCTCGCATGCGTCTCCAAGAGTCCTAGGATCTGTAGCCACTTTCAATCTGGCATCCAAGGCGAAGTGCAGCATTTGCTGGTGTATTTTCTGACATCCTTGCTACATGACCGAAAAGTCTGAGTTGATGTGAGCTTACAGATGGGATGAGTTTGGTTTGACCAGAACGTTTGTAAATTTCATTGTTCTGAATTAAGTCATATCAGATGAATCTGGCATAAGTTGCAAGTATGTAAAGATTCCAATTTCTTTCAATCAACCTTTGTCAGTCCAGATCTCACTACCATATAGCACAGGGGTCTCAAACTCAAATTGCTCCAAGGGTTGCATGAGGACTTACACAATGAGTCGAGGGCCGCAACCCCCAAAATTTGGTTGGTGATAAATTCAATTTACAAAAACAACTAAATAATTACCTTGCTAGGTTGCATGTTTCAGTCAGTTTTTAGTTTGGCTAATTAACTGGCATCATTTTGCATCAACAATGGTCTCTTTATTATGTTTGAATTTATTAGAAGAAGCCAATCTTGGTGTTGCTTGCAAATGTTCATCAATGAGTCGTGACCTTGGCACAAATTTGTTAGCCTTCAGTATTTGACACATCTTTGCTTTCATCAAGGGCAATTGAAAATGCTTCAAAGTCCTTGGCCGTTTCATTTAATTGTTTTTCCACGTTAGCTGATAAATTTGTAATTCTGGTGGCAGCTGTATTGGATGACAAGCTTATGCCTTCAAACAATACTTTTTATGTAATGTAATGTAATGTAACAATTTAACAAAATATTTGTATAGTGCCTCTTCTGAAGAATCACTCAGAAGCGCTCCCACAGCAAATTACTGTGTATTGACAAAGATAAACTTTAAGTCGTTTCCAAAAGGATCAGTAAGCGAAGAGCAAGATGAGCGGTTTCACCAAGATAGTAAAGAAATGGAAAAACTATACCAAGGCCATTGGGATGTAAACATGATGGGAGATTACTGCTGGTTTCTCCATCGGGAAACTCGGGATACATCACATAAGAGAAAGAGCCATTCGTGGACTTTTACTGAGAAAAGATTGAGAATATTCCAACCATGCTGTTCTTAGAAAGAAATACTCTACCTGCCTTCACTTTCACTGTCACATTGTTAAAAGAAATGAAATTTAGTAACAATATTTTCACTGTTTTATTATACACCTTTTACTTAATTGTTCAAATTGTAGCTGTATAATAGAATTAAATTTATCGAAATTGCCAAAAACGGTACGCGATGGGAGAAATCTGATAGCATATTTGGAATGAGCACCTCAGAAACTACAAGAATCACCTGTTTTAATGAAAAAAAGCTTTCAAAAATATTTTTGTAGGCCTGTGTTATTATTAAACTCACAATTTCTTGTGCACCATATTACCAAAATGTCAGGAGCAAGCAAGGGCGCATTACAGAGTCCAATAAAAATAATGAAATAACGTTCATAAAAAAAATTAATGGAAAACAATCTAAGGCAGAAGAGAATAAGATTTCTAAACAAATAACTCTTTAGATTTTTCGTAAAGGATGTCAGAGAACAGGATGATTTCACAATTATCGGTAGATCGTTCCATGTCTTTGGCCCTAACACTGTAAATGACCTGGAACCGAGTGATGTTTTATTATTATTATTATTATTATTATTATCTGACAATTTATGTAGCCCTATAACAAGGCCTAAGCCTAAGTCAAGAGTGCTTCACAACATAAGATTAGCAGTCATACGACACATTGAACAAATGTGTCTTTAGATTCTTTACGAACTGTTCATCGGTTTTTGAGTCAGTAATAAAGTCTGAAAGGGCATTCCTTAAGATTGGATTGCCTCAGGTGACCGATCTTTCTCCTAGCATCTTTGTTTGCAATGGAGGTAGAATAATCAGAGAGACCCGGCCACTAGAGCGAAGCTGTCAGCTGCCAACTGCCAGCAGGTGTAGTGCGGCGCCGAACCAGTGATGCCAGATATTCAGGACAGGAGTGATCATTTAGTGCTCTGTACGTGATCAGACATCTCTTATAGACAATGCGTTCAGGGACTTGCAACCAGTGCAGTCTGTCTCTTAGGAAAGGGGTGACTTGATCACACCATTTACAGTGAGGTATCTTCATAAGACTGAGCATCGGACTGCAAGAACAGTTGCAACTTTCTCAGTAAGCTAGACAGCACCTGTTTTCAAAGAATTATTTGTTTGAATTTAATGTTGTCAGCAATTGAAGGCCAATGGACGGTCTTCTTCAGCCATTTGCACTCTAAGTGGAGCATAAGCCACAAACAAGATCCTTCTATTTAACTTGATTTGCTGCCAGATGTTCTTGTTCGCTCAAGGTGTATCCATTTACTTTATGCTCTTTTTCTAATGATCTTTTCCATGTGTTTTGTGGTCTTCCTCTTTTTCTTTTTCCTTGGCAGCTCCATGTCAGCATTTGTCTTGTGATGTTTTCAGTCGGTTTTCTAAGAACCTAGCCATGTCCATTTCCTTTTTCTGATTTCTTTCAGCTATCGGTTCTTGGGATGTCATTTTCCACAGTTCTTCATTGCTGATTTTGTTTGGCCACCAGATCCCTGTGATTTTCCATTGGCATTTATTTACGAAGCTTTGTAATTTTATTTTTAATGATGCAGGAGATTAGGAACAGCATAATATTTATTTATTATTTATTTATTTCAAGACAACTTCTATAGTGCTGTGCACTAGGCTAAGGCCTACGACAAGGGTGCTGCACACACCATCAACCATATCCTAAACTAAAAAGGTGCATCTTTAGTTCTCTCAGGAACCAGGGGCTTCTATCCCTATTTAAGGCGGGCGCAGCATGCGTCCGGAAAAAAATGAGGGGGGAAATATTTTGCTACACAACAAATTCAAATATTCAACAGATTCTTGTTGTCCGAACAGCCAGGCATTCAATAAGCACACATAGAGAGGCTGTGTAGTTTTTACGACATTGATGCAGCAAATGTAGCACGTGATTTGGCGGAGTTCAGACCGGTCTTTCGAAAAGTAAGTAAGTAAGTAAAATCTCGTGGATTTATTTAGCGCATTAGAAATCATAGAAATCAAGACACATAAAAAAATTAAATGCAAAAGCACTCATCACATCTCATCATCATCATCATAGTTGCTTTCTGCCAGCTCATTAGCGGCAATAGCTAGACACAAAACTTTTCCATTTATCTTTTTCCGTTGTTAATCTCATTCCATCTATTATTGTCATTTGATATCTTTCGAAGTCTTCTTTGATGTTATCTATCCACTTTTTCCTGGGTCTTCATCTTCCTCTTTTTCCTTCTTTGTATGTGTAGAGTGCTTTATATGGGAGTCTGTTGCTTTTCATTCTATTTACATGTCCATACCATCTAAGTCTTCTTCTTCTGATTTTATCTATTATTGTCTCTTTCATTCCCAGTCTTTTCCTGATGTCTTCATTTCTTATTCTTTGTAATTTACTTACTCCCAATATCTTTCTCAAACAACTCATTTCTGCCACCAATAGTCTGTTTTCATCTGCTCTTTTTAATATCCACGTTTCTGATCCATAAAGCATTTCTGGAACAATGATAGTATTGTATATTTGAATTTTTGTGTTGATCTTTATTTCTTTAGCATTCCAAATATGTCTAAGTCTTCCCATTGTCTGTAGTCCTTTTGCTGCTCTCTTTTTAATATCTTGTTCGTGTCTTCCATCGCTTGATATTTCTCCTCCCACATATGTAAAATTCTTTACTTGTTGATGTTATTTCCTTCTACTGATATGTGTATTATTTTCTCTCTTTTTTGTTGACTGCCATGACTTTAGTTTTGCTGGATTAATCCGGAGTCCAAATCTTCTGCTTGTTTGATTTACTTGGTCTGTAAGCCTTTCTAAACCTCTAGCACTCTCCGCTAGTAAGCTTACATCGTCTGCAAATTTAAGGTTTGATATATTTTCTCCACTACAATTCACTCCAATGTTTAGATTCTCAGTTGCTATTTTAAAGATTACTTCTAGAATTATTATGAAGAGAGATGGAGATAGCACGCATCCCTGTCTATTCCCGACTTCTGTTTTAAACCATTCTGATAGGTCTTTATCAACTTTTACTGCACTTTCCATTTTCTTGTATATTGCTTGTATTAGATTTATTAGTTTCTCTTCTATACCAATGTTTCTCATAGCCTGCCATAAGCCTTACGTACCATACTGAGTCAAAAGCCTGTTTGTAGTCGATGAAATTGATGTATACAGTTTTATTTGCCTCTGTGTATTTTTCTATCAGTTGTCTTAAGGTAAAGAGTTGGTCTATGGTACTTCTTCCAGGTCTGAATCCTGCTTGTTCTTCTCCCATTATCTTTTCTATATAACTACTGATTCTTTTTTGTATAATCTTTGTGAGGACTTTTCCTGGTATGCTGAGCAGAGTTATTCCTCTATAGTTATAGCATAATTCTTTGTCTCCTTTTCCTTTGTATATTGGTATGATAATTCCTTTTGTCCAGTCATCTGGCACTGTCTCGTTGTAGTAGATCTTATTAACCTTTTGCAAGGGTTAGCCGTTTAAAGACGGCAGCGGAAAACTATGACCAAACGGGGTTAGCCGTCTATAAACGGCGTGCTATATAAGCGACTGTGTACTGCGGACCTGCACGATTTTCAAAATTCCAACGCGGCAACCGAGTTAGCTCACATCCATTCGATAGGCGGCAGCACCGTTTTCGATAATACTGACTATATATGCAAGGGATATTGACTGTAGACTGACCAAGGCTGGAAAATGTATAGGAAAAATCTTCAGCCGGAGACTAGAAAGGCCATAATTACGCCAAATATGGTCCGATCTTCGAAATTTTTGCACTATTCTGTTCCAATTACACCTCCCAGCAACTTTCCCGCTCACAGTTGGGGGGTCACCGCTGAAAAAATTTTTTTATTGAGCTTTGAAAATTTTTTGTCGGAGATGGTCCGATTTTGGGGTATAGAGTGGACCCTACCCCCAAAAAATTTTTTTTGCACGGATGGTTCGAAAGACCAATAAAAATGCTCAACAATGGTGCAAACCGCATCTTTCTAGCTTCTATATAGCCTGAAATATACAGAGTTGTTCGGTTTTTCACATTGAAAATCCGTTCGCGTAATTGTCATTTCAGCAAGCAATTGGTACTTGGGTATGAAACTCCATAATTACCCCAAATATGGTCCGATCTTCAAAATTTTTGCACCATTCTGTTCCAATTACACTCCTCTAGAACTCTATCGCTCACATTTGGGGGTTTACCGCTGAAGACGTTTTGCTATTGACCTTTGATCAAATTTTGAACAAAATGTTGGGGAGGGGTCCGATTTTGGGGTGTAGAGTGGTCCCTACCCCCAACTTTTTTCTTTTGGCACGGATGGATAGAAAGAGCAATAAAAATGCTCAACAACGGTGCAAACCGCATCTTTCTAGCTTCTATATAGCCTGAAATATAGTAAGTTTATAACGTATATGTTCACGTTTTCATACGAACGCCTTTTCCAAAAATTAATTCCCCGTCGCGGGTTGACTTTAAAAATTTAATTCCCCATTTAAAAGGTTAATTAGTTCATACAGGGTGTCTGTAAGTGTTTCTCCTCCTGCTTTCACTAGTTCAGTTGATATATTATCAATGCCAGGGGCTTTATTTCGCTTGGGTTCTTTCACTGCTTGTTCACTCCATCACATCTATTATTCTTTAATTCACTCACACTTAACATATTGTACCATCATTTGGGGACTAAACTACAAAACAACAATTAACAAAATTCAAATTTTACAAAATAAAGCAATAAGGATAATTTTTGGAAGTCATGATTATATTAGTACGATAAATTTAGCTAATATTAATAAAATACCATTAATTACACATATTCATCTTCAGCAAACTGCTATATTCATATTTAAATATCTTCATAACTTGGCTCCAGCACTCTTTTACCAGCATAAATTTTTCAACATTTCAAATAATAAATACAAATACAACACAAGAAATTTAAATAAACTTTATATTCCTTTTACTTCAACAAATAGAAGTCTATTCACAATTAGATTCAATGGACCCAAAATCTGGAATAGTTTACCCGAGAACATCACTACTCAATCAAACCTTAACATCTTTAAAATAAATCTTTAAAAATATATTATCGACAAGCAAGTAACAGACATGCACTAATATTTGGGTTTTATTTTGATTTATGAATTTTTAGGGATTTACTTTGATATATGAGTATATAATACTTCACTTTATCCATACATGTAAACATTCCACTTGTTTTTACTAAACCAATGCTATTATAAGTCACTTTCCTGCATTAATTATTCATTACAACTCTTGACCCCATCCTAATTTTCAACTGTCTTATTTTCATTATTAATGTTAAACTTTGTCATTTTACTATTATCACTCTGGTTGACTAATTATGGGACCTATGGTCCTTCAGTCAACAACCTTTTTCAACTTATTTTTTCTCGTGCTCTTGACTGTGCTATTTTTTTCGTTGTTGTGAACTTTTTTAGATAAGACAACAGTCTTGAGTTATTTTGTTTTCTTTCCTCCATTATGTTCTTCATCATGAACATGTTTTTATTGACTGTATTAATGGAAATGTCTGCTTTACGTTGAAAAATAAATGATGTTTCAGTTCAGTTCAGAAAGCCGCACAACAGTAGCGCTCAGCTTTCTTAAAATAGCTATGGGAAAGGTGAAAGATCAGCCAGGCAATAGTCAATATCCGAAAGGCAGTGAGGCTAGGTTGTCACACCTATGGAGGAAACGATTTCAGAAAAAGGAAGTATTTAAGCTTAGACCTGAAGACTTGTGGAGACAATGCAGGAATTAAAGGAAGTAAGGATTCAGATTTTATTGTTTGAAAGTGTCCAAGTTTGCGGAGGGAAGCTGGGATAGAGTTCCAAAGTTCAGGTGCGGTGTATGAGAAGGAACGGTTGCAAATTTTCAAGGATGACTGATTCAGCGGGCGTGAAAGAGAGATGAGATGACGATCGTCTGCTTTACGTTGAAAAATAAATGAATGCTGAGGTGTTAGTAATGCTCTAAGGTACATATGTAATTTGTGTTTATGATCTATCAGGCACTGACACACGTTTGAAGCAAAAGACAGAGATACAGTGAGAATGAATATACAGATGAAGAGAACTTAGAGAACGATGATGATGTTGAGAAAGACATTCTTGAAACTATTCCTGTTGACAGAATTATTGACTTGTTTGCAAGTCTTTCAACGCCGTTATATAAACTATTAATAAGCTAAATGATGCTACTAATCTGAACTGAACCGAGACTGATATTGATTCAAAATAACACTGACTGTGACGTAATCAATTATAGCTATGCCCAGGGCTTTTTTGTGCAGGAACGAGGCGGAACAGCGTTCCGGAAAATATGAACGGCATTCCGGAAAATATGAAGACTGGTATTTTTTGCAACATTAAATTCATAAATAGAAAATTTAGAACCAATATAGTTCTAAATTTTCTATGTATGAATTTAATGTTGCATTGATAATAATCATTATAGTAACTGTTTGGCCGCTAGCCTACGTCATGTTGACAATTGACTTCTGACTATTGCGTTCCGGAAAATATTTTTTTGCAAAAAAAAGCCCTAGCTATGCCTAACACAAAGGATAAAAAGCTGAATATAATACTAAGTCTACAAGGGAGCAAATTGACAGGGGGAATTTGAATTTTTGAGGGGGGAATTGAGCCCGGCTGCAAGGAGGGATAGAAGCCACTGGCAGGAACAGCCCAGCTCAGTTGGCCTCAGTCAAATATGTGGATATTTATTACATTAAAAATTATTTGGCCATGTATATTGCTTTACAGTTGTTAATTAGTTGATGAGATAATAATGCAATGCTTTCTCTTTATGTAGTAAGTATTACATTATGTTATCTGATTAATTTGTATTTTGCACTTTCAAAGATTTTATATTTTGAAAATCAGTTGTTAGTTATGAAAGTTTGATTGACATTTTGTGTCTTTTCTTTTAGTGTTTTAATAATAGCGATGCATTGCCTGGTAATGATTGCCTGGTAATGATTCTGTTTATTTTTAATTAAGTAAGTAAGTAAGACGAAATTTCTATAGCACTGCCAGAAAGCTTGGCTCAGCTTATTCACAAGTGCTCAATCTGGGTGAAATCCATAGTCCATAATCCAGTCTGTGGTGGTCAAGGTTGTATATCCAGGTAGGCCATAAACTTTCATCAAAAGAAATTTCCAACTTTGCTAATTGCCTTTATTTATAGCAATAGAAACATACTTTTGAAACAGTTAATGTTTGCTTATTCAAGGATCATTCAGGAATATGTTCTTAGAGAAGAAGCTGGAACTTTGGTACCAGAATCATCTGATAAAAATAAAGTAGGTATTTTTGGTACTATAATGTAATGTTATGTAATGTAATATGGCATTTGTATTGTGCCTCTTATATTTCTACTCACAGGAGTTCCCGGCTTTGGAGTCACAAACTAAAATTGTAGAACTTTAGCTTTTGCATTGAACAGAGTAAGGCAGTAAGAAGTGAGGCCCGAATAGCACATTCCAGAGAGAGGGTCCAGTTACTGTGAATGCTCCATGCTTAGTAAAAGCAGTGCGTGATCTGGTGACATGAACATCCTCACTACCAGTGGAGCAGAGCAGCCGACATGCAGTGCCTCCTGACTTTGAAGTACTGCAGAAACAAGAGTTACTTGTTTGCATTTAATGTGGACAGAAATTGACAGCCAATGGAGTATGTTAAGCAGCAACAGCATTTAGAACAGGTTTCAGAGTAGAGAGCAGGCTTTTGAGCAGACTAATATAAAGTGAATTGCAATAGTCTGACATCCTAGCAACAAAAGCCTGAACCAGAGAGTTGGCCACAGACAGATAGAGCAAAGAATAAATTATTTTAATTTGCTTAAGTTGATAAAAACAGGACTGAGAGATTCTAGTAAAATGCCCTTTGAAGGTCAAGTTACTGTCAATGTAAATACCCAGGTTCCTGGGACAATTTGAGAAAGTTAGATTAGGAAGAAAAAGTTTAATTTTAGAATACAGGTATTTATTGCAAAACCAGATATGTCGAGTTTTGTCAGGGTTGAGTATAAGTCTATTGGAGAACATCCAATTCCAAAGATTGGGAATTTTACATTGTCGACAGATTGAGTGCAGACAGGCCCATCTTTCCGTGTTAAAAATTGGTCACAGTGCCTGGAGCCCCACGCATCTTAGGGGCCCCACACAAATACGTGATGACTTTTTTGTTTCTTGTTTGCTTGTCAACATTGAAAAACGTTTGGAGATGACCTTTTTTTGCTTGTCAACATTGAAAAACGTTTGGAGATGACCTTTTTTGCTTGTCAATATCTGGTCTTCAGCAAGAGCCCCGCTGGCCGCCAGGTGCCCAGGGCCTCACACAGATATTAGCATGATTTAAAGTGGCTTAGAATGCATTACTGCCTGTGTGAAAGCCACTAGGGGCACTAACGGGGCTTGAACCCACTCCGTCATCTTGACGCTCAGCACGTAACCCACTCTGCCATCTTCCGCCCCTGAGGCGGGCCTGAGTGCAGACTGAGAAGAATGAGGACCATGTCAGTAAACTGAAATGTCCTCAGCATAGAGGTGCACCGTAAAGCCAAAGAAGCTAATTAAAGAGTGAAGGTCAGCTGTATTGAATATATGCAGTAGAGCAAGAATACTCAAACTTTTTTGAAGCCGGTTTACATTCCATCTTACATCGTCATCGTTCATGAGGGTCCGTCCACTAGCTTTAACCCTTTAACAGGGGAATTAAATTTTACAAGACGTTACCAATTTGGGTAATTAATTTTGGGGAAAAGCGTTCATTTGAACTGTGAACATGTACTTTTTAAACTCACTATATTTCAGGCTATATAGAAGCTACAAGGATGTGGTTTACATCATTGTTTAGCATTTTTATTGTACTTACCATCCATCCGTGCCAAAAAAGAATTTTTGGGGGTTGGGCCCACTCTACAGGCCAAAATATGACACCCTCCCAAAAATATACTTTAACGGTCAACAAAAAATTTTTTTTCAGAGATGACCCCCCTAGGTTCAGCAGTACAGTTGTAGGTGGGTGTCTTTGGAACAGATCAGTTCAACAATTTTGAAGATTGAACCCAATTTGGGGGAGTTATGATTTTTCTAACCCAAGCACCCATTGCTCGGAGAGCGGAACATTTTCAGAAGAGCTTGAAATCTTCTGAAAAACATAACAAACACAGTAATAAGCATGACATAAACTTACATAAATACATACATACATACATACATACATATATACATACATATGTACATATAAAAACCTAAACCATTGCTCGGAGAACCATTACTCGTAGAACTGACAATTTTTCGATAAGTTTGAAATCTGAAACACAAAACATAACATACAGTAAAATATAAACAAATAAAAATTAGACTATCAAACATTGCAGTGTCGTCGTAATTCCTTTTCAATATTTGGTGGCCCTGAAAAGGGCCGTTTCGGTGACACAGTCCGGCGATACAATATCTGTGATACTAGTAACTGAGCTTCGTGTGATATATATGAAAGCATGGTGTGAAGCACAGAGGTACAGCACAATCTGGACAGTAATATCTAGTCAACTTTTTCAGTGCCTTTCCTTTCTCATTTTTGTGGGAAGAGCAGACTCGACACCGACGTTGGGGTGGCTTTTCCCCTCAGTCGATGGAATAAATTCACAGAAATGGCGTGCAGTCAACCGCAGCAGGTTGGAATCATCAAGGGATGGTCGCCCGCATTGCTGGGAGTGGGATTGTTCGGACTTATGATGAGCTTCCAGCAAGCGTTCGACCAGTCTAATCCTGAATTGTAGATGGCTCATCTTCTCAGCAGGGTTGTCCTTCTTGTACAAGATGTACGAATTGAGGACCATCTGACTGAGAAGATGACTGAACTGCTTCTTATACCAGATCTTGACTCGCTTACGCTCAGTAGGGTAAGCGGTCAACATCTGGTCAGCAAAGTCTACAGCCCCCATGTTGTTGTTGTAACTTACAACAACAACTGGCTTTTGCACGTCGACACCACGACATGTTTTGACCGTGGTCATAGCATTTTCGTGTACTGTCGACAGCATGCAGACCTCCCGCTTGTCCATCCATTTCATGGCCATCAGGTCTTTAGAAAAACATGCAACTGTTTCCCCCCTCTTGAGTTTTTTTCTGAATTTCAGGTGGCATGTTTTTCCTGTTCTTCCTCACCGTATCAACAGCATCGGTATTGTTGGACCGAAGTTGTCGGTACAGAGCAGGTGAGGAGTACCAATTGTCCATGAAAATGGTATATCCTTTACCAAGTAAATCCTTGGCCAGGGTCAAAACAGGTTTAGAGGAGATCAAATTGTCTGGGGAGTCAACTAATTCCATACAAGACCCAGTATGGACTAGTGCATTCCAAATGTACCCTGAGCTACATTCGCACAGGGCATAGGACTTTATTCCAAACCTGGCCCTCTTCAGGGGAATATATTGCTTGAAAGCCAGGCGACCCTTCCACAGCATCAGTGATTCATCAATTGCTATATCCTGCTCTGGAATATAGACTGAACTAATTTGTTGAATCACTAAATCATAGAGGGGTCTTATTTTGGCAAAGGATTTCTCGCCTTTACTTGGATATGTAACTGGCAGGCTCAAATTGTTGACAAAATGCAAGCATTTTGACAACAATCTGAACCTGTTTTCACTCATAATCTTGGAAACATATGGTGTTTGAAAGAGAGGCTTTTTGGTCCAGTACATTTCCAAGGTAGGCTTGTGTAATATTCCTTGGTAAAGTATCATAGACAAGAAAACAAGCAGTTCATCCACATCTACAGCAACCCATTGCCTAATTCTAGATCTGGCTTTCATGGGTTCCTGCTGCAGTTGCTCTGCACGCCTGTTGGTCTCCAGTATAATCATTTCTAACATTGAAGTAGTTAGAAAGAGTCTGAAGTACTGCAAGACATCTTTAGTATCTGATATTACTGTAGTCCTACCAGGGGCACCTGTGAAAAGAATTCTGGTAGGAGTGCGGCTCGGGGCATCACCCCAAGCAAAGTCACTAGCATCATAGGATACTATACCATTGCTGTCGTCGTCGATCTGAAGATCGCTTTCTTCAGCGTCAGAGTCCACCTCTGACTCGCTGTTGTAAACCGACGAATCGTCGTCCGACAAGCATCGGACAAGTTCGGCAAGCATTCGGCGAATTTCTGCGCCGGAGAGCACACGAGATCGCTTTTGTGCAGCCATCCTCTTCTTCATAAAGCTAAAATCCGACCCCTCGCTCGCATTTTACCTATTATCCTTGCTTATAGAGGGTGTCCCGTCACTTCCTGGACCGTCACTTCCTGGACCGTCACTTCCTGGACCATCAATTCCTGGACCGTTCCTAATGTTCTATCTGTTATGTGTATGTAAACAAGTGTATACACTATGATATACAAATCGTTGTGATCTGCAATAATACTTAGAATTACTTACTTAGAATATATAATATAGAAATTCGAGATATTTTACTTACTTCCTTACAATGGTTTGAGTAAGCAGTGGACCAGTGACGCAGACTAGAACTATTCAAATTTTGAATCGTTGGATTACGGTTATGGTTATTTTTTACCACCTACACTGGGCGGAGGGGTCAAAAACTGCCCAAAAATTGTTGACACAATGGACAGCCCCAAAATACCTACCTACCTACCTATATACCTATTTACTTCCATTTACAATGACGGTCCAGGAAGTGACGGTCCAGGAAGTGACGGTCCAGGAAGTGACAGGGAACCCTTATAGAGGCACTTTAGCTAAGCAAGAGCTGCCATCTACCGAATGGATAATAACTGAATCGAATTATTGCATTGGAAGGTATATATACGACGAACCCATTTCAGTAACAGACGTTGAAGTTGAGCGTCGTATATATACGACGAACCCATTTGCGGAATGAATGACGCGCGTCATATATATACGACGCACCCACGCAAGAGGTTAAGGGAAATCTTATTATTCATATGCCTACTACAGTGTAGTAGGCCAGTGGTTCTTGAACTTTTTCAGGCCACAGACCGGCAGTAACCTTTTCATAAAGCTGGTGGACCACAACCTCAAATGGGGTGATATATATATATATATATATATATATATATCGCACATGTGTGCTCGAGGCTCTCGTTTTGGTAAGACGTTCGTAACTCTCATGGCGTGTTTACCGCAATTTTCTTGACACCGAATAGGTGTCTCCTTCTCGTTTTCGGCAGTTCGACTCCTGCTGTTTTGTGGAGTCTCCGTTTTTACTCTTCCTGGAGGATATTTTTGCCGGATTTCCTTGGTTTTATCATTTTTAATTTGCATGCTTCAGGTACATAGGTTTTGCTTTTCCGCCATTGCACCCCTCCATCTTTATTCATATTCCCGCTCTTACCTTCGATAGCACGTCTCCCACACCGCATTTAGAAGCCGCTAATTTATTAATGTCATGCACTGGCTTGTCGCACACTTCAATGAGCACAGACTCCTCTCAGCTACGTCAGAAGGGCACGGGGCTATGCAGCGTCTGCCAGACAGTAAGACGACTGCACATAAAAGATGGGCGGGTTCATCTACATGTACCCCACGCCAACCCTTGCCTAGGATCAAACAAACTCCCCCTACACAGCGAATCGTTCAGTGCTGCTGTGGACCAAACCTCAGCTGTTACTCAGCAAGCCTCTACAGTCTACAGCCCCTCTTTGTCAATCACAATCGGGACAACTAGCAGCGAAGCGAACAGCAGCGCAATCCCCTTTGATCACCCGGCTGCAAGGGGACCAACGACGAAGCATATTCCTGAGGCTGCCATAGGACAGCTACTAACTGATATTGTAAATAGAATCATTGCAGCAACATCTATTATTAGCCACTGGCAGGAACTGTTACACTTCTCTCCAATCATCTTGAGACAACCCACTAGGGGAGGTAAAAAGCACAACTTGTCATCTCTTTTCAAAGGCAGAGTGCAAAGTTTTTCTGAAGAACTCCACTGCAGCCTCAGTTCTACAGAAAATGGCAGCCATCATCAATTGACTAAGCCGGCCAAGAAAAGAGACAGGGATAAGGTCCTTACTGCCACAGTGTCATCAAAGCTGGAGGATGGAAATATCAGAGCAGCGGTGCGAATCTTAATGTCCAACGAGGACCCGATTACTCCAGATGCCCAATCTTGGCTGGAGTTAATATTAAAACATCCAACTCCTCCGCCAGACAGACGGCCCGCACCATCCCAGAACTCTTGTTCTCAGCTTCAGGTGACAGAAGATGAGATTCGGGAATGACTGTGCTCTTTCCATGCAGGATCCTCTGAGGGCCCGAATGACCTAAGACCTCAATTAGTGGCCGTGCTAATATCCTGTCCAGAGGTGGGGAACAGGCTAGTTACCTCAATTACAGGGCTAGTAAACCTGCTTCTAGCCAACACATGCCCTGACCAGGTCCTCGATTTCACTCGAAACTCGATTTCACGAACGCCTTCAACAGCATGTTTCGAGATAGCATGCTGGTCGAATTAGCACAGCTCCTGCCAGAGCTGTTTGCCTATTGCGAACTGTCGTACTGCGAGCCCAGCTCTCTTAAGTTTGGCAGCTTTGCAGTACAGTCTCAGTTAGGCCCACAGTAGGGCAATCCCCTGGGCCCTATCCTCTTTTGTCTTCCTCTCCAGAACATCCTGAAAAGCCTATTGCCAACCTTCACGGTGGGTTACCTCGACGATCTGGCCCTGGACGGGCCCACAAGTTTAGTCACAGCAGACATCACAGCCATCGAAAGAGGATGTAAGAATCTTTGAATCAAGACAAATGCGAAGCCATGCACAGAGGTCCAATACCTATCACCAACACATCCCTGGACCGGTTTTTGTAGGTCAGTATTCAAGACGCCATCTTGCTGGGCACAGCGCTGGAAGTTTCAACCGCCTTTGAGGTGCTCATGTCCAGCCGAACAGCGGAATTACAGACGGCCCTCAGTCGCTTGCTCTTAATCCCAAGGCAAGATGCCCTCTTTCTGCTTCGAAGTTCCCTGAACCATTCAAAGCTCCTCTATTCGCTGCGATGCACCTCTTGCACTGAACATCCACTATTATTAGAGAGTTTAAACGCAACCATGCGCGAGGGTTTGAGCAACATACTCAACATTCAGCTTTCTGACACCCAAAGGCGTCAGGCGACGCTTCCCATTAGGGATGGACGTCTGGTGATTCGTCAAGTGTCCATGCTTGCACCATCTGCCTTCTTGGCTTCAGCTGCAGGCACCCGACTTCTCCAGTCTTTCATGCTAGAGAAAGTCTGTCTATATACTGACACACATGAACTGCATGTCAGAAACCAGTGGTCCTCGATGAGTCAGCTGCCATGCCCTATGTCCGAATCCCTCACCAAACAGAGTACTTGGGATCTTCCTCTTATACAAAGGGAAATAACATATCTGCTCTAGATCCATCAAGAGCAATACCACCAAGTCCATCTGAGAGCTGTCCCAACACGACATGCCAGTGACTGGCTACATGCACTCCCAATCACCAGTTGTGGCCTTCGCATGGACGACGAGATGATCAGAGTAATCGTCGGCCTATGGCTAAGAGCCACAATCTGCGAAAAGCATCTTTGCCCTTGTGGTGCTTTGGTCTCAGAGGACGGCGTGCATGGGCTCTCATGTCATCTAGGTCCTGGTTGTGTCCCTAGACACTGCATGCTGTATGACCTAGTTCAGAGTGCCTTGGTTAGGGCTAGGATCCCTTCTATCAAGGAGCCGCCTGGTCTCTGCAGAACAGATGGAAAAAGACCAGACGTCATGACCCTGATCTCGTGGCGGACCAGCCGAAACCTAATCTGGGATGCAACCGTGGCAGACACAGTTGCCCCCACATATTTGCCAACCACAGCGCTCACAGCAGGAGCTGCTGCAGAAGCAGCTGCGGCTAGAAAGATATAAAACTATCAATCCCTCGTATCCAAACACATCTTCTTGCCGCTGGCATTTGAAACATTTGGCCCCATCATAGCGACGCCCTCTCTTTTATCAGTGATCTGGGTTGACTCATTGCCCTACAATCCGGGGACAATAGAGAAGGAAGTTTTCTGTTCCAAAGAATATCCGTCACGATGCTGCTTCAACGCCATCGCATTCCAAGGAACATTTCCAAATTTGCAACCGAATGAGAGCTAGCACACGATCATTTCATGTCTCCAGACAATTATATTTAATATATATATATACGGATCGTCTACAAATGTTGCGTACTGACGTTCCTTGCTCTGAGCGATCCTCTCTGTCCTGAGTACCTGACCTCGCTCATCAGGCAGCCAACGACATCAGGTTGTCAGGAACATCTACGATCTAATATGCGACTCCGTCTTTACGTCCTCCCTCCGTCTAAGACAGTGATGTTGGGGGAGAGATCTGTAACCCGCATAAAAACCCTCTACTTTGGGATGCGCTTCATGTGACTGTAATGTCGATTACATCTGTGGATTCGTTCCTGACCACTCTTAAGACGCATCTTTTTTGAGTCTCCTATGAATAGTTACCGGAAAATCAATGACCATCTTTCTGTATGAACCAATGAATTGCTGATGTAAAACGCTCTCGACATTAGCCTTAGCTATGCTATAGCGTTTCATGAATTATCTATGTAATAATATATATATATATATATATATATATATATATATATATATATATATATATATATATATATATATATATAGTTTAAATATAAACTCAAGTCCTAATCATGTAATATTATAATGTATTCACAAAAATGTAGGCAATGATATGATTACCGTATATACTCGAGATAAAGTCGATCCGAGTATAAGTCAACCTCTAGATTTTGGGGATTTGAAGGTGTCTAAAGTCATTGACCCAGCTATAAGTCGAAGTGACATCACTGCGGCAAACCCTCTTGAGGTGATAGTGAGAGTCGGAACAATGGCGGACGCGAAGTGGGCATGTGTCGGCAGCGGCGCCATTGTTTTGATTGAAAAACTGCGTTTTAGCTTTGAACTATCGAGAAACTGAACGATTTTGACATTCCCAGATTGATTCCTGACGATTAAGAAAATTTTAAACCTGCTATTCGCTCATTCTTGACAATATAAAAATCTTAATTACCGGTAATCTTGAATTTTTTATATTTATGTAGCGCCAATAATTAATTAATATTTATGTGGCACCTATAAATTACCAATATTAAAATCGCTGATGTCAACTTTTATTTAGATGCCGTAGCGTATGTTGAAAATAATTAATTACGCAAAGAGTTAGCTAAATTAATTATTTTCGACATCCTATGTATGGAAACTTTACCCAACAGTTAGTGCCTCGCGTATAAGTCGAGGTCAGGACCTGTGAACTGGCCTTAAATTTCTCGACTTTATCACGAATATATATGGTAAGAATGTGTATTAACCTCTTAACCGGGATCTCCGAGCCCAGTTTGTCCAACGTTATCTGCCGTTATTTGGGCCCAAAGTCCCCAAAGTCCAGGACATGTCCTGTAGGCTTCCTAGTCCTTCGTCACATCAATAGTGGGTCAACATATCAGATACATTTTATGCTATAAATCGCTTTAGTATCTATTCATTCGATAGATGACACCCTTTTTAGTATCAGTAGGGCTCTATTTGCTACATAATATGTACTCTTTTGGATCATTATGTAGAAAATTTCTTCAAGAAAACCAAGGTTTGTTCGAGTTAGAAGTAATATATCTCTACCAAATGTGGTCCGATTTTCAAAATTTTTTATTTATTTTGTGCCACTTACATTCCCCTACAAGTTTGCGGCTGACACAAGTGGGGTTACTGCCGAAAAAGTTTTGCTACGGAGCTTAGAAAAAAGTTTTTGGGGGGCGCTATTTTAGGCCGTAGAGTGGACCCTACCCCCAAATTTTTTGGCATGGATGGTTAGAAAGAGCAATAAAAAAGCTAAACAATGGTGTATACCTCATCTTCTTAGCTTTCATATAGCCAGAGATATAGTAAATTAAAAAAATTACATAATTCAGTTTTGAATAATTTCCCAACATTTTAACGACATCTAAAATTTAAATCCCTGGTTAAGGGGTTAAGAATTCTTGATTTTTAATTTTTAATTAAAACACCAGGTAAAAAATCAAGTCTAAAAAATTCAAAAGTAAGTTTATCAAACTAGTGTGACAGTGTGCTTTTTTACAGTTAAGAAGTAGATCAATACGATGCTTGATGTAGCAGTGAACTACTGGCATTCAAACGATTCCCTTTTTTGTTTTGTTTTTATTATTGTCTTTGAGGAGAATCCTGTCTATCTTCTGTATGTAGAAGCAAATACTGTCACACAAATCTATACTAAATTATTTAGTTCGGGATGTTCCTGTCATACGCTGACAGGCGTAAACTTCTATTAGGCCACTAGGCTCGAACCTTTTACCCACCACGTTTGGAGAGGTAAGGCTCTGAAGCTTGAAATCTTTTTTTTGAAGAAGTGACAAGTTGGCAAGTGTAGCAAATTGCATTCACTGAGGATTTGGAGTCTCCAGAAGATGGCTAATGCTCAGATAACTGCGTGGCTATTGGAATGTAGATGTGCCATACAATCGATTCTTTACATTGGCACACTATAACAGCACAAGAGGCCACAAATGCAAATTGTTTAAGCAGAGGGTGGATCCAAGAAAGAAAAATTTCTTTAGTGCAAGGGTTGTGGATAAATGGAACAGTTTGGACGAGGTGGGAGTGACAATTGAAACAGTAAATGGATTCAAAAGCTATCTCGGAAAACTAGGTTATTGAATGTGGAGAGTTACTACAGTGGTTTTCACACAGGCATGTTTAGCCTTCTAAACCATTTTAAATCTTCACCACATTTCAGTTGTCGCGAGTTTTTCCCCCATCATTTTGGATACTGTCCAAGTCTCGCAGCCATATAGCAGTATTGGCCACCAGACATGGGTCAATTATGTTTTAAGCAATTACAATTACATTACAATTATACGGAGTTTTGTCAATTACAATTACAATTACAGCCAATTACATTGGGACCAACTACAATTACAAACGTGTCAATTACAATTACTTTTCATTCCTTTCTGCTTCTTTTAAAAAACTTAAGTGTCTAAAATAATTAACATAAATTAGTTCAACAAATTCATATGCTACGGCCTATTTAAAAAACCGTAACACAAAGTTTCACAAACCCGCAAATGAGTCAACAAATTCGAAGTAGCCTTTTTCGAGCATGACACAAATTCACCACACAACCGGCACTTCATTTTAATTAGCATTTGCATTGGAAACAGCATTGTTAAAGTCATCAGACTTTTCAAATAATTCCATATTACTCCTGCTTGATTTACGCTCATCTTTTACTGGTAGCTGGCATTAAACTTTTATTCACAAAAAAGCGCAGCTGCAGAACACAGGAAGTATACATATGATAAGCTGGTTCCCTTCCAATTTGAAAGGCAGTAAAAAGTAAATGCCGGTAAGTAAATGTTTGCATGGCAACTGACCAGAGCCGTGTGTCCATTTACCAATAACCGTTGTGCTTTGACAATTCACTAACCATCCAATGTATTCACTGCCATACATTCATAGACTGACAAGACTTCGGCTCATACATGCTAATACGCTATTAGAACTTATAAAACTCATATTCCTGTAATTGGGTAAATCAATTACAATATCTCAATTACAATTACAATTACACATGTGACAATTACAATTACGATTACATGTAATTGAATTTCCCACAGATCAATTACAATTACATTGGCAAAATGTAATTAATTACAATTGAATTACAATTATAATTGTAATTGACCCATGTCTGTTGGCCACACATAAGATTTCAGCACATTTATTCTAGTTGGCATTGTTACGTGTTGATTTTTTTTAAATGTTCATAAGTTCACTAAATGCTGACTTGGCAATGCCAGTTCTTTTTCTGATTTCTTCATCGCATCTTCCATCACTTGTGATTTGTGCACCTAGGTATTTGAACTGTTGCACCTGCTGAATTTCGTGTTGTTGAACATATACTTTGCAAATAGGGGTTTCTTTCGCTTTGGTAATTACCATTGACTGTATTTTTTGTGATTTATTTTTAATCCAAGCTTTTCTGCCTCTTCTACCACTATGTCAATCTAGTCCAGGGGCAAGTGATAGTAAAAATTTCTCCCGTGGCAGTTTTAATGAAGGAATGGTGTGTCATATGTCATTGGAAGCAGAAAAGTATGTAGAATAACAATTTCGATGGTGGGAGTTGGTCAGAGGTGGCCGAGCGGCGATATCCACCTATTTCCAAGATGGCCGCCAAAATCACATGCATTTCAAAATAACTTAGAAACCAGTACTGTAAACACAAAATACCAAGAGATCATTTATGTTCAAAATGAAAAGACCTTCAATTTGGTATATTACACAATAGTCTACGACACCTGGCAGTTGAAATATTAATTTTTTTCGAAACCAAGACTACACTAATTAACCCATTAGCGCATGAGTTTTCAAATTTCTTTCAAATTTGCTGTAAAATTGTGTTTTTAGTGGAATATCAACATGCAAGAGTTATAATTTAAAAAATTAATATTACGTGAAATATTAGGCAAAAAAATTTTGTCCTTAAAAAAGGACGCTATGCCGTAGGCCTATATGGTGCATGAACTTTTACTATTTTGTTGAACAACTGGAAACTACTTAATCGTCAAAAAACTGTTTGGAAGAGTGCAGCCTATAATAGGGCACCATTGATTAGTCGATCGAATTGTCTTGCTGAACAGACCAATTCTGCACCATCAGTGGCGTAACCAGGATTCCAAAATAGGGGGCACTTTGAGACGCAAAAATACATGGTTGTCACCCCAAACGCATTAAAGTCTGCTGTCTGGTGCGCTTTTCTCGATCTAATAGTGCCCCTATCTCCAACCACTCAGGTTTTGGAAAAATCTTAATACCGCTCCCGATACTAATAGGGGCCGGGGCCCCCGTGGATTCCCCGTGACTACGCCGAATGCGCATATCGTTCAACCAGCATCAAAGAGGACGCATTTTTGCTAGCTGGTCCAGTGCATCAAGGTCAGTGTTGTCACTCACATGGATGTACCGCAACCAGGGGCGTAGCGACGGAGGGTATATATGACCAGTGCAGCCTCGCATTTCTGTGCATGGAAGACTGTTTGATCGACATTTGCATGCTGCATCACACCTGCTTTTGCTGCAAGAACATTTTACTAACTGCAGAATGGCTACTGGAGCGCAAGGCAGTTCGCACATGACAGGCACCAGCTAACCGTCTATGGCAGCGGTTCTCAACCTTTATAGTGCCGCGACCCTTTTAAATCAATTCCCATGATGTGGCGACCCCCGACCAGGCCCGCCGAGAGAAATTCGGGCCCCTGCAGAATAAAATTTCTTGACGACCTTTTTTTTCTTTTTTGCTTGTCAGCCTTTTTTACATCTTTAACCCCTTTAGCGTGTAATAAAATTTTCCAAGACGTTACCAATGTGTGTTATTAATTTTGGAGAATAACGTTATTTTGAACTGTTAACATGTACTTTTTAAACTTACTATATTTCAGGCTATATAGAAGCTACAAAGATGTGGTTTGCATCATTGTTTAGCATTTTTATTGTACTTACCATCCATCCGTGCCAAAAAAGAAATTTCAAAGTGGGTCCACCCTACAGACCAAAATATGACCTCCTCCCAAAAATACGTTCAAAGGTCAATAAAAATTTTTTCAGCGGTGACCCCCTAGGTTCAGCGGCAAAGTTGTAGGTTGGTGTCTTTGGAACAGATTAGTTCAACAATTTTGAAGATGGGACCCAATTTGGGGGAGTTATGGTGTTTCTACACCAGGCACCCGTTAACTCGAGAAGTGACATTTTTTTGCGAGAATCTCAAATCTGAAACACCTTACCTTGCAGGCTATATAGAAGCTACAAGGATGTCGTTTGCATCATTGTTTAGCATTTTTATTGTACTTACCATCCATCCGTGCCAAAAAAGAAAATTTGGGGGTTTGGCCCACTCTACAGGCCAAAATATGACCCCCTGCCAAAAATTTTCTTCTAAGGTCAATAAAAGAAATTTTTCAGTGGTGACCCCCTAGGTTCAGCAGTACAGTTGTAGGTGGGTGTCTTTGGAACAGATCAGTTCAAAAATTATGTAGATCGGTCCTATGGTAGATAATCAAAGACAGGAAAACTAGCAGCTCATCCATACCCACGTCCTCCCATTTGAGCAACCTTGAGTGCCTGGCCAAGGTTACTTGCTGCAATTGTGCTGCCCTCCTGTTAGTTTCCAACAGCATTACCCCAAGTATTTCCGTGGTAAAAAATAACTTGAAGTAATCCATGGGGATTTGGTGGGAGGAATGTCGACCTTCGACTGCGGCGGTCCTCGGAAGGCGAAGTTCGGGGACAGCGACGAGACCTCGTACCCCTCCGTCTGCCGCTGTCCCCGAACTTTCGCCTTCCGAGGACCGCTCAAAGCCGCTCCACATAACATCATCGCCGGTGTCTTCGTCGGAGAGATCATCGTCCGATTCGGCGATTCCATGACCATCTCCAAAGCTTCAGCCGCCGCTAACCTCTTTCTCGACGCCATCTTTTCAACAACAACGAACCCCCCTCCCTCTTCCAGCCTCAACTACGATTCTATTTTTAGGAATAGACTGGCTCCGGCGCGCCATTGAACGCAGAATATGTCAATAAATGCCTAGATCGCTTTTGACGTGCTCAGCTCGGGCAAACATATAGATACGGGTCTGTGAAGTTCATGACGAACTGGACTCGGGGCAAACATATAAGGCGGCGCCATCTTCGACGAGCTGGATTCGGGGCAAACGCTAAAGAGGTTAAATGAGCTGATGACCTTTTTTTGCTCGTCAGCCTTTTTACATGTTAAAATGAGTAAATTTTGCACAATAGCAATAAAAGAGACAACCCTATATTTCTGAAGGTCTCCGGCGACCCCCTGGCAAATCGTCATTCGACCCTCGTGGGGGTCGCGACCCTAAGGTTGAGAACCGCTGGTCTATAGAGTGCCAACCATGGTCAACAGGTGATCGCACTTTTGGATACCGTTGCTCAAAAGTGTTAATTTCCAGGCAATGATTATGGTCTTTGGAATGAATGAAAGTAGCATGCAATCTTAAGCGACCCTGTACACTCCCATGATATTGTTTTAATGGTCTGAACCGAAAAATTTGGCATCATGCTTGTTTTTATGTGTTTGATTAACACTGATTTGTGAAGTTATTCAAAATTTTCAGAATTTTTAATGGCTCAACATCAAAAATAAGTTTGACACGCTTTGTTCATATTTTCTTAACACTTTTGTGATAAATAGTCTGCAAATATATCTGACTTGCTACTGTGGTCAAGCATTAGGCTATGCCTGGGAGTTTGTCAATTTTGATGCATGTAAACAGTGCAGTTAACGCATAATTTTGTGCATGTTTTCTGCAAATGTGACGACTGAATTCTTATTTTATACTCATCCACATACCTACCTAGTTTTAGACTAGACTACGTGCCAATTGCGGCTCCAGGATTTGGCAAGTGGGGTGTTAAGGTGGCAAGTTCTAAGCATTGGGACAACCATTTGTTGATAGGCATGTACAGTAGTAGTAAGGTGGCCTCCCCTGTCTGAACAGGGGAGGCCACTGGAGGGACCAGGCATTCAATAGGGGGCACGGGCACCCCGACCCCCATGTGGAGCCGCCACTGCTGCGTGTACCACGTTGTGCACGCTTGTTGCTTGCACATACTTGTAGTTGCATCACAATATTTGTATTACGAAATTTCAAAGAATTTTATTAGGCGTCACACAGTTGTTGAATTAGCCAGCATGCTTGTGGTTGACGACTTTCAAAGCACCGACAGTGGGGTAGCGAGGGGACAGTGGGGGCGCACCGCCCCTGGCGGCACTCGCTCCAGGAGAGGCATTTCCGTTGGTGAACATACGAATGTAGTGGGAGGGCAGCGAGGATGTGCACCGTGCAGCAGTCAACAGTGCTATGACAGAAAACAGTTTTGAGTTGTTGTCGTCAGGGGCGTAGCCAGGAATTTGTTTTGGGGTATAATGTGATAAAGGGGTATAAATTTTAAAAACATTACCGATAGGTAGGCTAAAAAATACATTGAAAATTTTAAGGTAGTCTGATTTTGGGGGGTATATTGATATACCCTCCGTCGCTCGCCCTGGTTGCGGTACATCCATGTGAGTGACAACACTGACCTTGATGCACTGGACCAGCTAGCAAAAATCGTCCTCTTTGATGCTGGTTGAACGATATGCGCATTCGGCGTAGTCACGGGAATCCACGGGGCCCGCCCCTATTAGTATCGGGAGCGGTATTAAGATTTTTCCAAAACCTGAGTGGTTGGAGATAGGGGCACTATTAGATCGAGAAAAGCGCACCAGACAGCAGACTTTAATGCGTTTGGGGTGACAACCATGTATTTTTGCGTCTCGAAGTGCCCCCTATTTTGGAATCCTGGTTACGCCACTGATGGTGCAGAATTGGTCTGTTCAGCAAGACAATTCGATCGACTAATCAATGGTGCCCTATTATAGGCTGCACTCTTTCAAACAGTTTTTTGACGATTAAGTAGTTTCCAGTTGTTCAACAAAATAGTAAAAGTTCATGCACCATATAGGCCTACGGCATAGCGTCCTTTTTTAAGGACAAAATTTTTTTGTCTAATATTTCACGTAATATTAATTTTTTAAATTATAACTCTTGCATGTTGATATTCCACTAAAAACACAATTTTACAGCAAATTTGAAAGAAATTTGAAAACTCATGCGCTAATGGGTTAATTAGTGTAGTCTTGGTTTCGAAAAAAATTAATATTTCAACTGCCAGGTGTCGTAGACTATTGTGTAATATACCAAATTGAAGGTCTTTTCATTTTGAACATAAATGATCTCTTGGTATTTTGTGTTTACAGTACTGGTTTCTAAGTTATTTTGAAATGTATGTGATTTTGGCGGCCATCTTGGAAATAGGTGGATATCGCCGCTCGGCCACCTCTGACCAACTCCCACCATCGAAATTGTTATTCTACATACTTTTCTGCTTCCAATGACATATGACACACCATTCCTTCATTAAAGCGCCCACGGGACACCACATGCCCCCTGACTAATCAGTCTTTTAATTTTTCTCTGCTGTTGGCTATTAGTGCCATGTCGTCTGCAAATCTTATGTTGTTGATGTTTCTTCCTCCAACTGAAACTCCTTCTATGTCTTTGATGTTTTCCATTATTTTTTTGGCATAGAGATTGAAAAAGTCTGGAGAGAGGCCACATCCTTGTCTGGCTCCTTTTTTAATCTTCATCCATTTCTCTGTTTTTCCGTTAACTCTTGCTGCTGCTTCTTGGTTCCAATAGACTGAATAGAGCTTTAAATCACATTTTGTTATTATAATGCCAAAGGAAAACCAAACATTAGGACTCAGGTGTCAGCTGTCGACCGAGCTCTATGGACTCGAGTTCAGTGTCAGAAGGTAAAAGGCGATCTGTGATGCAGGTCAAAATCTGTCATCAACTCACTGGCTGATGAATGCAACGTCATTCAGCAAGGAAACCGACCCTTAACCTACCTGAAGTTTAGATATATTAAAAAAGATTAACATGAAATTGACTGCAGCCTTGCATAGACTCCATAAAAATTAGGAATAAATAAAATAATTAGAATAATTTGACTATTTTACATAAATAAGTTAATAATTAAAATTTCTGTTGAGTTCCTTAGTGGACCAGCGATCAGCAATCCGCGGACCGGCACTGGTCCATAGACCACTACTTTAAGAACCACTGCAGTAGGCAACCCTCTTAACCCGTTGAAGGGGGAATTAATTTTTACAAGACGTTACCAATTTTGGTAACTAATTTTGGGGGAAAGCGTTTGTTTGAACTGTGAACATGTACTTTTTAAACTTACTATATTTCAGGCTATATAGAAGCTACAAAGAAGTGGTTTGCATCATTGTTTAGCATTTTTATTGTACTTACCATCCATCCGTGCCAAAAAGAAATTTCGGGGGTTGGGCCCACCCTACAGACCAAAATATGACCGCTTCCAAAAAATACGTTCAAAGGTCAAAAAAAATTTTTTTTCTGAGGTGACCCCCCCTAAGTTCAGCGGCAAAGTTGTAGGTGGGTGTCTTAGGAACAGATTAGTTCAAACATTTTGAAGATGGGACCCAATTTGGGGGAGTTATGGTGTTTCTATACCAGGCACCCGTTGCTCGGAGAAGTGAAATTTTTTTTCGAGAATCTTGAAATCTGAAACGCCTTACCTTGCAGGCTATATAGAAGCTACAAAGACGTGGTTTGCATCATTGTTTAGCATTTTTATTGTACTTACCATCCATCCGTGCCAAAAAAGAAATTTTGGGGGTTAGGTCCACCCTACAGACCAAAATATGACCCCTTCCCAAAAAATACGTTCAAAGGTCAATAAAAGAAATTTTTCAGCGGTGACCCCCCTAAGTTCAGCGGCAAAGTTGTAGGTGGGTGTCTTAGGAACAGATTAGTTCAAAAATTTTGAAGATGGGACCCTATTTGGGGGAGTTATGGTGTTTCTATACCAGGCACACGTTGCTTGGAGAAGTGAAATTTTTTTGCGAGAATATTGAAATCTGAAACACTTTACCTTGCAGGCTATATAGAAGCTACAAAGACGTGGTTTGCATCATTGTTTAGCATTTTTATTGTACTTACCATCCATCCGTGCCAAAAAAGAAATTTCGGGGGTTGGGTCCACCCTACAGACCAAAATATGACCCCCTCCCAAAAAATACGTTCAAAGGTCAATAAAAAAATTTTTTCAGCGGTGACCCCCCTAGGTTCAGTGGCAAAGTTGTAGGTGGGTGTCTTTGGAACAGATTAGTTCAAAAATTTTGAGGATGGGACCCAATTTGGGGGAGTTATGGTGTTTCTACACCAGGCACCCGTTGCTCGGAGAAGTGAAAATTTTTGCGAGAATCTTGAAATCTGCAGGCTATATAGAAGCTACAAAGATGTGGTTTGCATCATTGTTTAGCATTTTTATTGTACTTACCATCCATCCGTGCCAAAAGGGAAATCAAATCAAGAAAACGTTTTTAAACGGCGAACACCGTGGTGGAAGAGCAAAACAGTTGCGCAACGTTTTAAAACGTCGAACCCCGTTCGCATATGATTTCCGGGCGACGTTTTAAGACGTCGAACCCCTGTAACGGGTTAATAAACAGTTAAGTGCACCAAGGCAACAGATAAAATGAGAAAACTAAAATGCATATAATAAATTTTAGACTTTATGACAGGATAATGGTAATCGCCAACCTGAAAAATGTTTTCAAGGTCATTAGTTCTCATTGCAAAGTCTGGGGTGAAGCCCCATTTGCAGAAATTATGAGCAACATAAGGTGTGCTTTGGTGCATGTTTTAAAGACTTTAATCATGATTTATTACTGAGTGACCAGAGGCTGTAATAAAGCTTGAACAGTACTACAACGGAAATGCATAAGACACATGTTCAAAGAGCTGCAGCAATCCACAATAACCAGCCTTGTGGTCTGGACTGTGGGCCACGGTTTGAGTACCTCTGCAGTACAGGACCAGGCACCAATCCTTGGGGATCACCAAATGGAACATGGAACCAGTTTCAGCAAAAATGCACCATAGCAATTATCTGATTATTATTGACTAGGTGTTTACCCATCAAAAATGACGGGGGAGATTGGCTGTTTTATCACCCGATTTTGCGCAAATGCAATAGCATTTTGCGCAATTAATTGTCCTTAACTCGCCGCCTTTTCCTTCAACCGAGTTAACGCCCATTCGCATGAATTTTCTGAAACTTGATAGTCAACGTAAGTGTAATGATTTGGCAGTGTCGAACGACATGCAGTGCTTGATTCTCATGTTTGCTGTGCTGCTTTTGCACGCCGAGCAACAGCCTACTACTCATTCTCACTTGATTGTCGCAAACCTCGTGAACGCTGGACTTTTTGTTTTGCATGGACGGCTAGAAAGAGGAATAAAAAGGCTAAACAATGGTGCTAACCTCATCTTCTTAGCTCTTATATAGCCTGAGATATATCAAATTCCAAAAAAAATTGGAAACTTTCTCAGAATTCAAAACTTTTGCAAAATTCACCAATAATACTTGTGTTCAAACATTGGGGTTCATCGGGTTAGAATTGATAGATCTTTGCCAAATGTCAACCGATTTTCAAACTTTTTGGTTTATTTTGTTCCTCTGACATCTCTTTACAACTTTGCCGCTGACCAAAGTGGGGTTACCACTGAAAAATATTTGCTAGGGGGCTTTAAAATTTTTGGGGGGAGAGGGTGATATTTTAGGCCATAAAGTGGACTCTACCCCCAAATTTTTTTGTTTTCCACGGACGGTTAGAAAGAGGAATCTAATCTAATCTAAACAATGGTGCAAATCTCATCTTTTTAGCTCGTATATAGCCTGAGATATAGCAAATTTAAAACGTTACAGCAATCATTTCTGAAGAACGCTTTTCTAAAAATTAAATCCCCAGTACGGTGACGGCGTCTGAAAATGTAATCCCCACTTGAGGGGTTAAATTTTAAAAAATAGGTATTGAGGCTAGGAAGGAATAAATATATATAATAACGGAGGGCAGGGCATTGGGAGAGGGAAGGGAGGTTTGGGAGGAGGAAAGTGGGTTGTACGGGTTTTCGGAGCAGCGTTGTGTAGGTTTGGGAACGGGGTTTGTGGCCGTAGGTTTGGGAACGGGGTTTGGGGCCGGTGGGGTAGGGCGGAGCGGTGATGGGTTGGGGCCAGGGCGATTGGGAAAGGGATGGTGAGAGAATGGGGGTTGGGAGAGGGATGGGGAGAGGAATGGGAACGGGGTTTGGGGCCTGTGGGGTAGGCAGGGCGGGTATGGGTTGGGGCCTGGGGCGATTGGGAGAGGGATGGGGAGAAGGAAGGGGATTGGGAGAAGGAAGGGGAACAGGGGTTTGGGGCCTGTGGGGTAGGGTTGGGTGGGTATGGGTTGGGTCCTGGGTGGGGATTGTTGGGCCGTTGCGATTGGGAGAGGGAAGAGGGGTTGGGAGAGGAATGGGAACGGGGGTTTGGGGCCTGTGGGGTAGGGCGGGGCGGGTATGGGTTGGGGCCTGGGCGGGGATATGTTGAGGCCGGGGCGATTGGGAGAGGGGATGGGGAGAGGGAAGGGGATTGGGAGAGGGATGGGAAGAGGGAAGGGGGAACGGGGTTTGGGGCCTGTGTGTACGGCGGGGCATGGTGGGTATGGGTTGGGGCCTGGGCGATTGGGAGAGGGATGGGGTGAGGGAAGGGGGACGGGGGTTTAAGCTGCAATTAAGACGCTTTGTTAAATGCTCCGTTGATAATACAGTTTTGATTAAACAATATTTGGTTGTCAATTACAACAGCGTCTTGCAATATCTGCCGTGTTGCCGTCGGACGGACGGACATCGAGAATTATATAATAAGATATCAGTTGGAGAAATAGGATATAAACATAGTTGTCTTAAATTAAGGACTAGCGTCAGCCTTGCTCAGGTCTGCGAACTTGGGTCCATTGAGTTTTTAACACCATAGAATCTATTAAATGTTGCAACTGAAGTTTTCACAGCAATACAGCTATGAAATTTGGTAGTCCCACTCGGAAATGAACTCTCTAAGCAATTCAAGTAGCCGGAAGTTAATGACTCATTACAATGCGAAATACATTGATTTTTAACATGTATATAAATCATCTTAAAATCAATGTATTTCGCATATATTGGATACTGCTGATCTAGGCAGAAGAAGAATTGGTCATGTGCTTCATGTCATGTCATGTGCTTCTTCAAATTTGCCTAAGCTTAGGACTCTATCTGAAAAGAAGGGGCATGGAAACTCCTGGGGAAATATGGCATTCATGCCAAAATAATCAGAATAATTGAAAATTTATACAGCGCAGTTTTAGCATGTATCAGAATTGACAGAGGAGAAACTGAGTGGTTCAAATTCAGAACAGGATTTAGACAAGGATGTATCCTATCACCAATACTCTTCAACATTATATTAGATTACATCATGAGACGGATTGAAAATACAATGGGTTGTGAACATCTCTAAAGCCAGGAAATATAGATGATACAGAATATGCTGATCATACATGTCTAGTAGCAGAATTCCTCTCAAGGATTGTAGAATTAACATTGGCCTTAATAACAGAGAGTGGAAAATTTGGATTACAAATAAACACTAATAAAACAAAAATAATGTCAATTACAAAGAAAGTGGGAGATTGGCCAATAGTAACACACAATAGAAAATAAATTGAAATGGTGAAGAACTGCATTCACTTGGGAAGTGAATTGGAAGTAGGGGGAGTTTCGGACTTGGAGATCAAAAGAAGAATAGCAATGGCAGGATCTACATTCAACAGGCTACATACCAAGATTTTCAAAAGACATGATATTGGATGAAAACAAAACTAAGAATTCTCAGTTCCATGTCATTTAATCCCGGTCTTTTAATCCCAGTCACTTAATCCTCAAAATTTAATCCCAAGTCTTTTAATCCCCAAGTCTTTTAATCCATGTACACATAATCCCCATATATAAGAAAACGTATTAAATGATGTAATACGAATGAAATAACAAATATTTGTGTTACAAAAACATAACCCTAACTCTAACCCTAACCCTAAACCTAACCCTAAACTTACCTAATTATGCAGCTCTGGTCTTAAACTCCAAGGCAATGATTGACGGGATTAACCAGTTGCAGGGGGATTTAATTTTTTCAAGTCGTCCCCAATCGGGGTATTTAATTTGGGGGAAAGGCGTTCATGTGAAAATGTGAACATACAAGTTTTAAACTTACTATATTTCAGGCTATATAGAAGCTATAAAGATGCGGTTTGCGCCGTTGTTTAGCATTTTTATTGCTCTTTCGAACCATCCGTGCCAAAGAAGGAAATTTTGGGGGGTAGGGTCCACCCTACAGCCCAAAATAGGACCCTCCCCAACATTTTGGTCAAATTTTGTTCCAAGCCCAATAGCAACAACTTTTCCGTGGTAACCCCCAAACTGTGAGCGAGAACTTTGTAAAGGGGTGTAATTGGAACAGAATAATGCAAAAATTTTGAAGATTGGACAAAATTTGGAGCAGTTATGCTTTTTCAAACAATATTACTCATTGCTCGAAGAAATGACAATTTTGCGAACAGATTTTCAATCTGAAAAACCGAACAACTCCGTATATTTCAGGCTGTATAGAAGCTAGAAAGATGCGGTTTGCACCGTTGTTTAGCATTTTTATTGCTCTTTCGAACCATGCGTGCCAAGAAAGAAAATTTTGGGGGTAGGTCCACTCTACAGCCGAAAATCGGAAAAAAAAATTTCAAAGATTGAAGAAACGATCAAAGATCGAAGAAAAATTTCAAAGCGCAATAGCAAAAAATTTTCAGTGGTGACCCCCAACTGTGAGCGCGAAAGTTTTAGGGCGGTGTAATTGGAACAGAATGGTACAAAAATTTTGAAGATCGGGCCAAAATTGGAGGAGTTATGATTTTTCAAACTCCAGACTTGAGTCTTTTTCGAGGCATTTCAATGCAAAATCAACGGTAAGTTGGACGATCTTCTGCAAGTTTTCTGGCTTATATTATAGTCAACAACAGCGAAGAAAGTGCTGCCATCTATCGAATGGCTAGTAAATAAATCGAATAGTCGCTTTTTTGCAGTTTAAAACTTCAATGTCCGGAGTACACACATCCTTATGTGGCGCGCCGTGAGCAATGTTTATAAACGGCTTTACCCATCTGAATATGATTTTCGGGCGCCGTCTTAAGACGGTGTTGCCCGGGAACGGGTTAAGTGTCTTGAGATTATTTGCTAGGGGATTATAAGACTTCTGGATTAAGTGACGAGGATTAAGTGACTGGGATTAAAAGACAAGGATTAAAAGACCTGTCACCAGAATTCTCAACACTTGTGTAATACCAATACTAATATATGGATGTGAATCTTGGACCATAAAAAGAATTGGAGAAAAAAATAATAGCAACAGAAAATAAATGGCTCAGATGAATACTAAGGATTGGATACAAAGAACATATAACAAATGAAGAAGTTACAGAGATCACTGCAACCGAGCATCATGGAAGTAATCAGAAAGAGAAGAATGAAATGGACCGAACACATACTCAGAATAAGAAACCCAAAGCGAATTTTTAACTACAAACCAGAAGGGAGGAGATCTAAAAGAAGAACGAAAAGATGATGGATGGACGGATTGGAAGAGGATCTGTGGCAGGACTGAATCTCAACGGACGGAAGACACCAAATGACTTTGGAAGAAATAGCAAAGGACAGAGAACTTTGGACAAATGTCATGGAGAAGTCGATAGCTGGACACAGCTGGAGGATGAAGGCCTGACCTGATCTAGACCGGATTTATAGTAATTAGCATAGTAATCTAGTAGGCAAGAATTTGGCTTTGTATGCATTGAGAATGATTTCAATATTATTACCAGGAATATAGTCCAGTGGCTTAGCCAGGTTTCCGAAATGGGGGGGTATGTAGAATTCCGGGGAAACAAGGCTCGTCAAGAAATTATTCACAAATTCGTGTATTCTCTTCGATCATGCTACCTACACCTCCCCAAAATTGCTCAATCAAGAGAGTCAATAGCATCCAGGCTTCACTTTTTGATGACAGTTCTTTTTGAGAATCAGGGAGACAGCCTTCTTACAAAGAGTGGTTAAACATCAGTAAAGAATGGAATTAACTCATCTGAAACCTTCACAAGAATGAATGGGTGAAGGGGATCCATTTCACTTGATTCGAGTTTAGAATTTTAATGATTGATCTAAAATATGATAATAGTATTATATAATGAAACATCTGTTATTGCCACACTGGAAATTTCAATGTGGAACATCTTCACCACGATAAACAACAGCTATCAAGTTATGTGGCACAGCAATTCCCTGGTCATGTAGCATCCTAATTTTCCAAGGCTTTTTTATGTCAGAATACATCACCAATATGGGCACCTGGAAGTTACCTATGCTCCAATGCAAAATATAATGAACTGTTGGACTTGATGACATGAATAACAATCCTGGTCCACCAGTGAATGGGTTATAGGGCATACTTGGCCTATACAGCACAGGAACAGTGGACAATAATTTTTACAAATTACAAACAAAAAATTCACCAACTACTTTACTCCTTGCCAGGAATAATGGTAACTGGGCCATGGATCTTAAAACATGACTTTCACCATCATTATCATACATGGATTTCCAACAATGGCTGCACCAAAAAGGAACTGGACTTCATCCTTGCATGCCATTTCAGTTTCACCATCATCCAATCGTACCAATTATTTCATGCAGCCAAAGCACCTAAAAACACAGACCACAAACTTCTCATTGCCAAGGTCAGATTCCATTTGCTGCCTCAACATAAACATATATCATCTAATAATACAATAATTCACTGGTCAACAAACATTTTTTAATGTGCTACTGAGTGACTGGGATGTATGCTACAGTAAATGAAGTATGCTGGCTCCAAATCCGAAGTTGGATTTTGCCTAGGACGTCCGGTTATCAAGTTATCAGCATATTTGCAAAAATTGCTCATTTATAATTTGCATATTATGATCAAAGAACTAGTTTGATCACAAAACTGTTTAAATGTGCACTTGTGTATTATTCTTAACGAATCAGATTGTCAATAAAGAGAAAATGAATCTGAAACTCACTCATTAATTACTGTTCAAAAAATGCTGTAAGCACTTGCTATGGCGCTTGCTATGGTCGTCATGTCATTTTGCAGAAACCAGCAGTAGTCTCCCAACATGTTGGAGTTACAGTTAGGGTTGCCCGGCAAAAGGATGACATGTCCTCCTTTTGGACCTCGTGTCCTCCGTTCGGCCGGCATTGTTCTGAAATGGGAAAATGTCCGGCTTTTTGCTTTCATCATCTACTGACTTGAATTTCGGTCTAATAGGCCATGTAATTGGCAATTGCACACTATCATGGAAGGTCAATGCTTTATGGATAAAGAAGAGAAACCGATTCCAGTGACTTTTTGCTTGTAAATATTTTTTATCCGATCGATAATGTAAGCCAAGAGTTGTCAAGGGTGTGATGCCTTTTGGCACAGACATTGAGACAACCCTGTCTGCGCCATTGAATGCGTGCTTTGTGAATTTTACTACCTACTTCCTCTGTCCGGCTTTGTCCTTCTTTGTGGCCTCTAGTGTCCTCCTTTGGACACGGAGGTATCTGGCAACCCTACCTGTAGGTGCACCCTCGACCTATTATACATAATGATAATGTTAAGGATATTATTGCTAATATAATTCTAAGCCATGATGTACTGTAGTAGTACTTAAAGCTCTGAGTGGCACAGTATTTCAAAAAGCGAATATTGTGTCATCAACGCATCGTCACTTGTCGGTTTGATTAATTTTTATTGGCCACAATCTGAGTCGTAATCCAGTGCAGAACTATTAAGACTTAGGGTCTAACTAAATTAATATGTGCTCCTTTGAAACTGCGTTTTGTGGCCACCAGTCAGAAACACAGCCTATTTTAAGCGATTTTATGTTTATTTCATATATTTAACTTCTTTATGGCTTTTAATGGTTGTGGCCTATACAGTATTAAGGCATAATAATTATCGCCATGTTTCATGTCTACGCATTTACATGCATCACGCACTGTGCATAAGCATCAACACTGAGCATAAAAGTTATAGATAGATATGAAATTACATCTACACCATATCCACAGCCCTCGTTGTTTCATTAAATGTTCACTGTATCGATTTCATGGCGAGAAACAGTACGCTCGATGAATAAGCCTATCATCTATTGACGTAGCCGTAGCCGCAGGGGCCAGCTCCCTTATTCATAAGGTTGCCAGACGTCCGGCAAAAGAAGGACTTGTCCTTTTAGACCTCGTGTCCTCTGTCCGGCAGGCATTTGTCTGAAATGGAAAAATGTCCGGCTTTTTGCTCTCATCATCTACTGACTTGAATTTCAGTCTACTTGGCCATGTAATTGGCAATTGACACTATCATGAAAGATCAATGCTCAATGGACAAAGAATAGAAACAGATTCCGATGACATTTTTTGCTTGCAAATATTTTTTATCCAATCAATGATGTAAGCCAAGAGTTGTCAAGGGCACGATGCCTTTCCCCCGGGCGATGGGGCAACCCTCTCTGTTCCATTGAATGTGTGTGCTTTGTGAATTTTACGAGCTACTTCCTTTGTACGGCTATGTCCTCCTTTGTGACCTCTAATGTCCTTCTTTGGACATGGAGGTATCTGGCAACCCTAGTTACAGTTGCCTATATATCTTTTCTCTATGACTGAAATGTCTTAATGGATTCTCTACCCCATGTTCATCACTCACATCCCTCATGCATGTACGGAAAGGGAATTGCAATAATCAAATTTACTGCTGACAAGAGATAATTGCAATAATCAAGTCTACTGCTGACAAGAGCATTGGGAATAGGAATCAGAGCAGGTTTGGCACAAGATCATGAATTTGTCAAATATCTATGATTAGCAAATGAGCAGCTTTGCTGACCTTATTTATGTCTATAATCATTAAAAGGCAAGATTTTATCAAATATTACACCTAGGTTGCAGACAGACTGACTTTGATTACCTGTAACTGAAATGTTCCATGATTCCATCTTTCTCAAACACTGGGCGGTGTTGACATCAGAGCATGGAATTGCAGAAACAGTGCAAGACCTACAGCTCATAATAGACAGAATAGACAAAGAGAGTAGAAGAATGGGAATGAAAATAAACGCAGAAAAGACAGAAATCCAACTCGTATCAAAGAGGAAAGATGTAGTAGAGATCAAGCAAAATGGAGAGACTGAAGCAAGGCGATCAGTTCATAATCCAAATCAGATGTCAGCAAAAGAATTCGGCAAGCTAGCAATGAATGAGAAGACTACAGACCATCTGGAAGAACAAAGGATCAAAATGCCCACCAAGATCCATGTATATAAATCACTGTTTCTGAGCGTCCTACTATATACAACTCAGAGACATGGACGCTCACAGCTGAGCCGGAGTGAAAACTAAAGGTATTTGAAATGGACTGCCTTCGAAGAATAGGACAACGACCAGTAACCAACATAATTCAAGAAAGATGGCTGATATTCTTCGGACATGTCAACAGAATGGATAATAACAGAATATCATACAAAGTCCTGTCTGGAAGAGTCATAGGAGAAAGATCAAGAGGGCGTCAGAAGTAAAGATGCTAGACAAAATAAGAGAAGACTGCACTGAAATTGGACAAGACCTAATGGCAGCCACAAGACTGCACTAGATGGAAATCCATATTGAGGCTGTCAAGGCGTGCAGAAGCATCGCCATGGCATTGCTCTTCTACGCCTGCTGCTTCTCAATCCTGAGAAGAATTCGAAGCATTCAGAACTCAATTCCACCTTCTGTTGTAAAGAGTTTAGTGGTGTCTCTGGTTATGCCACGCCTGGACTATTGTAATGTGCTCTTGGCTGGGCTACCAAGGCAACTTACTGACAGACTTCAGGCTGTCCTCAATACAGCAGCACGTCTTGTCTATCAAGCCAGAAGATCAGATCTCGTGACACTGCTTCTTTATGTACTTCACTGGCTTCGTGTTCCACAGTGGATTGAATACAAATTGGCAATCCTTGCGTATTGGTGTCTTCATGGTCTGGCGCCATCGTATCTGTTTTTGTTACCTTGGATCAAATATGTGTAGTATGGCCAAATCACATGATGAGTCTATCTGTCGCATAGGCATTGCCTCATCTGTCATGCAACGCCTGAACCGAATATGGCGGCAGCAACGTCGGTTGAGCCTGTACACTAAATTTCGGATGTACGCATGTCTTGTACTCTCAACGCTCTTATATGGAAGTGAGACCTGTACGATGACTGGTCAAGAGTGGAAAAGACTTGAAGCTTTTCACACTAAGGCTCAACATAGAATCCTTAACCCGTTCCAGGGGGAATTAATATTTTCAAGTCGTCCCCAATCGGGGTAATTAATTTGGGGGAAACGCGTTCATGTGAAAATGTGAACATACAAGTTTTAAACTTACTATATTTCAGGCTATATAGAAGCTAGAAAGATGCGGTTTGCACCGTTGTTTAGCATTTTTATTGCTCTCTCGAACCATTCGTGCCAAAAAAGCAAATTTTGGGGTAGGTCCACCCTACAGCCCAAAATAGGACCCCTCCCCAACATTTTGGTCAAATTTTGTTCAAAGCCCCATAGCAAAAAAATTTTCCATGGTAACCCCCAAACTGTGAGCGAGAAAGTTGTAAAGGGGTGTAATTGGAACAGAATAGTGCAAAATTTTGAAGATTGGACAAAATTTGGGGTAGTTATGATTTTTCAAACCCTACTACTTATTGTTCGAAGAAATGACAATTTTGTGAACAGATTTTCAATCTGAAAACCGAACAACTCAGTTTATTTCAGGCTATATAGAAGCTAGAAAGATGCGGTTTGCACTGCTGTTTAGCATTTTTATTGCTCTTTCGAACAATCCGTGCCAAAAAAGAAAATTTTGGGGTAGGGTCCACTCTACAGCCGAAAATCGGAACCCCCAAAAAATTCAAACCGCAATAGCAAACATTTTTCAGCGGTGACCCCCCAACTGTGAGCGAGAAAGTTTTAGGGCGGTGTAATTGGAACATAATAGTGCAAACATTTTGAAGATCGGGCCAAAATTGGCAGAGTTATGATTTTTCAAACCCCAGACCTGAGTCTTTTTCGAGGCATTTCAATGCAAAATCCCAGCATTTGGACGATCAACGGCAAGTTTTCTTGCTTATATAGTCAACAACAGCGAAAAAGGTGCTGCTATCTATCGAATGGATAGTAACTAAATCGAAAAGTTACTCCGGGACGGTTTAAAACGTCAATGTCCGGGGTACACGCATGCTTATGTGGGTCGCCGTTTATAAACGGCGTTGTCCGTTTGGATATGATTTTTGGGTGCTGTTTATAAACGGCGTTAACCGGGAACGGGTTAATATTAGATGGTTTGACTTCATATGCAACGATGAAGTATACATGCGCTCTGGACTAGAGACTGGACTGTACAAGCCATTGTTTGTCGTCGACGTCTCGGCCACTTTGGGCACGTCGCAAGACTCCCACCAGCAGTGCCTGCCTCAGCTGCACTTCAACTAGCAACTAGGGATGTGCGGGTATACCTGTACCCGCGGGTATACCGTACCCGTACCCGCGGGTATACCACTATACCCTGCCCGTACCTGCGGGTACAGGTAGGATAGGGTACACATTTTTCAAGTACGGGTCGGGTACGGGTATAGCGCTACGGGTATGGGTGTACCCGTTTTTACCCAAAAAATTATATTTTCATTTCTCACTACTATAGCAAATTAGCAATGCAGTAATATAAAAATAATATTGAGTAAAGTGTATTAGTGTAACTTGTATATCGCGTTCAGTTTGTCAAACAGCATGCATTTTACTTACTGAAAACATAAAGGAAATACAGGTGACGTCATCTGACATCATCAGTAATAAATTTATAATGGCGTCCTCTGACTCCTCCAAGGACTCCTCGACCGAGAAAGTTCTTCTGGTAAAGTTTTGCTGTTTAACTTGAGCTCTAATGCCTGCTCATAGATAAATTATATCTACTAAATATTTTAAACAAGCCCATCGAGTCTTCTAAATATGTAAATAACTTCCCACTTTTTTCTACCTAAATAAATATTTTACACTTAATCATGAAATTCATAAACATAATACAAGGTTCAGTAACAAACTTCATCTCCCATATTCAAAAGCTAACAAGAGACTTTTTACCATTAAATATTATGGACCTTGCATTTGGAATAGTATACCAGACCAGCTTAAGAGTTTAAGTAATCTCGTAATATTTGAATCATCAATAAAATCTTTTCTACTAAGCAATGACTTATAGCTATATAATTTGACTTTCCCTGTATTAATTTGATGAACCTTTATGAAGTCTAATTAGTGATAACATATTAAACTTCATTTATCCAACATTTGCTCCTCTAGATTTAACCCTTTCGCCCCTATGGCTCCTGTGGTCCCTGTCTCCTAGGCTCCTGGTGAAAATTATGGGGTTGTTTAGGGCTCCCATATAAACTCAAATATCTTGAGTAAATGTTAACATAGAACAAAATGTTTTCACCAGTTTCCTCAGAATTGAAGTGGCAATGACAGCAGGTACTGTGAATACATTACAAAACTCTTTCCAGATGAAAATATAATTATTTGATGATGAAATATGTAACAGTTCACCATAATACAAAAGTGAAGCACTGTCTTCATGCATTTTTTGTCAAAATAGAAAGTATGATGTAGTCTGTAACTTCATTTGATAGTCAACATAACATAAAATAAGCAATTTAGAAATACACCAATCCGACTCCGGTACAATAATCTGATGTGTTTGAGTTTTATCACCAGAATTCCTTTTTCATATGGTAATCCTTCAAGCATGTTGAGCCTTCACGGATGCATATTATTATTACTTACACAACTTAAAGTATGGTCGCCAACGAACTGTGTTTACTTCCAGTATAGAATATTTAATACCATGACGAAAATCAAAACCGGCCGTGCAGGGATGAGGAAAAGACACAGAAAACGCAAAAGCGGCCTTACAGGAACTGGTATCGGGAGCAAAAGCCGCTTTTGCAGCTTTGGTGGTGAAAGGGTTAACATGCCTTTTCGTGCATTAAAACAATCTGCCAGATAGCTTAAACTAGGATATTACTAAACAACTAAGTTGCCTACTTTTCAGGATATCACTATCCCTTATGGCAACTTTTTCACTTGCTGCTACTTGTTTCTGAGAATTTTTATCAGTCTATTGTAATGTATGCTTTAGCCTAGTTAATTTACTATTTTGTGTTTCATAATCTACTTACGGTACTTTCGCTAACACTGTTGAGCATATACTCTTGTTTTTTGTAATGACTTCTTATATTAGTCTAAATTAGGAATGAACCTAAATTACTAATTTACATTGTATGTACTAAATGTATACTAACACTCAGTATTCTGGATTGTTACTAAATGTATGTAAGTGTGTTATAAGTTGAGTTGAAATAAGCAAAATTTCAATTAAAAAAGACGTAATATTTTATGGGGGTCTGACTTTTGTGACGAGGGGAAGGGGAGTTTAAAAAACTGCCAAAATCACGTGATGTCATTTATGGACGGACTCTGGCGGGGACTGTCATGTAAGCACATTTACCTGGTAGTGTTCTTGAAAAAGGAGGAGGGGATGATAACAATGGCATTGATTATGAGGATGATGATGACAATGATTTTGACGACTATGATGACGACGATAATCGTAAGAGGCACAAATTTTTAATTGTCCTCAGGAAGCAATTTTTCAGTGGACAAGAAATTTGAATTTAATATAAATTAAACTTATGTCATTCATAAATTTTATTTTTGAACAGAAAGTTGGAAATGGCAATATACTGCTTACACAAATGCATTTTCTAGATGATATTTAGTAAAGTTATATGTAATGGCACTGCTCTATTATTTAGGCACAGCTGGCAAAGAAAGGAGGTGTGATGGCATCACTTTATGCTTCTCATGCCCTGGATGGCAGCATGACAATGGGTCTTTCACTTGAAATCAATCGAAAGCTTCAAGCATTGCTCGAGGATACATTACTAAAAAATATGAAACTTAAGGTTCCTCATATATTTTTAGAATACTTCCAAATCATTAATTGCAGAAAATTTGTTCAGGTTCCAAATCTGAGTTGCTGTTTCAAATCTGGGTTGCTAGTTGGAGATATTTACATCTCCGGCATGCACTTATCCACTGACACAGCGTGAGAATTGATGTAGTCTGCATAGCTCTTTAGCTCTTTAGGCAGATGCCCAATGTATTACAGTCAAAGTGCTATATAAATTTACTGAATGGCACACTTATATAATTACATACTTGTATGATTGTTTCCTCTGCTTCTGCTTAGTATTGTAAAAATTTTAAAATGTGTAATTATTGCAGATGATATTTTGTTTTCAATTGTATGATTAGTTTTCAGAATTTATAAACTTGTATGATCTTCACTGTTTCTCTTGCAACAGGAAGGAATGGACACTCTGGGTCAAGAGATTGACTGGTTATCACAAGAAAATAAGCGGCTTCGGCATGAGTTAGAGAGAACTGCAGATCAGCCAACAACTTAGGACTATTTGTGATGAGTTAGATCTTGTTAGTCATTATATAAAGTGCATTCCTGTCTTTGATGGGTCTCAAAATTACTTTTGACTTTTGGACTGAGGATGTCAATTCCCAGCAATGATTTTTTTAATTGTTTACCATGAAATTATTCATTCCAATACTTAGTTTACAGTTTTGATTTCATGTCAAGTGTAAGTGTCAATTCTGTATAAAAGCATGAACAGAATGAGCTCCCTATTGAATAAATTAGACCATACTTATTGATTATGTTAAATTTAATTTGTGTGTGATAGCAGGTCTTTTATATGTTCATTTTATGCTGAGCTCTTAGTTTAGCATTAAACCCCGTGACATATGCATGAAAAGAATTTATTTACAGTATTTAAAAACTTCATAAAATTAATATTTGATTGCTTTTTGTGCAGAAGATGGCCTTTTGGCGACCACTCTGTTGTGTTATTTTAAAAATACTTATTCCAGTAGAGGCATGAATTTAACTCTCTCATGACGAATGAGGTGGATTTCGACTCCCATAAGAAAAACACATTTTGTGCTTGTAATGGCCTATTTTAGCATTTTCTTTTATATATGTTAAATATAGATGGGAAAGACCCCACGTACACGTTTTTTGCAGAGTTTTATGCTGAATATTTGAATGAATTTTGCATCTAAATTGTTAATTTTAGAAGTTGGGCATTTAAATTCTTAGCGTTTAAAAGTGGCGACCAACCGGAGGATTTACGATGTCGGAGATGTTTTGAGAGCACTTGAAACAGATGAGTTTGATGATTTAGAAATTTCAGAACTGGAAAACACTGATGAGGATGAACTAATGACAGCAGACATTTTAATTGACAATGACATCCATGTAAATATTGCTATTCTTGGATCAAGTTTGACAGGCAGTGCAAATAGAATCAATCCATGCTATTGTAGCTCTGCTTTGCTAGATGATGACTTGACAAATTAATGACTGTAGTTATTCAGACTGTGAGCATGACGAGAAAGAGGGAGGGTCTCAGGATTTGGACAATCTATGCCAAACAATGATGCTTCAGCAGTGGATCAGTGTAATGACTTCCAACACTTAGGGGTGCAAAGGACATTGCAGAAGCACCATCGTGCTTCATCTAGGTGGGGAGAATCAAATAGACCACCAGAACCTTCCTGGACATCTGCATTCACAGAAAGGGAACTCCCAAGATTTTATTTTGAGAAACCTGGTCCAGTTCGGATTGTTTCAGGGTGCAAATAATCACTAGACTGTGAAACTTTATACGAGGCTCATAGGACTGCTCTAGATAGAGACAAATGGCGATCTATTGTTAATACATGCACAAGCATTGCCAGGGCATAAACGATGATGATGATGATGATGATGATGATGATGATGATGATGATGATGATGATGATGATGATGATGATGATGATGATGATGATGATGATGATGATGATGATGATGATGATGATGATGATGATGATGATGATGATGATGATGATGAAACACGCTAACAACTGCACTTTGAATTTCCGATGCTAAAAGCCAAAATTACCTAATAATAATGCTGGTTGAACAAACCAATTTGTAGTACAGGCAATCAATTAGTGCAAAACCTTCCAATGTGCCATAGACAGGTGTAAGTTTCTTAGACATCTAAGCATTCATTGTTGCAATTATTGCCATGGGGGTGGTGCAAATGTACAAGACGGATGACTACTGGTCAACTAATCCAGAAGTTCCCAAACTTTTTGGATTGCGGACCCCTACTTTGTTCCCAGCTTAGTTCGCGGACCAAGTAAATGTTACAGTTAATATTTAATTAGAACAACGGGCAAACTATTCCCACACCAGTTGGTCTACTTCGTTTTCATTATTGTTCACTTATATTTAATGGATATTTAATGACTGTGAGGATCTTATTTGTTTTTGACGTGCTCTTTACTGTTTTTACATTTTTTCCTCATATCTTCTGTTAGCCATTATGGCTTAATCTCTATAGACCTTAGCCCTGTCGCCCCGCAATGCCGCAAAAGCGGCTTTTGCTACCGATACCAATCTCCGTCTCTCCGTAAGTCCGCTTTTGGAGTTTCTGCGTCTTTTCACGTTAGTCCATTATCTATATCCACAGTGCCGGCATTCGGAGCAGGTGACCACCCATTTAATTGCTTTCGTGACCTGCAGAGGCGTCATTTGGGGGGCTAGGGGCCGTGCGCCCCCCAAGGAAATGAAAATATTAATGTATTCATGTGCAAAAATTGCCAAAAAATATAAAAAATTGCAAATTTTCCAACATTGGCCCTAAAATTTGCCAAAATTGCTCAAAATTTGCAAAAAATGCCTAAAATTTGCAAAAAAGTTGTCAAAAATTTGCAAAAAAATTTTCTCGCCCCCAAGAAAAGTGTGAAATGACGCCACTGGTGACCCGGCCAACCAAATGGAAGCCGCGGTCTGTGTCAAACGAGGTATGCTAGTGGACACTCTGATCCATTTATTGGCATTCCAGTGTCCAATGATTGACAGTGCTCTTCGGCTAAAGCAGCGAGCCTTTTTTGCTTGTCAGGGTTTCAGAGGATTTATCGTTGCGAGTCAATACACCGCTACATGTCAGCCAGGTAGTTGAATACAAAACAGAACTGATGACCATTTTTTGCTTGATAGCCTTTTTCGCGATTTAATTTCATCCCCACCTACTTCCTAGAAATTCATTGCATCCCCTACCAACTTCCTAAATATTCCTTGCATCCCCCAACCAAGAATTCTTGGAACCGCCACTGTATGGCGCCATGGCGGTCTTTGCTTAAGATTTATAGATGCAGCTCTAGGTGGTCTGGTGGCGGCCAAGGGAATTTGTTGTCGGAATGACATGAAAAGAAAGTACTGACACGCCTTTAATTTCATCTTTGTTTCTACAGGGCCAGGCGGCTGGTAACTGACTAAGCACAGAACGGAGCAAAATATTTCTTCAGTGAAACAAAATTTGTTATAAATGTCTCAAATGTCTTAACAAGGACTTTCAATAAAATAAACTGAAGTCGTCTACTGGGCCCTCTCGCGAGACTTCCTTCGTTTCCCCCTTTCGCGGCTAATATTATACTCCGGCTGGCGGTGTTAGTATAGGCCTACTTCTATATATTATTATGTAGCTTTAGTATATTATGCCTTATGATTTTATTCATTATTATTGTTATTGGTGACTCGACCGGCACACATAATTTGAGAACAAAGACTGTTATTGCTAAAACTATGAAGTGCTACTGAATATTTTGGTAGGCTCTCGCGGACCCCCGCCATATCCTTCACGGACCCCCTTCGGTCCGCGGACCACCGTTTGGGAACCGCTGAACTAATCCACTGCTGCAAAATTCTTGGTTTCCACAACATTCTTGGCTTCCATCGATCATATTGTGGCGAAACCAGGCTATGACTTTACCAGATGACCTCACCTGGCTTCGTGCACAGTGTTTATCAATTATCTGTCTATTATTAGCTCTCTAGGCTCGTGGCGCTCGACCTAGGCTTTTTGGCTCTAGGGTTTATCAGTTCTCAGTTCTCAGTCCTTTCTTCCCTCGTTCCTGCTCTCAGATACCTCGTATCTCCTTTTACTGACACTTTCCTCCCTTCTCTAGCCTGTTGCCAGCCTACAGCTCTTGCTAATGACTTCTCCGCTTCCACGGTTGGTACCGTCTTCTTGCTTCGACTGATACAACTGGTACCTCTCTTTTCGTCAGCCGGTACCGCTGGTACCTCTACCTTCCCAGCCGGTACCGCTGTTCTGACTATCCTCTACCGTGTACCGCTAACGCCTCTTCCCCTTCTCTCGCAGTTACCACCGCCGGTACCGCCTCTCCTTTATCTCAGGGGCAGGTACCGCTTGGTACCTCCTAACCTCAATGGCAGGTACCACCTGGCACCTTCTACTCTCACAGCGGTTACTACCTGTCGCCACTCCTGCCTTCCGTCGTCTTCGGTACCGCTTGGTACCGGAATCGTGTATCTAACGTCGTCGGTACTGCTTGGTACTGGAAGCCTGCCTTCCGCCTTCGTCGGTACCGCCTGGTACCGGGATCCTTTCAGGGACTTCTACCTACGCGCCGTCACCATCGGCCTTCGGTACCACCTGGTACCGGGATCTCAAAGGGAATCTTACCTTCTATCCCTTTCCACAACACACGCCGCCTCAGCAATCGGTCACGATCTGAGAAAGGATCGCTATTTATACTGTTTCGGACTGGCTGGATGGGCTCTCAGTCATCTACTACCACCTCTCACATAAGGCTGAGCCTCATCCATCGTACACTGCTTTGATGCCTTACTACACGCTCGGGCCACCCACTAGCCTCATATCATACTATCGGACTCCAGGCTACCTTATCATTAATATTCATGCGCTCTCGCTACCTATGTATTGTCTGGCTACTTATTAATTATTAATGCCCTTTTATGGTCCTAGATTTAATTGTACTTAATTATTATAGGATTTCTCCACAATATGTCACAGATCGATCTGTGGCATATTCAAACAGACACTCGGATACCTTCATTGTGCTGACAGTAGTTTATTTAAAGCAACTAATTATAAACTTGATAAATTCATTGGTTGATCATTTTGATGGTGTCCCGTCAGTTCCTGGCCCGCCACTTCCTGGACCGTTAGTTGCATGCTGGACCGTTCCTATTGTTCTATCTTTTAGGTGTATGTAAACAAGTGGTGATATTATATTATTATACTATGATATATAAATCATTACATGCGTATGCACATCTACACGTGACAACGATGGTCTGTAATAACACGTCTAGGTAAACATGTCACGGTAACTTAAATATCCATATTCAATATAGTATCCATTTGACAATAACTTAAATAATTGGGACAAATATGGGCTTAAGACGCGGGCAAGTGCCAAGTATTTGGGAAATGCTATTCAACCAGATGCTTATTATTGGTCAGCAGCTGTCCGCCTTGTATCTAATTGTTTTACCTTACCTATGTACCTACATTTCTTCCTACATACATACCTACCTAACTACTTACCTAATTACTTCCATTTACAGTGACAGTCCACGAAATGACGGTCCAAGAAATGACAGGGAACCAATTTTGATAATTCGTTTCATAAATTGTGTGTTACAAAACAGTGTCGTTCTTTCAGCTGACGAGTCGATGATTGGAACAAAGTGTGAGGTACTTTTTCTTAAATATTTGCCAAAGAAGCCCAATAAATTTTGCTTTATGTGAATGTGATACTGGCTAATGTCTACAGTTCAGGTTTATACAGGAAAAGTTGCAACTGGGGTGAACTAAAAAGGTTGTAACTCGACCACCTCAACCTTGGTTCAATTCTGACATTGCTGAAGATAGGCGATGTCGCAGCCAATTGGAACGACGATGGAAGTCTTCTCGTCTACCGAGTGATAGGCAGAAATTTAGGGACCAATGCAAAATTGTCCGTAAATTAATTTCTTTAACTAAATCCAACTATTTAACTAATCTTGTCATGCAAAATTCCTCAAATCCTCGTCTACTCTGGAAATCTCTAAATAGCATTCTTCATAGGGAAAAGTCAAGTGTCACACCTGGTTCCTTCTCTTTATCATCACTCCCAGATGTCTTCTGCCAATTTTTCTCCAATAAAATATCTACCATTCGCTTAAAATTTCAGATCATTTCTTCAACTGGTTTCTCTTTTCCGAAATCCCCACCAACTCCTCTTAATTCCCTTAAACCTACCACCTTTAATGAAGTTCGCCAGATAATCTTTACATCACCAATTAGTCAATGTACCCTTGATGTCCTACCAACTCAAATCCTCAGAGATTGTTTTGATGTTTTAGGTCCAATAATAACAAACTTCATAAATCTCTCATTGCTTGAAGGCTGTTTCCCCTCTGCATTCGCTCATGCAGTTCACCCACTACTTAAAAAGCCATCTCTCTCTCCTGACGACTTGTCTAACTATAGGCCTATATCTAATCTTAATTTTTTATCGAAAATTCTTGAAAGGATTGTTGCTAAGCAAATGCATGCTCATTTGTGTTCTAGTCCACATTACCTCCCTTTCCAGTCTGCTTACCGAAAATATCACTCTACTGAAACGGCTCTGTTGGCAGTCCATGCTTATATTGTTCGGGCTATTGATGCTGGAAAAGTTACTGCTCTTTTACTTCTTGACCTATCTGCCGCCTTTGATACTGTTGATCATTCTATTCTTCTTCATCGTCTTGAACATTGGTTTGGAATCTCTGACATTGCTTTACATTGGTTTTCTTCATATTTACATCCCTGCACTCAATCAGTGATAATAAATGAGAATCTCTCAACTCCCACTGATCTGTCTTGTGGTGTTCCTCAAGGCTCGGTTCTTGGACCGCTGTTATTTACTCTCTATACAACCCCCTTGGGTTCGCTTCTTGATGAACATCAAGTAGCATATCATCTTTATGCTGATGATACTCAAATTCTCATCTCTTTTGATCAATCTTCTTCAAACTCATCCCTTAAGACTCTATCCACTGTCTTTACTAATATTCAATCATGGATGGATTCAAATAAGCTTCTTTTGAATTCATCAAAAAACTGAGTTCTTGATATTAGGTACTCCAGCTCAATTGACTAAATTTGAATCTCTGAAATCCGTAGTATTAGGTGATTCCACTGTTGTCCGTCTAAGTACTTCTGCTCGCAACCTTGGTGTGATATTTGACTCTTCTCTCTCTTTTACAAGTCACATAAATTCAGTCTGCAAAATTTCTCATTATCATATTCGGGACATCTATCGCATCAGACATCTCCTCCCTAAGCCTGTTCTTATTCAGTTAGCCAATGCATTGGTATCTAGTCGCCTCGATTATTGCAATTCCTTGCTTTTTGGCATCACAAATTCAAATATGCAGAAACTCCAGAGAGTACAAAATTCCTTAGTTAGAGTAATATCCAAAACTCCAAGATTTGAACATATAACTCCAGCTAGACAGTCGCTACATTGGCTTCCTATCAAATACCGAATTAATTATAAAATTTGTCTTTTGGTATTTAAAACCATATTATATAATGAACCCTATTACCTTAAGATGCGACTAATCCCTCGACCTACTACTCAATCAACTAGGTATTCGGCAGGACTTTCATTTGTTGTTCCTTATTCTCGCACTGTCATTGGCACTAGTTGTTTCTCAGTGTGTGGTCTTAAGCTTTGGAATTCATTACCAATTCACTTCGTAAAACTAAAAATTTATCATCTTTCAGATCTGGTCTTAAAACTTACCTGTTTGACTTGGCTTATCCCCCTTAGATTGCTCCCCCGCTGTTATGACTGATCTTCCGGATTGACCTGGCTCTAATTCTATTTGGATTTGGTGCGCCATCGGCTGATGCCCTGGGTATTATGATAGTGGCGCCATAGAAGTTTATTTATTGATTGATTGATTGAACATGGACTGGCTTACCTTTTTTTGATTTGATGGCTCGCTATTTGAACAAGGGTTATTTACTGTACGTGGATAATTTCTACAGCAGATATCGTTTATAGCCTATATTGATTTACTGAGCAATAAAACCGCTGCCTGTGGTATAGTCAGACAAAACAGGTTTGGTTTTCCAAAAGGAGCTAGTTGCTAAAACTAAAATGAATCACAGAGAGACAAAATGTTATAGCTGTGAGATTATTTGACAAGAGGGATGTTTATGCCGTGTCCACCTTTCATGATGATAGTATGTTATATATATCAACAATCTGAAAGTAGCGTAAAACAAATCTGATCTGTGATTACATTGACAACATGAATGGTGTAGATCATTGTGATCAACGTTTGTGACATACTATGTTCTCAATCACCAAACGAAAAAATGGTGGAAGCAATTTTTGGTTTACTTACGGTAATTTGTCTGTAATAAATGATGTGATACTGTGGCGAAATTGAGAAATAGCAATAAAAAGATTAATAATAATAAAATAACCTGAGGTCCTATAAAAATATTACATAGGTATAGAAATTGGCCAAATTGTGTAGAGAAGCTAAGAGGCAAATATTCGGTAGATGGCGCTAAACGTTAAGGAAAGGGAGCAATATTCATCATCATCATGTGTCATCTTCATATCTGAAGGTTGACAGTCATGAGTTGTTTCCACTGCGTTCTGTCTTCAGCAATCCTTTTTAGTCTTCCGTAGTTCTTTTCCTGTATGTGTTCCTTAACGTCGTCCAGCCAGTCTCTTCTAGGTCTTCCTCTGGCCCTGTTTCCCTCATATCTGCCCTCTAATAGGACTTTTGCTTGTTCTATTCTTGAACCCCGCATTATGTGTCCAGCATACTGTGTTTTCCTGTTTTTAATTTCTGTCAAAAGTTGACCAATATTAAGATAGTGAATTTAGCGCCCCTTTCTTAAACCAGTCAGAACTCTTTAAATAGCGATCCCAGCCATAGATCAGGGCTGATAGCTGAGGGCAGCGTGTGTATGGAAGGAAATTGTCTGTCAGGAACGGTACACGGTACACGAGACTTGGTACGCGGTTGCACGAGAGCTAGAGAGGTACACGGTACACGAGAGCTAGGAAGGTACACGAGGAGAGCTAAGGTAAATGGTACACGAGAGAACGGTACACGGGTACACGAGCAATACACCGTACACGAAGAGATGTAGATAGTCAGCCCTATAGACAGAGTAAAACCTATGCCAAAATGCTAGGTCGAACGACCACGTGACCTATTGAGATTAATCACCCTGTGTAGCCAGCCGGGCCTAGCCATTCTGGAGAGAGATAGTGTTGAGTCATAGAGGCCCGGTTCGCCACATAATTGGTACCAGAAGTGGGGTAGGTCTCATATGGGTAAGTCGCACCAAGTAGAGTAAGATCGGACGTTTGGTAGATATATATAGAGAGAGAATGACCGAGGCTATGGAGCCTGAGCCATGTGACTTGAGGTGTCTTGGGGACCCTGACATTGAGACTACAGGAATCATTGAACATGATTCGATATTAGAAACAATTATAGATAAGGATTTGTCATTTAAAGTGAGTACCGATGACAAACAGCGAAGGTGGGCTATCGACCTTTATAATCCATACGAAGACAGTTTTCGTGGATTCGGCTGAGGAAGAGCACCCGAAAGTGCCCGGAAGAAAGCAAGGCCCGAATCATTGTCTCGAGACAGAAGAGGTCCATTGAGCTACGACTGGCCAAAATATGTGTCAGCAAAGAAGGACCTGGCTGATGAGTCAGAGTGCTTAAGATCAATGAACAGAAGAGAACCATCAGACTCAGATGAGGAGAGACCCTCGAGATCACGTTGCAGAAGAGATGAGTTATGGAGTGGTTTTAAGCAGACGCCAATGAAGCCGAATAAATACGACAGTACAATTCCGTTGGATACGTTTATACGTCAATTTGAGGTATGTTCTAAGTACAACGAATGGACAGATAACGACAAAGCAGCGTTTATTCAGTGTTCTCTAGAAAAAGGTCCAGCACAATTGCTGTGGGACTTCGGAGCAAAGGAATACGTAACGTATAAAGGATTAGTATACAGATTAAGACAGAGATATGGGCTCGAGGCTCAGCAAGAGACGTTCCGCACGCAGTTGCGATGTAGGAAGCACGGAAATAAGAGAGCCTGGCTGATTTACTGCATGATGTTCAGAAACTCGTAGCGTTGTATTTTCCCGGGCCGATAAACGACACTACGGAGATCATTGCAAGAGATGCTTTTCTAGAAGCAGTGTGGGATAAGGAGCTTTCGCTCAAAGTCAAGAAAGAGAGCACGGACACTGGATGAGACATATCGTGTTGCATTGAGATTAGAAAGTTACAAGTAAGCAGCAGAAGATGTGTGCACACGAGTACAAAAAGGTATACAGATTATCAGTGGCAGGTCAGTGCCACGAACGAAGAAACTACGATGGAACAGTTAATGAAGAAAATGACAAACCTTATCTCAGAACAAAAGCTTAGCATGGAAAAAATGGCAAGCTAAAATGTAGACTGCCTACGAGAAGGAATTGAGGGAGTAAAGAACAACATCGAATTAACAAGAGGATGTCAAGATCGAACATAGTGGAAATCAATGGTCGCTAACGTAGAAATACACAGCACCTAAAGAAGGAGAATTTTACTGCATTCGATGAGCTTAATAGCCAGTGTTAGGAGTGATCTTAGATCAAAAGATCAAAGATCACGATCTAAGATCACAATTCATGATCTTTGATCTTTGATCTAGATCACTTTTTACTAGTGATCTTTGACTCTGACTTTAAATCACTTTTTCTGTGATTTTGATCTTTATTATCAACAGAAGATCAAAGATCAAATTATACGTATTCTCCCAATTAAGTCAATCAATCAACGAACTTCTATGTGTATTGAGTAAGTATTCGGACCTCAATCATCATGTTAGTGCAGCCGGTGCAGATGATGAGAATTATGGGTATGGCCCTGACATTAGTACTGGCACTGCCACTGAGACTCAGAGGGAGGCTTGCTCAGTTGCAACTGGTCGTGAAAATGCAGTCAAGATAAAGGTCATGCACTGCCTGAATAACCCAAATAAGGAACTTTTTAGCTTGTTGGCAAACCCACATGTCAAGGCAGCATTTGTGAAATATAACACAACTCTGCCATCTTCTGCACCTGTCGAAAGACTTTTTAGTATTGGAGGTTTGATAGCTACACCACGAAGAAACAGGTTGTCTGACACAACGTTTGAGCGTCAGCTCATGCTGAAAATGAACTGCCGTGTTCAACACTGACTGTGAACTGACAGTTAGTTGCTAAAATTGTCATGAACTGATTTCAGTTGTGTTAGTAACTTAGTAATACAAAAGTTTGCATGCATCATACAGTGGACATTTGTATCGTTATCATACGTGACACTTCATACATGATATAATAACTATATTTGTATGATCTTTGATCTTAGATCACTTTTAAAGTGATCTTGATCTTAGATCATTTATACTCTAGTGATCTTTGATCTTGATCTTAGATCAATTTTTCTCTAGTGATCTTGATCTTTGATCAAGATCATTTTACAAGTGATCTTTCCTAACACTGTTAATAGCGCGGATGCGGATGACATTCTTTTGCTTGTCAACCTATTTTTGAGGTAAATGATAAATTTGGTAAATTTACTATAAAAATAAAAATCTACTGAAAAATTCTCATGATGACGTTTTTTGCTTGTCAACCTTTTCCGGCAAGGTTCATTGACAATCAGTGGGCCAAAACACTACGAAGAATTACCTTTTTCTCTCGTTTCTTTTTAACTTTGCATCCCCCACCAACTACCTATAATTTTTTTTAATCCCCCACCAAGAATTCCTAGAACCGCCACTGTATTAGGGGGCACGGGCCTCCTGGCCCCATGTTGAACCGCCACTGGCTATTAGCTACAAGGGAACCCGGAATCAGTCGAGATATTTGCGCAAGACCGTCGAAATTTTTCGGGTGGAGGGTTAATGTCAACTGAATTCAACAGAAGCTGTAGTATAACTACATAGGCCTATATCAATATGTAGCTCAGGGTTGTCCAACTGGCGGGCCGGATCATCCGGCCCGCGGGCCAGTTTCATCCGGCCCGCCACCGAGTTTGGGAAAATAACAATTTTAGTTATAAGACTGGTTATTATACCGTTATTTTATAGGACTAGGAGGTTATCAAATTACTTACTTATTCACGTTCCACAGGTGACGGCGATTATTAAACTTACTTATTTACTACTTATTACTAACTTACTTACATTTTGTCATCTCGCTGCAAGTCTCGTTCTCGCTTAGTGAAAATTTGACGCCGTTTTGAGCAGTTTGCTAATGCAAATAAAATAAATTTGTGTAGGCCCCTAGTTTTATAGTATTAGAAGTTGCGTGGAATTGTGGATCGTACTTGCTAATAATGAGTTCGAAACGGCGGAAAGTTAATGGCGAAAATCGGTGTTTTAATAGTAAATGGGAAAATAGTTATTTTTGTACGGACAATTCTGGTACCAGTGTTTAATTTGGCTGCAAGTGGTGTCTGTGTCAATAGAGTTTAACGTAAAATGAGTTTAATCACATTACGAAACTCTAGATAAGAACAAATACGAACAACAAATACTAATATTGGCGAAGCTCACGCAGTAGTGTGCAATGATTTAAAAGCCAAATTAACATTTAGTCTTATACTAGTCGTATATAGTCTTATTTTATAACTGTTTTATATGGCATGCCTTACATGTATAGGCCAATATCATAATTATGCCATATTAAGTGCTACAACGTGCTTGGCCCGCCAAGGGTCTAAACATTTTTGTGGGGCCCGCAATAGCATGACGGCTGGACAACGCTGATGTAGTAGTCCCCTCAGCCGCCGCCGAACGCCGGATTATCCGCCGAATATTTCCCCGCCGAAAATCCGCCGGATAAAAAGCCACTAGCCGAAATCGCCGCCGTATTTACTGAGCCGAAAATCCGCCGCAAATTTGAACCTCGCCGAAATTGTTATTTACATCGACGTTAAAATAAATAGAACATTGTCAACATTGAACGAGCTTGCTGCCAGGCTGCCAGCTGCTGCAGCTGAGCTGCTGCTGCAACTGAGCTGCTGCAACTGAGCTGCTGAGCCCAGCGCCCTCTATGGGGAGGAGCCAGCTGAGCCAGCTCAGCCAGCCGCTGCCAGTGCCAGCGCCTCTACATAGAAGAAGCTGGGCCGCTGGCTGAGCCAGCTGTAGATTGAATACAAGCGAATACGCGAGGCGTGCTGCGGGCGCAGCCTCGCAGGGTCTGGTTGATACAGGGCTTCAAGTTCAAGTTCAAGCTGACTGACCTACATATATTAGTGCTTTGTTTATTTAGGGACGTTCCCGCTATAGTCTGTCTGTAACTGGAAGTCATTGAGTGAATTTGAGTCTGATTGTCATTCACTGTTGTCCGTTGACAGCTCAAAAGTCAAAATGGCAACGCGAAAAGGAATAAAGGTAGGCCCTAATTAATGTACCAAATTTAACAAGTTAGCAACTCAGCACAGTACTTTAATTGTTCTAAATCTGCTTTATAAGATGCCTATAGACACATTATTCGTTCCGTGTGATTCGCCGAGATTCGATGAGAGCCGTTTTCGTCAATATTGAAATGCCCTTGTATTGGTAAAAACTTGAAAATAATGTACAATTTTTAATGATCACGAGTTTGATTTTTGTACTTTTTTTCCGTATGTAACGTATGTTAACTTAATGCTAAGTTGCTTACCCTGTTGTAGACAAACAAGAATGTTAGTACGTCAGTTCTTAGTCGGGAGGAACGCAAGTTCGTGCAGAATCTGCTAGTCAAACCAAAGCCACCGGGACAACATGGAAACTCAAAGGCAGAATGCTGGCGTTATTTCGGATCTTTAACCAACGCCGATGGCCGCATTCTTGAAGAGGATAGATTGTACTGCCAACTTTGTCTCGAAGCCCAGAAAGAACTCGGGGACAAAGGCCATATATCACAGGTGGCAAATTTCAAGGCGTCTACTTCGACAGGTAATATGAATTTACATTTGAGCCAGCGCCACGACATTTCGACACGTTCTGAAGGAAAAATGCGGTCTTTAATGGGATACATTACGAAGTATAGCGATAGCTGCGGTGAAACATCGACCCGCATATCGGACCACGAGGTGACACGGGATATGGTTATCTGGTTTTAGGGATCTGCTAGCGTTTGAAAACGCTGCTAAGGCTGGGTTTCTGGACTTTTTCAAGCTGAATGCCCCGTCTCTGCATGTCCCATCTCCAATTACTCTAGGTGGCACAGCCCTGGAGGACACATATCAGGCAGTGCGAAATGCACTTAAAGCGAAGATAGGAGATGTGAATTCAGTGTGTGTTATGTTTGATGGGTGGACTGACAGATATAAAGCAAGATCATACCTGGGCGTTAGAGCTTCTTTTTCTGCAGGATGATTGGTCGTACAATGTGGTAACGCTTAGTTGTCACGTTCTGCCATCTCATACTGCACGAGATGTTGCTGATCATGTGACAGTAGTTCTCAAGAACTTCTTTGTACATCCCAAGAAAATGTACTTGACGAGTTGCCATGATGGAGCAGCGAATATGGTGAAGACTTCGAAGCTACTAAAGGTTGAATCATTCCAGCACTGCACGGCACACTGCCTACATCTTCTGTTAACTAAAGACAGCATCCTCAAATTCGCAGATGTCGTTGAAATTATCCAGAAATGTCGAAGCATAGTTACTGCCTTGCACTTCAAGACATCAACGGTTGAGGAGGAAGTAGCAAATACTGAAGACAAAGCAATTGTCTCCAAGCTACAAAACATTGTTGCCAACATCAGTGGCTTACTCGATCTCGATGACCAGTTCTCATCAACTCTGAACAATGATGATGGCAGCGAAATTGAAAATAACGTTAAACTTCACAGTCACAGTCACACATCGCTAAAGGCCGCCTGTCCTACTAGATGGAATTCAACCCTCGAGATGCTAGAATCAGTCAGTGATCTACAGCGGGAGGTACAGAATTCGTTGAAACTTATTGGCAGAGCCGACCTTGCTCTTCATGCAGATGAACTTGACTTCATCCATGAACTTGTCACATTGCTGAAGCCATTCAGAGCTCTTACTGAAATGTTCAGCTTAACTGCGCCTACCTTATCTACAATTCCACTCATCAAGGTTCGAATTCGGAAGATCTGTGCAGTAGCTACTAATGATGATGACAAGATCAAGCAGATAAAAGAAGCTGTGTTGAACAAACTGAACGATCGATTTCCTATCAGTAATGAAGTGATGCTGCACCAGGTGCTGGATCCCGACACAAAAGATCTTCTTCCACGTGCTGATGCTAGCGTCTTACTGGAGAATGCAGTTCAGTTGGCCAACGATCGAGGGTATATATCTGTAACAAGAAGAGGCAGTTCGTCACAGCCCAGTGGCGCCGATGATCCAGAAGTAATGGAACCGGAGCTGAAGCGACGTAGGATGAAAATGGAGCTTCTTCAGGAGATTAAAAACGAAGCACAGTCAGGAAATGAGATAAGCAGTGAGGTACGACCGTACGACTGATGATTATGATGATATGTATTAACAAGAGCCAAAAATAATTACTGAATCTGTTATCATTGCTCAGTATGTGTTCATATACGTTGAGAATAATTACTTTTATAAATTTATTATTTATGTATTGGTTAGATTGCTGTCGAGATTGCAAACTATCTGACATCAACACCACCAACTTGCTATGACGTGCTGCAATTCTGGCGACAGAACCAGTCTCTGGGGATTTATCCTAACCTGTGTCAGCTTGCTCGCCTTCACTTGTCTGCGTCTGCCTCATCTGTACCAGTGGAGTCAATGTTCTCCACAGCTGGACTGGTTGCAAACAGTAGAAGATCTAGTTTATCAGCTGACAAACGGCATCGTATATGCTTTATTCATGACAATTTTAAATTTGTGCAGGATTAATTAATTTAATTGCCTCTGGATTAATTACTCTGTGACTGTATTGGCATTTGGTGGTGCCGTTATGTTGATTTTGTTTTCAGTACGTATAAAAGCATGTAAGCCGAATTTATTACATGTAGCCGTATTTTCAGCCGGATTTCATTGTCTTCGCTTAAATACGGATAATCCGGATATCAGCCGAAAATTTTGTTCAATCAGCCGAATTTATTAAAAATTACGGCTGAGGGGTCTATGATGTAGCTATATTACAGCTTTTGATCACTCAATATATAATCATAATTAAAGTCTTTAAAATATGCACTATAGCTCGCCGTCTTATTCTTATAATGTTCAAAATTTCTGCGGATTGGGCACCGCCGAAGACTCCGCTAAGAAAGCTCACAACGCTCCCCAAAGCTCCTTAGTCGGACTGAATGGGATGCGCGTGTCCATTACTCTGAATAAAGATGACCTGTCGAACTATCGTCCAATACCAAACTTGTCGGTCATTTCAAAACTCACCGAACGTGTTGTTCTCTGTCGACTCAGAGAATACCTTTCTTCAGACTCACTTCTCAGCCCCAATCAATCTGGTTTCACTAAGCATCACTCTACCGAAACCCTTATGGTTGCTTTATACGACAAGCTGGTAATCGCCATCAGTCAACAGAAAATCACCTGTCTCTGTCTGCTCGATATCTCGGCTACCTTCGATAGTATTGTTCACGATATTTTGGTAAAACGCCTATTGACATGGATTGGAGTTAAAGATACAGATTTATCTTGGTTTCGATCACATCTGTCATCTCGATTCTGCTCAGTTAAGGCGGCTGGTGAATTGTGTCAACCACTTCCATCACTATAACGTGTGCCGAGGTACTAGTCTACTCTTAGGCCTACAGCTAAGGTATAGAGCTAGGGACACTTTTAAGATATACAGCATGTAATCAGGTTCACGTCCAGAGAGTGACTGTCCACAATATCGGCTAGCTACTACTACATTGTTATACGAATGTTCTCTATTGGCCAGTGGGTGTGGCCTTCATAGCGTCAGTTATCTATCACGTGACATCTCCCTTTCTTAAGATAAACCAATAACTAAAAATACATCTACAACTATAGTGTCTAAAAAGTCCATAGAAACTCGGGCCTAAAAACGTTCAAGTACTCTATGTATTGTCTCAATGTCTGTTCATTCAGAGGGGTCTGAAATGTCATTAATGTCTTGTCCTTGGGGCGATTTCTTATCGCATCTGTCAGGGTGGAGGTAGACGGCCCGTTCGTTGGTTGACCTCTTCTTCCCATTGTCCGCGTCGTTTGATCTGTGCCTTTCCGCATCCGTTGATCTGTGCGTGTCGTTCTCCGTTTCTGCTTCTCTTTGAATTTGAATCTGAACCGCACCCGTCGATGCCCTCGGAGTGGAAACCGGTTCATCGGTTGCTTGATCGACGCTTTTCTGAGAATCGCAACGAAAGAGGCGTCGGTGTCTCCTTCGGCTGACAATTTAATGAAACGCAGGTGTTCGAGGTGTCTCTGCTTCGCTTCAGGCAGTAATTTGTGTCTGGGTCTCGAGTATATGTGAAGATGGCATCTGGAAACGCATACTAATACTTATTTGCTACTTAATTTTAATTGGAATACTATGTTAAAATAATAAAATTATAGCAATATAGCTGTTTATAGCAGGTACCAACGAAGTGTTTTTTTATTTCTTGGTTAACACTTAGGCCTAGTCTTACACTAGTCGTATATAGTCTTATTTTCAGTGGCGTCATTTCACACTTTTCTAAGGGGCGGAGCAAGACATTTGTTGGCAAATTTTTAACAATTTTTGTCCAATTTTTTGCACATTTCACATTTATTTATTTATTTAATACATTATTCCTTCATTTCCTTGGGGCCACGGCACCTTCCCTGCCCCCACCCCTAAATGACGCCTCTGCTTATTTTATAACAGTTTTATATGACATGCCGTACATCTTATTATATAATTCTCGATGTCCGTCCGTCTGTCCGACGGCAACACGGCGGGTATTGCAAGACGCTGTTGTCATTGACGACCAAATATTGTTTAATCAAACCGGAGCGTTTAACGAAGCGTCTTAATTGCAGCAAACCCCCGTCCCCCTTCCCTCACCCCATACCTCTCCCTAATCGCCCAGGCCCAACCCATTCCCGCCCCGGCCCCAAACCCCCTTTTCCCTTCCCTATCCCATCTCCTTCCCTCTCCCCATCCCCCAATCGCCCCCCCCCAAACCCCGTTCCCTTCCGTCTCCCCAACCCTTTTCCCTCTCTCCATCCCTCTCCCAATCGCCCCCCAACCCCCGTTCTCCTTCCGTCTCCCCAACCCTTTTCCCTCTCCCCATCCCTCTCCCAATCGCCCTGCCCCAACCCATTCAGGCCCCAGGCCCCAAACCCCCGTTCCCCTTTCCTCTCCCCATCTCTTTTCCCTCTCCTCATCCCTCTCCCAATCACCCCAGCCCCAACACATTCCGGCCCCGGCCCCAAACCCCGTTTCCCTTCCCTCTCCCCATCCCTTTTCCCTCTCCCCATCCCTCTTCCAATCGCCTCGGGCCCAACCCATTCCAGCCCCAACCCATTCCCGCCCCGGCCCTAAACCCCCGTTCCCCTTCCCTCTCCTTATCCCCTTCCAACTACCCATCCCTCTCCCAATCGCCCAGGCCCCAACCCATCAGCGCTCCTCCCTACCCCACCGGCCCCAAACCCCGTTTCCAAACCTACACAACGCTGCTCCGAAAACCCGTACAACCCACTTTCCTCCTCCCAAATCTCCTTCCCTCTCCCAATGCCCTGCCCTCCGTTATTATATATTTACTCTTTCCTAACCTCAAACCCTATTTTTTTAAATGTTACCCTCAAGAGTGGATTAAATTTTCAGACGCTGTCACCGTACTGGGGATTTAATTTTTGGAAAAACGTTCTTCAGAAATGATTGCTGTAACGTTTTAAATTTGCTATATCTCAGGCTATATAGGAGCTAAAAAGATGAGGTTTGCACCATTGTTTAGATTGTTTATTTCTCTTTCTAACCGTCCGTGCAAAAAAAAAAAAATGGGGTAGAGTCCACTTTACGGCCTAAAATATCACCCTCTCCTCGAAATTTGTTTTAAAGCCCGCTAGCAAAATATTTTCTGCGGTAACCCCACTTTGGTCAGCGGCAAAATTGTAAAGGGATGTCAGAGGAACAAAATAAACCAAAAATTTTGAAAATCGGTTGACATTTGGTAAAGATCTATCCGTTCTAACCCGATGACCCCGATGTTTGAACATAAGTATTATCGGTGAATTTCGTGAAAGTTTTGAATTCTGAGAAAGTTTCCAATTTTTTTGAATTTGCTATATCTCAGGCTATATAAGAGCTAAGAAGATGAGATTTGCACCATTGTTTAGCTTTTTTATTCCTCTTTCTAACCGTCCGTGCAAAACAAAAAAAGTCCAGCGTTCACGAGCTTTTCGACAATCAAGTGAGAATGAGGAGCAGGCTGTTGCTCGGCGTGAAAAGCAGCACAGCAAACAAGAGAATCAAGCACTGCATGTCGTTCGACACTGCCAAATCAGTACTCTTACCTTGACTATCAAGTTTCAGCAAATTCCTGCGAATGGGCGTTAACTCGGTTGAAGGAAAAGGCGGCGATTTAAAGAAATTAATTGCGCAAAATCCTATTGCATTCAGGGTCGGCGCTAGGGGGGGGGTGTCCGCGGGTCCGGACCCACCCAGCCTCGGGCAGGGGCACCCAAGCAAATCGTTCAAAGACGCAGAAAAATGTTGATTGGGGGGTGAGGGGTAGTCTGAGCCGGCGGGTCCTGGCTGTGTAGATTGCATTAGACCCACCCAGTCAACAAATTACAAAACCCAGCGCCGCCCCTGATTGCATTTGCACAAAATTGGGTGGTAAACCAGCCAATCTCCCCCGTCATTTTTGACGGGTAAACACCTAGTATATCATAATTATGCAATATTACGTGCTACAACTTGCTTGGCCCGCCAAGGGTCTAAACATTTTTGTGCGGCCGGCAAGAGCATGAAGGTTGGACAACGCTGTTCTATGTCTAACCTACAACGCCATCCAGTTTTTAAAGCCCATGTACCTTCGTAATCTCTTTACCATTCAAGCGCAGCGGTCAACTCGTTCATCTGCCAGCCTGACACTCATTCGACCAACAGCCACGTCACTAAAATTCTCAGATCGGTCGATTTCATACACTGCGCCTCGTCTCTGGAATGATCTTCCGTCAGAGATACGAAAGATCAATAACTTGGGTCTTCTTCAGTCCATAAATCAGTCACCATTGGCCATCACTTTACAAACTTTACGAAAACAACTTATAACTATTCTTTTAAATAATTCCTATTGCGAAATCCCTGCAACAGGCCTGCATTCTACCCGCCGCACATATCCTTATCATCCTCCATAACGATACTTTGCTGCGACTGGCTACTTGGATAAGTTGGATTTATAACCTTGACCACCACGGACTATGGAATTTACCCAGATTGAGCGCTCGTGATAAGCTGTTGCATTGCGCCAAGCTTTCGGACAGCGCTATAGAAATTTCGTGTTTTTACTTACTTAGCCAGGTACTTCTATATATTATCCTCTGTCCACCAAACATAACCCAGTGTTTTCTGGCTGGCGGACAAGTGGAGGCCAGCGCGTTGCAATGGGAACTGGCTTATCAAGCCAACCCCACATCTGTCCCTATCTGCCCAGTGTCCGGCCGCCCAGCTGGCTATATTTGTACTATAGATCGGCTCTGGCAGGCTGCAGTCAGCTGCCTGATGACAATGCTATCAGTCACTGGGCATCAGTGGTCAACCAGTGATTCACTCTCATTCTAGTCTGTTGTGTCCTACATACAGCCTGTCCCGATTACTTGACATGCCTAGTACGACGACAAACGACGACTGGGTGCCGTCTCCAGCTGAGATCTAGCAGCCGCCACCGGCTGTACGTTCCTCCTCCGGCCAGGACTCCGAAGTTTGGCGAGCGTTCTATGACTCGCGGTAACCCACGTCTGTGGAACGCGCTCCCTGATGCGCTGGTCGGGATTACTTCACCTGAAACCTTTGCTAAAGAGCTGAAAACGTATTTGTTCACCATATCGTATAGTTGACTGTTCGACTGTACAGCGCTTTTGGTTTTGGCCGATGGCCATGTTACGGCGCTTCACAAATCGTCGAATAATAATAATAATACAGTCAACGATTCGCTTATGTACAGTATAACTGATTTCTCGTGACTCTTTGCGTTAATAGTATTAATTGGTTGTATTAGTGTATTTGTTAGTGTATAGTCTCAGTGGCGTAGCGAGGGGGCAGAGGGGCGAAGCGCCCCATGCGGCACTTGCTCTAGGGGCGGCACTTTCGAGATTTCTTAGATTTTTTTGCTTGTCGGAGACTTTTTGGAGAGTTGATAAGGTTTTTTGTTTGTCAGACTTTTTTCCGAGAATTGAGATCCAACAAAAGCATTTCGTTGCTATACTTTAGGTGACGACAAACTATGTGATCAGTGGATTAGATCCATGGAGTTATTATTAGAGGAGACGGCATTACGTCATTTCTAACCAGGCTGCGTGAAGCCAGTTGCGCGTAGGCTAAAAATAGCACCTCCATTGTTAGCGGCCATTGTGGTTGAATCGGACGTGGGGGTAACTGAAAGTTGACAGTTGATGACAAGGGGAGGGGCAGTGTTATTTCTAGAATTTTTGAATTGGGGTGGTGTCAGGAAAATCGGGGAGGGTGTCGGAATTTTTAAGTCTCTCCCGGAAAAGGCTGACAAAAGGTCATCCGACAATAAAAGTTTGGGGAGGGTGTCCTCCATTGGGGAGGGTGTTCAGAGCTAATTAGCATCCATTTTGCATTGTCACATTACCAAATTTGGGGGGTGTCGACCTCAAATGGGGTGGTGGTGGTGGTGTTGAGGGGTGTTAGGAGGGTGTAAAAATATCCCTGGAAGGGGGTCGAAAATTGCCCAAAAATTGTTGACATAATTAATGGACAACCCCCATGCCTTATTGAAAACACGATTAATGTCATCCAATAGGCTGTCCACTTGCTATTTTTCAAACACAAATTTCGAACAATAGCATCTTAATCAGTGGCGGCTCCACAGGGGGGCCTCGGGGGGCGTGCCCATATTGAGTGCCTGGCCTCCCAGTGGCCCCCTGTTGGGACCCTATACTTAATACTACATACCTGACAACAAACGGTAGGCCCCCATGGTTAGAAGTTGCCACCCCAAGTTCCCAACGGCCCCCACTTGCCAAATCCTGGAGCCGCCACTGGGCCCATGGTGGGTCCGTGCCCCCTATTGAGTGCCTGGCCCCCAGTGGCCACCCTGTTGGAACCCTATACTTAATACTACATACCTAACAACAAGCGCTAGGACCCCCTGATTAGAAGTTGCCACCCTAACACCCCCACCACTTGCCAAATTCTGGAGCCTCCACTGATCTGAATCTCCATTTTCATTACATACTAATAAAAAGTTCTTAGATCATTGATAAAACATATCCGCAGCTATTCCCCATGGCTCAGCTGATGATTTTTTGGGTCTACCAATGTGGCTGCCGTTTGGGAATTTCCCAAATAGTTGGCTTCAGCCAAATGACGTAATGCCGTCTCCTCTAATAATAACTCCATGATTAGATCGAATCCTCGTCAAGATTTCATTCCGAAAAGCCTTTGGGAATATGTTAACTGCCTTTCTAGCCAATCGATACTCTTACTAGACGAATGGACAGCGACTAGCAAACAATGAATGAGGATATAGGCCTATTTGAAATCAGATGCTGTTCCATCAGTATTTCTCAATGCTCAGCCTCATCTGTAGTAATCAGTGGCTTTAGTAGTGGCGGCGGCGGTTAGTGTAGTAGTTTGCTTAGTATCACTATTACTGCTACTACTATGGGCTGTCCATTAATTACGTCAACAATTTAGGGGGGTTGAAAAAGTTTGACAGTTGTTGACAGGGGAAGGGTGTCAAGAGAAGTTGACGTCAACAATTTTACTTTTTACAAATAATCAAAAATAGGAAATTTCATGGAATACTACTTATTAGTTATTACAATGGAAAAAAGCATGGCAACAAAGGTCACCACCACCACATTTTGACACCAGATGAGCAAAAAATGGAAAAAATGGTCATCACCGCAAAAATAATAACATTGTTAATTAATGGGACCTGTCATTGATCTTGGAGGGGGTCAAAAGTTTTTTTACATAATAATAGGGGTAACTGAAAGTTGACAGTTGTTGACAAGGCGGGTCAAAAATTGTCCAAAATTGTTGACATAATTAATGGACAGCCTCCTACTACTGCTGCTACTACTAGTAGTAGTAGTAGCAGCAGTAGTAGTTGTTGTTGCAGTGGAAGCGGTAGCGGTGACTATAGTAGTAGTGGTTATAATAATAGTGGGGCTAGTAGCAGTAGTTGTAATAGTAGCAGTATTAGTAGTGGTTGTAATAATGATGGGGTAGTACCGGTAGTAGTTGCAGCAGTAGTGGGATAGTAGTCGTAATTTTGGGGTAGCAGTGGTAGTTAAAGTAGTGGGTTAGTAGTATTGGTAGTATTAGTAGTAGTAGACTACTACTAGTAGTAGTAGTAGTAGTAGTAGTAGTAGTAGTAGTAGTAGTAGTAGTAGTAGTAATAGCAGTTATAATAGGTGTGGGGCATTAGTACTAATAGTAGTAGTTGGAATAATACTGTGTTAGTAATAGAAGTTATCATAGTGGAGTAGTAGTAGTAATTATAAAAGGTGTGGGGTAGTAGTATTAGTAGTAGCTGTAATAGTTGTGAGCAGTTGCAGTTCCACATGGGGCCCGGTGGCCCGTGCCCCCTTGTTGAATGCCTAGCACCCTGTTGGGACCCTATACGTACTACTGCATACCTAGAAACAAATAGTTGGCCCCCATGCTTAGAAGTTTCCACTCTAACGCCCCTCACCCCGCCCCACTTGCCAAATCTTGGAGCCGCCATTTCAGGGTTATCTTTAGGATTGTGAATTTAAGAAGTGTCGGTAAAATTTGGGGGACTCTGCTAAATAAAGTGAAAAGAAGTCATCCCATAAAAAGTCTGACAGGCAAAAGACCCAAAAACCTTATCAAATCTCAAAAATAGTGACAAGCAACATAACGTTCTTCTTCAGGTGCTCTGTCCAAAGACAGGTTCCATACTCCAGCGTCGCCACTCCTCTCTATCTTGAGCTTTTATCTTCAGGGCTGAATACTTGTTTTTCCGTAGTGTCGAACATCCACTCCAGCATCGATGTCCTTGGTCGCCCTTTCTGTGGTTTCCCTTTCATCTTTCCTTCTAGTACTTCTGTTAGTAGGTTTGATTCTTCTCTCAGAACATGACCTTTCCACTTCTTTTGTCTTGTACGAATAGTGTTAATTAGGCTTTTCTTCTCTTCTACCCTCTCCAAGACTTCTTCGTTTGTTATTGTTTCCGTCCAGCTGATTGTTTCCATTCTTCGCCAGATCAACATTTCGAATGCCTCTATTCTCTTTATGTCTTTCTTTCTGAGCGTCCAAGTTTCTGATCCATAGAGTGTCACTGGCCGATCAGTGTTTTGACCAATCGTTTTTTCAGATTTCGGTTAAAATTCCTTCTCGGTAGTTCTCTTCTGTTCGTAAAGGCTTCTTTCCCCATGGCAATTCTTCTCCTTATTCTTTATGGCACTTGGCGTTTTCATCAAGCAGGCTTCCAAGATAGCAGAATTCCTCTACCTGTTCTATTTCCACTCCATCAATGATTATTTTCATTTCTCCACCGTGTCTGCTGATTTTCATTGCCTTTGTCTTCTTTAAATTGATGTTCATTCCGTAATCCTTTGATGTTGCGTTAAGAGAGTCCATCAACCTCTGCAATCCATGGTTGGTGTTTGCCATAATTGCCTGGTCATCAGCAAATCTTATGTCCCTTATCCTTTTTCCACCCACCACTACTCCATCTTCTAACATAACGTTATCTGGGAATCTACTGGAAATCTACTGGCCACGGGGGGAGGTTTGGGGGCTTTTGAACACCCCCACTTGCCATCAGGGCCAAACGTGAGATTCGTGCAATCAATATAACATAATATATAATTTATTTAATCAATATAACATAACGTTATCGTGTCTCAAACAATCTGACAAGAAAAAAATGGTCATCAGAGAAATAACGTTGGAGTTGTTACTTCTCAAATTGGGGTGGGGGTGTGTTCGGGGACTATTTAGGGTACATACCATTCTTAGATTAGGGAACCTTGGAGGATGTCGACCTCAAATGGGGGGTGTTAGGGGGTGTAAAAATATCCCTGCGCCATTTGTTATTGGGTAGTAGTAGTATATGTAATAGTAGTAATAATAGCAGTAGTAGTGTAGTGGTGGTTATAGTAGTGCGGTAGTAGTAATAGTAGTTGAAGTAATATTAGTATTAATATTAGTAATTAATATTAATTAGTAATTAATATTACTTCTTCATATTGGTATTGCTGTTGCTGTTTCAAACATATGAGTGTTATTATTATTAATCCGCCCACTCTCAGGGTAGTAGTAGTAGTAGTAGTAGTAGTAGTAGTAGTAGTAGTAGTAGTAGTAGTAGTAGTAGTAGTAGTAGTAGTAGTAGTAGTAGTAGTAGTAGTAGTAGTAGTAGTAGTAGTAGCAGCAGCAGCAGTAGCAGTAGTAGTAGTACAATGCTATGATCAGAAGCCAAGGCGATTTAAGGGTGTTGTTGCAATGAGTTAAAGAAGAAAGTCAAGGTTTGGGAGGTTTGGAGCTTTTGAGCACCCCCACTTGCCATCAGGGTCACCCGTGAGATCCGTGCAATCTTTTGTGAAGGGGTAGGATACCGAAAGTTTCAAAATAGGAGATCAAATAATTTAAATGAATGACAGTTTCCTTCATTTCTCGGGGATCCCCTAATACATGCTAGGGAAAATGGAAGGAATCTATGAAATAGCACAAATGTAGTTGGGTAGTAGTAGTAGTAGTAGTAGTAGTAGTAGTAGTAGTAGTAGTAGTAGTAGTAGTAGTAGTTGTTGTTGTTGTTGTTGTTGTTGTTGTAATAGCTGCTTGTGAGTGCCACTTCTTCACATTGGTATTGCTGTTGGCGGCCTTCACTTGTCCGCCCCTCATTTCTGTTTGGTGTCCACTTGCTAATATACAGATGTTCCTGACTTAGCAAACCACTAAAGGCGCAGCGGTCTGGAGACTCTAAGCAGGCCAAGATTAGTGGGGAGATTCCTGCATAAACATAATTACAATGTAATCTAATGAGGGGCATGGTGATTGCCAAATAGCTGCCATGTAATCTGCAAATTTACGCCAAAGCTCAAGATTTTAATCTAGTATTGTCATAAGTATAACTAATGACAGTGAAAACATTTATCAATATTCTGTCAATATTCTGTCATATAGACCTAGTAAAATGTGTAAAAAATCTCAAGTTTCAATTATAGGCTATTCTAAATTTTGGACTGGGCTCGGCCGCAGACCTCGTTCAAGGAGTTAACCATTTTCCTCAAGGCCCTTAGTAAGAACTGAAAATGTCAGTCTGTAAAAGTCTTGGCGTTCATTCCAGTAGCGTGCAGAGGGTGACCCCGGGGGCCCGGGCGCGCACCAGAGGGAGCGTACAAATTGACCCGACGACCTTTTTTGCTTGTCAACACTTTTTTTACAGTAAAACCCTTACAAATAATCGCTTTGGCCCCGGTGCACTACAGAGGGGGCGTCAAAATTTACGACGACCTTTTTTTTGCTTGTCAACACAGGGTGTCCACCAGGTGATGGGTGCGTCCAAATTGACTTTGGCCCCGGGCGCCCACCACTCTGCACGCCACTGGTTCCACCGCCCCATTCCAGAACCCTATAACCCGCTATACCACGGTTAAGCAAATAATAAGCCCAGAGGTGATTCAGCAGCAATGCAACACTAATCTTAAGTCGCTTTTATGCTCCATTAGCATCGTTTTTGCTCTTATTCATTGCTAGCGCCACCGCCGATTCGTGTGAGCCATGGGCGGTGCAGCTTCGTTTAACAGCTTCTCTCACTCCAGCGCAGGATGATGCTCTACATAATGCATCTACTTCGGCGCTCCCGGTACTTGCTGGGCAGACGAAGCATCCTGCATCTTAGTCATTCGTTTCGCTACCTGTTTTTAGCTCTTCTGTTAGCGCCCAGTCGAAAGCAACTGCATACCAGGCAGACATTTCCGACAGTTTAGAAGGACTTTTATCTTGGCTGAAAGAGTGGGTAAGTTTAAAATTTTTACTCCAAATTGAATTTTTCAGGAAACAATTATCGTAAAGGTAAATTGCATAGTATTTTATTGTTTCGTCAAATGCGGTCACGAACTTTAACGTTTTCTACCACACAGACAACCCCAAGCTGCCGTGGCGATATACAAGGCAAGGCCTAAGTCCTGTCGTTGTTAATCAGGCACTTGGGCACTGCCAGACAAACAGCTAAATAGACTTAAGAGTTAAAATTTAAAAAATCATTCCAATCGGTAATTATTATATAGGCAATGTACACATACAATGTACATATATACACTGTGGTCCAACAGATCCCAACCACTTTTATATTTTGGCTATAACTTTGTAAAATTTTGACCAATATTGATCAAACTCGGTAAGAATGTAGCTGAGAGAATCCCCGACACACTGTAATCAGAAGGTTCGCAACATGTTTTATTTGTAGCAACTGTATATCACAAAACAAAGCACGTCTTAAATTTTTGTTGACTATGCTCGACTATAATATCTCCAAGGCTTCTTTCAGTAAATCGCAATCTTTAAAAATGCACTGGCTCGCGCTGTTGCTAAATAACCAAAGTTCTACCATATATTTCACCCATACCAAAATCATTACATTGGCTTTAAATAGAGGACCGTATCATATAAAACATGGGTTTCCAAAGTACGGCATCATAGAGACATAGACTTTAATTATTACTTGCTTAAACTTTCATCTATCTTACTCTTTACCGTAGATGTACGCTATCTCGTGGACTCAATTTCGTTATTTCTTAATGGAAATCGAATCTGAGTTTCCAGAACTACCTTATCATACTTTAGCGAGATGGCCTAGCCGTGGGAATGTGCTGACTCGGTTTCTTGATCCTCGAAGTGAGATTTAAATATTCTTAGATGGCAGGAATCGTCCACTAGTGTTGCTCACAGAAAGTGAATGGTTTTCCAAATTAGCATTCTCACAATTTCTCAGCAGATATATAATGCATTTTAATTATTCAAACAGTAGAATACAACGTGAAACGGCGCTCATCTGCGATTTGTACTCGAAGAATACAGCATTCCGTCAGAAAGTGGCACTTTTGAGAATCAGTTATAAAGAAGCAGCTTCAATCACTTCTCGCGTTGTGACAAATATAGCCAAGAAGCTGTGACTCCCTTTCTGTGCTTGTTTGCTCAAGATATATCAAGACATTTAAAGTTTGAGAAAACAGTTCCAGGAACGTTTCTCTTACCTGGATGCATATTCGTCGAAAATAAGACACTGAAGACTTACCTTCTGATTTGGAAATGGAAATTATTGAGTTGCAATCTATTCATATCCTGAAGGACAACGTTAAGGAAGGAAATTGAATATAATTCTATCAATGCAAAGTCCTTACTTATTCTATGTACTGCACACTTTGAACCACAGTTTGATGTTATTTTATTTTTTAAAATGCATCAGTTCCATTTATCTCACACTCACAGTAGTTAAAACCCGTTTCAAATACAACTGACGCAATCTGCATTACGCACTGCATTATAATTCAGCAATACATAGTCTGTTATTGTCAGTTATTCATTCGCTGTATGCGGTATTTTACTCAATTTAATTTCTTGTGCAAGTTGCCCGCGGATTCGTCAAAAGTCAACAATTTGGCCCGCGGCTGAAAAACTTTGGAGACTCCTGCTATAAAAGATAATAGTACAACAACAATGACGTATAGACCTCTAGTTCACTTCAGTCACCAAAAACTGTCTGTCTTGTAACACTATTTACATTTCAGCTTTCTTGACACACACGATCATCTCATCTCACTCTTTCACGCCCGTTGAATCAGTCATCCCTGGAATCTGCAACCGAGCCTTTTCATACGCCGCACCTGAACTTTTCAACTCGATCCCAGCTTCTATCCGCAGCCTTTGATACTGTCGAACAATAAAGTCTGAACCTTCATTAACCATAATTCGTGTATATTGCATTATTTGCCAATGTCTTCAGGTCTAAGCTTTAATCCTTCCTTTTCTTAAAATCATTTCCTCCATAGATATAACAACCTAGTCTCACTCTCAACTTCTCAAGGCCCTTTGAACATATCTACCATTGTCTAGCTGACTATTCACCTTTCCCATGGCCATTTTAAGAATGATTAAGCGCCTAAGAATAAGCAACTACCTCTGTACTACTAACTCAAAGCGCTATATAAATCCATGAGATTTTACTGGATTTTCTTACTCACATTGTATAAATTTAGCATCAGTGGCCATAGTGTCAATGGCAAATATGCACAGAAAGAAAAAGCATAGTGAGCGGATGACAGGAAGCATCTTCTGCAGCAGCACGTCACAGTAGTAGACGTTGTTCGCTTTGATATCCGGCTCAATGTAGATGAGACTGATGCAGTCCAGTTTTGATACAACAACGGAAATCATTGTTGACTTCCTGAACGGGGTGTGCGAAACAATCTCTTATCTGTAATGTCACGTTTCTTGACTACGGAAGCGTAAATTCGGTCATTTGGTAGGTTAGCTGGTGATGCCACTGTGAAGATTCTGGCCGGCGCATTATTCACGACTATCTGCATTGCAGGTGCGCAGAATGTGACCGCAGCCAATTGCCTAGCTCGTTTCACGCGGTCAAAGCAATTGTTACACAGCTATAAATAGAAGGTGGCATTGTCTTCTTCACTGACGAGGGGGCAGGTCTTCACGTGGCTAACTGCTGCAAAAGATGCTTTTTACCATCCGCTCACTATGTTCACCGCTGCCAACACCATGTAAACCAGGGTTGTCCAACTGTCCGGCTCTCGGACCAGTTTCATCCGGCCCGCCACCGAGTTTGGGAAAATAACAATTTTTTATAGGGCCGGTTGTTACCATTATTTTATAGGACTATACTTGGACTAGGAGGCTACCAAATTGCTTACTTATCCACACCACAGGTGACGGCGGTAATTAAACTGACGTATTTGCTACTTATTACTAACTTGCTTACATTTGTCACCTCGCTGCAAGTCTCGTTCTCGCTCAGTTAAAATTTGACGCCGTTTTTAGCAGTTTGCTAATGTAAAAACACTCGTTTCTTGTATACGACATGGCGTCACAAGCATTGATATTGATATTGCTGGAATTGTTAGAGAAAACCCTTTTCCGCAGTACTCGCACTAGATTAGAAAGTCTTTACTCAATAGAATAGAATGGATCATTAGATTGAAATTGAACAGAATCAATCGAACGACTGTCACTAGTCTTACTAAATCTAATTTAGTCAGGGGCGCCCATCCCCCCCTGGCTGCTGGAAGCAGGTTCCCCCTTCCCTGTCCTCCCTTTCCTCTCCTGCCCCTAAACGGGGGTCCGGTAGGGATTTATCCACACCACATTATTATTATTATTATTATTATTATTATTATTATTATTATTATTATTATTATTATTATTATTATTATTATTATTATTATTAAAAAAAGTAGCCGTATAAGACTCGACACTGAACATTGGCAATCCACATCCCCGCAAATTCATGGGGAAAAGTCTGGGGTCCGGGGTATAACCCCGGAAAATTTTTGAAATCAATAGGTGCTCGTAGGTGAGTTTCAGTGCATTTTGGACATTAAATCGCATACTTTGGTGCACCAGGATAGGTCTCATGCCAGTAACTTCTAATTCTTAATTTTTGGAAAATTCCAACAGCCACAAAGCACTATTAAATGTAAGTTGAAACTATGGAGAGATATCGCAGTAATTGCGCTGTCAAACTATTTAAAATTACCTGCAAATTATATATCTATTGGCAATATGACCACATCCAAATGCAAATAAAATAAATGCTACTTTTAGTATTTATTTTAAAAATTAGATTTCTCCAACAGCCACACCTACATTATTTTACATAGATGATAGAGGCATTAAAGCTGCAACAACTGCAAATTGGGTAACTAGACTTAAGGCCAGGCCCTCCGAGAGAAATTCCGGGCCCCTGTGCAGAATGGGCGGCGGGCCCTTGAGGAGTATTAATTTCTTGACGACCTTTTTTTGCTTGTCAGCCGTTTATGAAGTGTTGACGACTTTTTTTTAGTAGCACTGTGTCCCGGGGGCGGAAGATGGCAGAGTGGGTTACGTGCTGGAGCGTCAGGCTGACGGAGCGGGTTCAAGCCCCGTTGGTGCCCCTAGTGGCTTTCACACAGGTAGTAATGCCTTCTAAGCCACTTTAAATCATGCTAAGTCTAAGTTTAAGGGCCCCCTTGTGCGCTCGCCGGGCACCTGTGCTAAGCTAACATCTTAACCATTCTTTAGTGTTATTATTCATTTTATTGTTAATTATAGATATTCATCATCGGCCCGGGCCCCCTCCAGACCGCCGGGCCCCTGTGCAGTTGCCCCCTGCCCCCCTCTCAGAGGCCCTGCTTAAGGCAATTGACTGAAACAAGCAATTTCTAATTATTATTAACAGTATTTAATTGCACCGTTTCACAGTTCTAAATGGATTGTAATTTGTTGATGGAGGTCTTTAATTTGGAAGGCTGCAGTAGTGGAGGGAGTTGCAGTAGTCTAATTTGGAATGTAAACTTCATGTGAGTCTATTAGTTTGTTATAAACGATTTATATTTCACAGGGAGTTTGCACTCTTCATCATTAGAATGACTACGTAAAAGTTACAATAATAATAACATTTTATGAATGCCTGATAATAATGAACTTGAGCTTGAATTGAGTACCGGTAATCTTATGTGAAGTTACAAAATTGCACTGCAATAAAGCCAGTAATTGCGCAGTCATTGAGGGGCCTATTGAATTAATATACTACTCTAACGTGATACAAAACTCAGGGGAATTTTTCCCCTAGGTTTTTCAGGAAGCATTTGCTTCCTTTCCCCCTTGTGTGTGGGCGCGCCCTGAATTTAGTCACTATTAATATTATTACAACGTACTGATTAATGTGGTAACTCGTCCTAAAAGAACTGCGTGAACACATACAAAAACACAAGAAATCACAAGTAGCTCCTGCGTAATAGCTAGGTTTTAAGCTTCTCTTTGAAGGTGTTGAGAGAAGGAGAGAGCTGCACAAATGTAGGCAGACAGTTCCACGCTCTCGACGCGGCCACAGGGAACGCACGGTCACCGACAGTTCGAAGGCGCATCCTTGGGACGACCAGTGAGGTGGAACGGGCAGATCTCAGGCGTTGCCGACCTTCCAAGTTAGCTACTCGTACAAGTTCAGTCGCCAGGTATGCAGGGCCGACACCGTTCAGACATCGGTAGGCTAATAACGCGAGCTTGAAGTGGATTCTTTCTGGCGCTGATAGCCAGTGCAAATCAAGAGGCGATGGAGTTACGTGTTCACCTGGAGGAATATGGCAGATCATACGAGCAGCAGCGTTCAGAACGGACTGAAGACGATTGAGAAGGTATTTCCGTATTCCGGCGAGAGTAGCATTGCCATAATCTAATTTGGTCAACACCAGAGCGGAGACCAGTGTTCTGAGTGCAGTGGCTGACACTGAGCGACGTATTGACGAGCTTAGATTCATACGGTAGCATTTCATCTACATTACTCATAACTGTTCATATTTGCAACCATTAAGCAAGGAGTACAATCAATCAATCAAAATGCTTCTATGGCGCCACTATCATAATGCCCAGGCATCAGCCGATGGCGCACCAAATCCAAATAGAATGAGAGCCAGGTCAATCCGGAAGATCAGTAAGAACAGCGAGAAGAAATCTAAGGGTGATAAGCCAAGTCAAACAGATATGCTTTAAGACCGGATTTGAAAGATGATAAAGTGTTAGTTTTACGAAGAGATATCGGTCATGAATTCCAGAGCCTAGACCCTAGGGCCACACAGTGAGAAACAGCTAGTGCCAATGACTGTACGAGAATGAGGAACTACAAATGAAAGTCCTGCCGAATCAAATCCAAAGGAGGGATAAGTCGCATCTTAAGATAACTGGGTTCGTTATGTAATATGGCTTTAAATACTAAACACAGATTTTAGAATTAATTCGATGTTTGATAGGAAGCCAATGTAGGGACTGTCTAGCTTGGGATATACAGTCTGTTGAAATGTGAGAGTTTTGGATATGACTCTAACTAAAGAATTTTACACCCTCCGGAGATTCTGCATATTTTAATCTGTGATGCATAGTACATACTTTTATCAAAACTTATTAAGTCACTTACTTTTACAAAAAATAGGCTATGCCCTACAATCTACAGTTCTAGGTTTATTGTACTCCCTCATGGACAGAAAAGACAATGTTCTAGGTATGTCCCAGATAATAAATGCCTGCCAATAACAGAGAAATAGGAAACAATAACTGCTTCATGGCGTCGTTGACATATTTAACTAATATGCTGAAACAATTAAACACCCACCGGCCTAACTCTCTACTACCACTATGCTGAAAATGCAGCCTTGTCAGTCTTTGAAGTCAAGATTTAAAATAATAGGTGTTGGCAATTTTTATTGAAACATCGGCATATTATTTTGCATAGCGAATAAGTATGCAGTTTCTGTGGCCATTATGACTAACTGAGACCAGTTGCCTTGTGCCAATGTAGGTTCTGAGAAGCAATGTCGGGGAAAGTCTTCCAGCTAGTTAGCAAACACAGTGGATATGCATTAACTGCAAGTGACACCCCAGGGGCACCGGTTGTTGTAAATAACCGTCATGACAAGGACGATCATCAGCTATGGTATGAAGATCACTCGACTGGAACGATCCGATCAAAAGCCAGTGACCTCTGCATTCATGTTGGAAGTAAGTCTTCTTAGTAAACTTCAACTTTCTGCGTGTAGCAGGACTTGTTTTGGCTGCTAATGGTTTAGTTCCTGTGACGTAACAAATTTATTAATTAAAGGAAAAGTCTATGTGAAAACTATACTCATGTTACATCGATCTTTTTGAGGTTTGACTACTCGTTTAAACTTTAAACATAGACAATACAGTAATTATCAGAATCTTATAAAAATGGCAGAAATTATTGAAATAACCTTTTAACATTTATCATGTATTGTATATAAGTAGAGCTGTTACGGCTTCACCTTGTGCAATTTCGGTCGGTTTTCGTTTGGTTTTAACCGGAAAACCGCGGTTTCGGTTCGGTTCGGTTTTTTAACACTAGAATGTACATCTTTTAAGCGTTAAAAATAGAGAAAGCGTCGTTTTTGTGTCATGACTATGATGAGTCAACAGCACTGCCTATGAGACAGTGATGTAAATTTTATATAGATTTACTTTTATTTAGCAAATATTGGCAATTGCATTAACTGAGAAGAGAAGGCGACTTAAAGTCGCGCATAATCATGCATTGTATTTGCTATTCTCTACGAAAATTAACCGTCCAAATTTGCATGGTCAAAACCGCGGTTTCGGTTCGGTTTTAATCGAAAAACCGCGGTTTCGGTTCTGTTCGGTTAACCGTAACAACACTATATATAAGTCGTGAGAATAACAGAACTAAAATAAAAAATACCTTCTTCTGCCTGCATTGTGCATTTCATTTGGTAGCCTCACATTTTCCCCCATTATATAATCGAGTTGTCGACGTCTCGGTCTCTTTGGACATGTAACACGACTCCTCCCGACTGAAGTGCCTGCCTCTGCCGCACTTCGCTTAGCTACATCAGTTCAAGATGATGATTCAGCTTGTCTTGATTTTACATCGGCCTCGAGGAAGACCACCGACTACCTGGCTGCATAAAATGACTGCTCTCAACTGGCTCCTTAAGCACTCCAATGTGCTGAGAATAGAATGTTATGGGGAGCAATTGTAACGGCCACACCAGCTTTGCGTGCCTTATACCGATGATGATCGAGTGCTTCGCTGATTTATTTAGTACATGCAGATGAATTATAGTAGAAATAATGGTGAACCTCGAGTTTCGAAAAGTCATAGCGCTGCATTATATATATATATACTACTCCTCATTAATTCCCTCAGTTGGTAAAATGTTTCATTTCCCATTGCTATTCTCCTTCTTATTTCGATTAGGCATCTGGCATCTTTTGTGATAAGGCTGCCAAGGTAACAGAATTGTTTTACTTGTTCTTTCTTTTCTTTGCAGGTTGTGATGTTTGCCTCTTTCCCATGTTCTTTACTCATGACCATCACTGTTGTCTTTCTGGTGTTAATCCTAATACCATATTCATCAGAAACTAAAGCCAGTCTGTCCATAATTTTTATAATGCACTTTCTTTGTTTGCTAACATAGCCTGATCATCTGCAAATCGCAATGCAGGTACTAATACTCTCCCCTACCTTGATTCCTTCTTCCCAGGCCCGCCGCAAGTGGGGGGTGCAGGGGGTGCAGCTGCACCCCCTGGAAAAATGTAGAGGGTGCAGTGCACCCCTGGAAAGAAGATGGGCTGCACCCCCTCTGCATCCCCTTTCAGCTAAAATTCGTCAAAAAATTGCCAAAATTTGCTAAAATTGGTCCAAAATTGCCAACATTTGCAAAAAATGTGCAAAAAATCGCCAAAAATTTGCTTAAATTAGCCAGAAATTTCTAAAATTGGCCATAAAATTGCCAAAATTTGCCGAAAATTTGCAAACAATTATCTTGCCCCAAAGAAAAGTGTGAAATGATGCTACTGCTTTTATCTGGAGAAAATCTGCACCCTCTGATGAAAATTCGTTCCGGCGGGCCTGCTTCTTCCAGTTTTTAAGTGCTTCTGTTTGCGCACATTTGCCATTAACACTATGGTCACTGCTGCCAATTTATGTTATGTGCTTTGTTTCGTGACATACGGTTGCTACAGATAAAGCATGCCACGAAAATCCTGAACATAGATGTTTTGGGGTTCTTTTAGCTACACCACTACCGAGTTTCATAAAGATTGACTAAAATTTGACAAAGTTATAACAAACTAAAAAGGGCGCGTGTTTTATTGGCCCACATTCTTTTTCACTAACTATGTGATTATGATTTGATTGATAACAAGTAATCATGTATGTATCATGATTACATCGTTATTGCAGGTCGCCTGACGTTAACTTTGACCTTTATCTTTGTTTTTAGCCAGATCACTATTCTTTTAGACTCTGCAAGGGATAATTTGTCCACACTCTTGATTATAGAATTGTGTCAATCATTGTAGGTGACAATATCTTATACCTGAAGCCATTAGAGCCAGGGCAAGATGCGCAGCAGTGGACCATCGGAAAAGACACTGTCCACCACAGAATGGACAAAGAAAGGGTGTTTGATATCTGCAGAGGAAGCAAAGATGCTGGAGCACAGTTGTGCGCTTGGAAGCTTCACGGAGGAACTAACCAGCAGTGGGAAGTAATTTAGTAAGCAATCTCATTCAAGTAGAACATCTTTGTAAAAATGATGGTTTACTCTGCAGTATTTGTCTGAAAATTGTACTACCCAGAAAATGTAAGTGCAATCCCTATAGGACTGCTAACTGATTTTTCGCGGAAATTCTGTAAAAAATTTTAATGGATTCTACTAGTATCGCTGTATATTATGATAACTGTAGGCAAGAAAACAGATCCACAGAGCTGCTATTGCTCTTTTTCTTATTTTCTCTCTTTTTTCGCTTTCTTCTTTTCTTCTTTCTTTCGCTCATATCTCAGTTGAGCATTTTCTTTGGATTTTCTTTGGATTCTTTGCATTGTCTTTGAGTTTTTTTTATTGAGGACTCTACTAGCGGCAACCGGTCCGCCCTACCCTTCTCTTCTTCGGCGGCTATCTCCGCGTCATAGTTTGTAGAAGACGATGGGGCGTGTCGTGAAGAACGGACGATTGAGACGTTTAAATAAGATTTATTATACATAAAATTCACTAAGTCCAAGACATTCTTCTTCTCAGGGTGCCATGCATTGCTGCGTCGGCGGCCATGGACTTCCACTTTTCGCGATCTCTGGTATTCGTCGGGAGTTCGATGCTGTTGTCAATTTCCCAATTTCCAGCCCATCTCTTAGTTTGTCTGTGTATTTTGATCTTTGTTTTCCTCTTTATATTTTACCCTCCACCAGTACTGTAACGGCCAAGTTCTCGAGTCCCTCTTTCCTCATCAAGTGCCCCAAAAATTTAATCTGTCTTAGCTTGATGGTAGTCATCAGTATTTGTTCCTTTTCCATAATCTATAAAATTTCTGTTATGGTTCATTTCTCCATCCACGGAACTTTTAACATTCTCGTGTAAAATCACATTTCTCTGCAGCTTCGTCTCTTTCTCATCTGTTGATATGGTCCAATTATTATTATTATTATTATTATTATTATTATTATTATTATTATTATTATTATTATTATTATTATTATTATTATTATTATTATTATTATTATTATTATTACAGACATTTTCTTTCTTCAGCCCAATAGACAAGATTTTAAGGTCCAAGACAAATGCGCTTTAGCAGATGGAGTCAAAACCTATTTTAAATAAATATGTTTTTAGGTTCTTGCGGAAAGATTCGGCTGAGGCTGCCTCGGTCACGGCGTCAGGTAACTCGTTCCATAGGATTGGGTTAGCATTGGAAAAGGACCTCTCACCGAAAAACGAGGTCCTCGACTGCGGGGAACGACCAGTCTCGTTCTTTTTCCCGACCGGAACTGCGATCTCCGCTCGTTACGAGCCGTTCGCTGGACCTGTGTAGTAAGATACTCCGGACAGAACGGGTCATGAAGTACGCGGAAAGTGAACCAACAGCGCTTGAAGACAATCCGCTATCGAACACGAAGCCAGTGGAGGCGGTCGCAGCAACGGTGAAATGTGGTCACTCCCGGCAGCCGAAAATGACTAGCACGGCCAGGTTCATCACCGACTGCAGGTAACACAGCTTGCTATCCGGTAGATCAAGCAGGCACTGTTACAGTAGTCCAACCTTGATAGTACAACCGCCTGGACCAGCTGTATCGCAGCGCTTGTAGTAAGGTAGTGTCGGACCCGTATGACTATCCGTATTTGATAGAACTACACTGTTGATCGAACTACACTGTTTACCTGGGCTTCCAGTGTTAGAGTTTCATCCAGCATTACTCCTAAAAGACGCAGAGACATCACCCACCGCGAAAGGATCCCGGTTCAACAGCCTCCTTCTGCCAGGGGTGCTGATCCACAGAAATTCCGTCTTGTCTAACTTCAATGCAAGACGGTTTTTCCGCGTCCAGGCGGTAACAGCAGAAAGGCAGCTATCGAAAGACTTCAGGAGCTGCTCCGACTCTGACGGGGGAACAAGATGAGCAAATTTGCCCGTCGTCTTGCGTATGCATGAAATTACAGCCCGAACGATTTCACTATTGACCCAATGTCCGCCACAGTGATTTTATCGTTAACGGTAATTAAAATAGGAAAGGAAAGTAACGGTTTTCGCGCACCTCTTTTTCTTCATTAGTGTCGTTAATAATAATAATAATAATAATAATAATAATAATAATAATAATAATAATAATAATAATAATAATAATTATGCACTTCTATAGCACCAGTTCTAATACCCAAAGTATCAATCGATGGTACTTCAAAATCAATCCGCAAAAGATCCAGGTCATTCCAGAGATCAATCAGAGGGAGAGTGAGACGGACTATGGAGGAAACGCCAATTGAAAGAGATGCGTCTTAAGTCTGGATCGGAAGATGCTCAATGAATTGGAAGATCTGACAGCCGGAGGGAGAGAGTTCGAGATTTTAGGCCCAGAAATAGAAAAAGCTCTCTTACCAATTTCAGTGTTGGTTCTAGGTACATTCAACAATGAATCAGCATACCTTGTTGAATGACGATGGTTTGGATGATTCAACATAGATTTTAAATATTGAGGTTGGCCAGACTGCAGTGTTTTAAAAACCAGGAGACCAGTTTTGAATAGAATTCTCTGTTCTACCGGCAACCAGTGTAACTTTTTGAAGAACAGGTTTAATATGATCATGCTTACGAGTTTTTGTAATGGCTCGGGCAATAGAATTCTGAATCCTTTGAAGCTTTTGCATGTTAGATCTGGTCATACCATTGTAAAGAGAATTGCAATAATCAAGTCTGCTGCTGACAAGGGCGTTTGCAAGAGGAATCAGAGCGGATTTGGGCACAAAATCACGAATTCGTCGAATATCTCTGATTTGCATATGAGCAGCTCTGCTGACCTTATTTATATGATCGTTAAACGACATGTTCTTATCAAATATCACCCCTAGGTTGCGGACACACTGACTTAGATTAACTGAAATGTTGTCAAATATAAGTGAATTTATGTCTTCAAATTTACTTAGATTAAATGATGTACCAAGAAGTAAAAACTCAGTTTTTGAAGGGTTAAGTGCAAGCTTATTATTAAACATCCAAGACTAAGTTATTGCAATGACTCTGCACTGTTTGCGAGATGCCGACAAAAACATCATCGACGAGTACGAATTGAAATTAGCGACATATTACTGAACTCAATTTGAAACTGAAATTGGATTTATCGTTGAACTTTAATTAGAGTTTTGAACTGACATTAAAGCGACAACAATAACTGAAATTGAAATTGAATTCGATATTGCCCTTTCATAACTCAAATAGAAATTTAATTAAGAATTATTTTCATCAGGTAAATATCACTGGTCCACCACATAAAGAACAAAAAACAGCGGGTCCAGAACTGAGCTTTGCGGGACACAGTGATAGACGTTTCCCATTGGTTACATATCTTCATTGCACCAGACTGACTGGGTCCTGTCAGCCAGATAGCTCGTTATCCACTCGAGAGTCTCCTCTCCCACACCGAACTGCCACCTCGAGCCGCTGTATGAGGCTTATTGTTCTACGTTCTTTACATTCCCTGGTGTTTTTTTCGGTATGGCTATTGTTATGGGTCTGAGTTTGCTTACTTACTTTGCATATAGATTCAGAGTCTTTGGTTTTGACTCTCTGAAGCTCTTCCATTTTGATGTTTGGACTGTTATATTTAAATAAATATAAATTTATACAAAATCAACCGAAATCTCTTTTTTGCAACATTGCGCTCCGAGCATGAAAATATGGGGGTATTAAAATATGGGGGCTCGTCAAGTTTAAGACATTTGTAGTGGACTTTTGGTAATAGTGAGTGACGCTACGCGGAAGATTTATGTTTGATCCGGTTGGAACCGTTTCTGCCGTGGTTCAGAGACGTTGACGACTTTGTCCTCGGTTCCTGTACGGTTCTTTGGAAGTCTAGAGACCGTTTCTGACGTCGAAAGTCCTTGTTTTTCCTGAGGGGCTCTCTTTCGGCGAAATTTTTTTCGCTGTCCTCGTCGTCCCATCGACCTTCATCGCGGTCGTTGACCGTGTACTCGGCCGCTGCTTGGGGCTAGCTGTCGCTGCCTTCGTCATTCCTTCGACTTTTGTGCTGTCACCTGACCGTGTTCTAGCCCGCTGGCCGGTGCTAGCGGTCGTTGTCCTCGTTGTCCTTTTTCTGAGGGCGTATCCTTCGTCAAAGTCATCGTCAAGGTGGCTGTTCTCGTCTTCGTCGTTCTGCGGCATTTCCTTCGACGGTCTCACCGTCCTCGTTGACTTGACGGCCTTTTCGGTCGTTGTTCTCGTCGTTCTGCGGCCTTTCCTTCGACGGTCTCACCCTCGTCGTTCCCTTGACGGCTTTTGTTTTGTGGCGTTTCCTGCGACGGACTCATCCTCGTCGTCTGGGTGTCGTAGCCAAGAATTTCCTCTACGGACCTGGCGTCACAGCCTTGTCTGTCCTGGCACTTTTGTCCTGGGTGACGTTGTCAAGGCAGAAATTGGTAGAGAAAGAAAGGAATTCTTCACAGAACTGTCCACATTAAATGTGAATCTATGAAGTGTTAGCTTATTCAATTATATGTTAGAATTGATACTGAGCAAATTGTAAAGCAACTACAACTGTGAAAGAATTGCAAAGCCAATTTCAATTGTTATTGTATTTTTCAAAGAAATTGAAGTTGTGTTGAGTGAATTAATTTTTATGTATATTTTCCTACTGTTGATCCAGTTTGGCTAATCCAGTTAAAATTACTTTTGATTCAGTTTTTGATTTAACTATTGATTAATTAAGAGATGAATTAATTAATTAGGTAATGATGCAAAAGGCTGGACAAAACCAGCAATGCAGAAATGTCTTTGTAAAATATTAACAAATAGAGGCAATGTAGAAGGGGTTTCGGAAATTCAATTAAAAATGAGCCAGTTAGAATTAGAAGAAAGAAAGGAATAGAGATTGGCTGAAGAGAGAAGGTTGGCAGTTGAAAGAAAGTTGGCAGCTGCAGCTGAAGAAAAAAGTTTGGCTGATGAATTGAGTAAGGAAGAGAGATTAGCTGATGAGAGGTGTGAACAAAGGAGATTAGAAGCTGAAGAAAGGGAGAGAGAGTTAAAAGACATGAATTGGAGTTGAAAGCTTTTGATTTTAAAAAAGAACTCGAATCAGAGTCATTGTCTAATGCTAATGATTCGCCCAATTCTCCTAATATGAATTAATTTAGACATTCCAATTTGATAAAAGATGTGCCAAAATATTCTGAGACCATGGACATAGAAGATTATTTATCAATTGAGAAAGCAATGTCATTGTAGGAAATTGATAAGAATAAATGGTCACGTTTTCTGTATACCCAATTGAGGGGTAAGGCTTTACGTGTGTTTTCTGAGTTATTTATTTCTGATTCTAAAGATTATGAGGTTTTCAAAACTGCTCTGTTAATGGCGTTTGAGAAAGTGCCCGAATTTTACCGATTGCGTTTTCGGAATTTAAATAAAGATTTTAAGAAATCTTAATCTAATTTTGCATTCAGGCTGCAAAAGCCATTCTCTAGATGGATTCAAAGTGAAAAATGAGAGCAAAATTTTGAGAAACTTTTTAAGTTCTTAAAATTGAGCAATTTGTAAAATGTTTGCCTTTTCAAATTAAGCAGTGGCTTTTAGATATGAAGCCTGTTTGTCTGAAAGAAGCTGCTAGATGGGCAGGTGAATATGCTGTTTTGCAGCAAGAGGGCAATGTCTCCCTGGGAAATAGTTGCCAGTTTGGAAAACACGAAATGTTAAATCAAACTATTCGGAAGCCAGAAGATTTAATACTTCAGTTTCTCCAAATTCTCGTTGGAGATAAAGTGGTAAATTTGGTAAACCTGCGATTTGTTCTTATCGTAAGGATTCATCAAATGCTAAGGCTAATTGTGAAAGGTTAAAAAGAAAAAAATGAGAGAACAATAGGAGAACTGAATAAGAATACAAAACCTAAAAATGTGAATTTTGTAAAGGATGTAAATTTGAAAGTTGATCCTAGTTGCTGAGATTTTTCAGGTGGTTTGGTGTTAAATGTTGATGGTTCGATGCGTAGTGTTGTATTATTGAGAGATTCTGGTTCTTTGCAGAGTCTGGTAAGAAACTATTTATTGAAAGAAGGTGAAGTTGTTGACACTAATGAGATAAGGTTGATTCGTTGTGTGAATGACAATCGTGTCAGAGATTCCTTTGGTTGAAGTGAATTTGAATTTTTCTTATGTAATTTTTCTGATGGACCAGTTTTACTTGGCGTTGTGGATCATTTGCCAGATAATGTCGATTTTCTAATTGGAAATGATTTGGATTCTGTTTCAAAGATTGAAAGCGTTACTGTTGTTACTCGTTTGCAAGCTAAGAAATTGCTTCAGGCAGTTCAAAATGATGATGTTACTGCTGTCGTAAAGAAGGGCACTGATAATTTAAGACTTGTCAATTATAAAAATAATGAAAATGCAAATTTGTGTGATGGTGATTTGTTTCATTTATTGTCTGACAATGTTGTGCCAGAAGGCATTGATATAGTTGACACTGATGAAAATGCAACTATGGATAATAAAGTGTAATTGTCAAATGAGATCATAGAAATTGATGTGAATGCTGATGTGAATTTCAATTGTGTGTCCCATGTTGATTGATTAGATTACAGAAAGAAATTAATTTAATTGAAACCATTGTGTGATTTAGTGGTTGTGGTTGATGCTAGAAATTATGTTAAAATTCCTTGTTTTGTGCTATAGAATGATGTTTTAGTGAGAAAAGGAATAATTTAATGTAGTTCTGATGTGGATTTGGGATTATATAAAATTGTGGTTCCCAAAATTTTGAGGGAGAATCTATTGTTTTTAGCTCACGATATTCCTGCAAGTGGACATTTGGGAGTTCAGAAAACTTTGGATAGGTTAGAAAATAAATTTTTGGTGGCTTGGAATTTCTAAAAATGTTGTGTTGTGTGTTGTGTACTTGTGATACATGTCAGAGACTGGGAAAAGGAAAGTCTAGGCTTAAGGCACCATTGGTTAATTTTCCTGTGATTTCAAAACCTAGGAGTAGAATTGCGATCGATGTGGTAGGTCGTCTAGATGTGTGTAAGAAGACAGGGAACAAGTATATTTTGACTATTTTCGATTTGGCTACTCATTACCCTCTAGCATTCCCATTACAGAATTATTCCGCTTCTGAAGTTGGGAAGTGTTTGATACATGCGTTGTCTATGTTTGGATTTGTGAATGAAATTTTATCCGAAAATGCTTCAAATTTTTGTCAGATTTTCTACAAGTTTTTATGCTTGAAATTGGACTGAATCATATTAGGACTAGTCCATGTCATCCTGAAACGGATGGAAATTTGGAACGTTTTCATAGAGTGTTGAAAGACATGCTATAGTCGATGGCTGAAACTTACAATGAAAATGAAAATTGGGATGAATTTTTACCGTGGATTCTCTTTCCTTACAAGTAATTGGGTTTTCAGCGTTTGACCTCATGTTCCGAAGAGTAGTCTCCGGACCGCTATCCTTGATTAAACAGTTTTTGTCGACTGAAACGGTGGATGAATTTTTAGATAAGTCAGGGAAAACTAATCTGATTGATTTCGTGTTGTATTTGCGTTAAAAATTAAACGTTCTTTTGAACCAGCAAATGAAAATACTCTTGTGTCTCAGGCTAAATCTAAGCGTTGGTTTGATAAGAAAACTGCTTTAGTTTCTTTTAGTCCTGGTGATAAAGTTTTGCCTTTGTTACCTGTGAAAGGTAAGGACTTTGTAGTCCTTTGTGGTCCTTATGAAGTGATTGAGAAACTAGGATCTGTTGATTATGTAATAGCCACCGCTGTTTGTCATGTAAATTTAATGAAGCGTTATGAACAACGTGATTTTTCTGTGTTTTGTTCTGATTTCAAGGTGAGAGTTGATTCAGGGTGTTGTTATCAAGAGATAATGAAGGTTGAAGTTAATTTTGCAGAGTTTGGTGACAGTGTAAATAGTCTAAATTTTAAGGATTTTGTAAATAGTTGTAGGTCAGTTATTGAGGATGAAGTTTATTTGAGTTGTTCTAAGCAGAATACAGTGTCTGTGTTGTGTTCTTAATCGATATCTGATAATGTCAATTATGAGGAGTTTTGTGAATCTGAATGTCCTTATAATTAATTTGTCAGAGGTTTATCAATCTGTTGATTGTGATGCTGTTGTGCAAGATTTTGTTGATAAGTCACAATTGGATTCGAGTTTGAAGTCTGATTTATTTGAGGTGTTAAAGCCTTATGGTGATGTGTTTATGACTAAGCCTGGTTGTAATAATTTGGTTAAGCACACTATTAATTTACTGGAGGGTGCTAAACCTGTTGCTCAAAAAGGTTATAGAATGAATCATGAGAAATTGAAAAGAGTTTAGGGTCAAATGTCAGAACTATTGAAATTGGGAATTACTGGAATCAAGCTCGGAGTGGGCTGCACCTGTTGTTGTAGTTAAGAAGCCAGATGGTTCTGATCGTTTATGCACTGATTTTCGTCGTTTGAATGCTTGCTATGATTCTTTTCCAATGTCTCGTGTTGAAGATTTAATTGATAAAGTGGGTAGAACTAAGTTCATGTCAAAACCCGACCTTTCCCAAGGTTTCTGGCAGGTGGAACTAGATGCAGATTTCCTTTAACTAGTTTTGTGCTTCCTAACGGTCATAAGACATAATAACAAGAATAGGTATGGCAAAATCTGCCTTCATGGAAATGAAACAAATATTAACGAACAAGAAAATATTAAAAGAAACAAGGCTCAGAGTGCTTAGATGCTATGTATGGTCAGTTTTGTTATATGGATCTGAGACGTGGAACATATCAAAAAAGATTAAAAAGAAACTGGAAGCGGCAGAAATGTGGTTTTATAGGAGGATGCTAAAGGTCCCATGGACAGACAAGAGAACTAACGAAGAAGTACTACAGATGATGGAAGAGAGACGAACACTGATGACTACCATCAAGTTAAGACAGATGAAATTTTTCGGGCACGTGATGAGAAAAGAAGGATTAGAAAACTTGGCAGTGACAGGCATGGTGGAGGGTAAAAGATCAAGAGGAAAACAAAGATCAAAATATACCGACAGAATGAGAGAAGAAATGGGGATAGGAAATAACATCGAACTCCTGAGGAACACTAGAGATCGAGAAAAGTGGAAGTCCATGGCCGCCGACGCAGCAATGCATGGCACCTGAAAGAAGAAGAACGGTCATTACCAATGGAGGTATATGAGTTTTGGTTTAAAGGAATTTCCAGCTACTTTTGCTAAATTGGGTATAGTTTTGGTCAAAGGTATTGAAGATTTTTGTGATGTGTTTTTTAATGATTTTATTGTTTTCAGTGGGTCTTGGGTGGATCATGCGAAATATTTAACTGAAATTTTGACTAGAATAAAAAAGCTGGGTTGACTTTAAATCCCAAGAAATGTTATTTTCTTAATGTTGAGGTTGATTTCTTGGACATCATTTGGAGTTGAATTCAGTGCAACCTTTGAAAACGAAAATTGATGTACTGTTGAATTTTTCTAGGCCTAAGAACAAGAAGCAAGTTTTATCGTGGTTAGGTCTTGCAGGGTATCATCGTCGATTTTTACCACATCATTCAGAGTTAACTTTGCCTTTAACTGAAATGTTGAAGAAGAATAAGAGGTTTGAATGGTCTAAAAGTGCTGAGAAGTCGTTTGTTGATTTAAAGTCAAGGTTGGCATCAAGACCAATTTTGCGTCCTTCTGACTATAATGAAAAATTATATTTAGCAGTAGATGCTTTTTTGTATCGTGTTGGTGATTGTTTGTTTCAAACAGGGCTTTTTTTCAGTGGGAACGCATGGGAACGCCGTTCCCACACCTGTTTTGCCAGATTGCATATATAATTATGGATATGTAATAATGTGTTTGGGAACGTACAGATGCAGCGTTCCCACACCTGTTTTATTGATGAGTAAAAAAGGATGGGTTCCCAAACCTTTTTTCCTAGAAAAAAAGCACTGGTTTCAAATGTATGATGAAATCGAGCATACAGTGTGTTACTTTAGTAGAAAGTTGAATAAGCATAACATTAATTATTCTATTGTGGAAAAAGAAGCATTTTCTTTACTTTTGGCTGTGAGATTGTTTTCAGTGTATTTTGGTTCTATTTCTGTGGCTGTTTACACTGACCGTGCTCCTTTACAATCGATTGGTCGTATGTCTAATTTTAATCAACGTTTGCTAAGGTGGTGTTTGGAATTGAATCAATATTCTTTGGAGATTAGGCATCGAGCAGGAAAGAAAAATGTATTACCTGATTTGTTAAGTAGGGTGCCTGAGGTTCAGTCTGTTTCTTAGGTACTGTGTAATTTTTCTGCTGTCTGTAATTTTGATAATTAGGTTTAATTTTGACGTTTACTTCAATGTATGATTTTTCTCGTTAAAAAATCATCACTGTAAGGGGAGGATAGGGGTTGTCCATTAATTACGTCAACAATTTAGGGGGAGGGGGTTTGAAAAAGTTTGACAGTTGTTGACAGGGGGAGGGAGGTCAAGAGAAGTTGACGTCAACAATTTAACATTTTACAAATAATCAAAAACTAGGAAATTTCATGGAATACTACTTATTATAATGGAAAAAGCATGGCATAAAAGGTCATAACCATCACATTTTGACATTCGACGAGCAAAAAAGGGAAAAATGGTCATCGTCGCAAAAATATTAACCTTGCTATTGGAACCTGTCATTGATCTGGGGGGTCAAAAGTTTTTGACGTAATTATGGGGGGTTAACTGAAAGTTGACAGTTGTTGACAAAGGGAGGGGTCAAAAATTGCCCAAAAATTGTTGACATAAATAATGGACAGCCCCATATGTAAGGGGAGGATAAGTTATGGGTCTGATATCTGCTTACTTTCTTTGTATCTAGATTCAGAGTCTTTGGTTTTGACTCTGAAGCTTTTCCGTTTTGATGTTTGGACTATTATGTTGAAATCATTGAGTTATTATTAGAGGAGACGGCATTACGTCATTTCTAACCAGGCTGCGTGAAGCCAGTAGCGCGTAGGCTAAAAATAGCACCTCCATTGTTAGCGGCCATTGTGGTTGAATCTGACGAACTTTGTTATTGGGACCTGTCATTCATCTTGGGGGGGGGAAGTTTTTGACATAATTATTGGGGTGGGGTAACTGAAAGTTGACAGTTGATGACAAGGGGGAGGGGCAGTGTTATTTCTAGGATTTTGAATTTGGGGGTGGTGTCGGGAAAATCTAGGGGGGAGGGTGTCGGAATTTTTAAGTCTCTCCCCGGAAAAAGGCTGACAAAAAAGGTCATCCGACAATAAAAGTTTGGGGAGGGGTGTCGTCCATTGGAGAGGGGTGTTCAGAGCTAATTAGTATCCATTTTGCATTATCACATTACCAAATTTTGGGGTGTCGACCTCAAATGGGGGGTGGTGTCAGGAGGGTGTAAAAATATCTCTGGGAGGGGGTCGAAAATTGCCCAAAAATTGTTGACATAATTAATGGACAGCTCCCATACCTTATTGAAAACACGATTGATGTCATCCAATAGACTGTCCAGTTCCTATTTTTCAAACACAAATGTTGAACAATAGCATCTTAATCAGTGGCGGCTCCATAGAAGGACCCCGGGGGCCGTGACCCTATTGAGTGCCTGGCCTCCCAGTGGCTCCCTGTTGGGACCCTATACTTAATACTACATACCTAACAACAAACGGTAGGCCCCCATGATTAGAAGTTGCCACCCCAACGCCCCCCACTTGCCAAATCCTGGAGCCGCCACTGGGCCCAGGGTGGGTCCGTGCCCCCTATTGAGTGCCTGGCCCCCAGTGGCCACCCTGTTGGAACCCTATACTTAATACTACATACCTAACAACAAGTGGTAGGACCCCTGATTAGAAGTTGCCACCCCAACACCCTCCCCCACTTGCCAAATCCTGGAGCCTCCGCTGATCTGAATCTCCATTTTCATTACATACTAATAAAAAGTTCTTAGATCATTGATAACAGATATCCGCAGCTATTCCCCATGGCTCAGCTGATGATTTTTTGGTCTACCAATGTGGCTGCCGTTTGGGGATTTCCCAAATAGTTGGCTTCAGCCAAATGACGTAATGCCGTCTCCTCTAATAATAACTCCATGGTTGAAATAAACATAATCTGATACAAAATCAACCGAAATCTCGTTTATTTTGCAACATTGCGCTCCGAGTCTCCAACATTATGAAGATTGATCTGCATAGTTCTTCTAGTAAGACTCCTTTTTCGTATAATGTATTTGTTAATTATTTCAGTTTTCGAATCCCTATGTCTTCTGTCATAAGTATCATCAGTGTTGTTAGTTTTTCCGGGCCGGCTGCCTTGTTCTTTGTCTTTTTCAGTGATCTGGCGATTTCTTCTTCGAGGATAGTTAGACCATCCCTTATTGTGGGGGTTTTGTCCTCGTCATTATGGTATAACTCTTTTATATATTCTTCCCATCTTTCGCGCACCTCCTTTTTCTTAGTAAATTTCCGTCTGTTGAGTTGAGGAATGTTGTATTCGTAAAAAAATTCCATTCCAGTTATAGCCGCAGACATATTGACAGCCGTATGAGCTTCTGGCCCGAAGTGACGAACGGCAATTGCTGAGTTTAGTGTGAAGTCTCTCTCTCTCTCTCTCTATCTATGAAGCGTGAACGATGAACATCAAGGTATGACTTTTTGCGAAATCATCAGTGTACACATTCAGACATAAAGACAATGTTCCGTCAGAAACTGCGCACTTTATACATTAAATGATGTTAACTTTCACTTGATCTGCAAGGACCGCTGTCTCGCGAGAGACCGTATTGCTCCTAAGATTCGGTGATATCGAATTTGCCGTATTTGGATCCAAAGTCTACACATGTCTGCATTAGCTCAATCAGTCCTTTATATTCAACTGACCGAAGAGAATGGTATCCATAAACACAATATTCCACTTGCTTGCGCTTCAATATTAACAGGTCCTTTTTAGACATGTTTGGCTTGCATGTCATGCACTGCTGAAGTTGTAGCTGCATACTCGATGAAGCACCTGCTTACACAGCGCTTAATGTGCTTCACCAAATTTTTCGTGCCAAATGGCTTCCCGTCTGAGTATTTTGTGTTGATATAACTTATAACACTTTTTGCATGCGCAGAAGTTCTGCGCTTTATCTTCTCCATCTAGTACCTTCTCGTAAACTACTGCAAATTGCTTCCATATGTCAGCCTTGCCAGATGTATTTTGTTTAAGTAAATATTTCTCTGTTTTTCTGCAATAAACCAAAAAACCTTCAAATTAGTAAATTCATCATTCTCATAATTGAAAATAAATGATTGTATTAATGCCAGCGTCGCCGTGATGTGATGCATTTAATTCAATGTATGCATGTATGCACAGGGTGGCGCAAACAAACCGGACTAGTCACATTTAAGTTTGCATTTAATATGATCAGTTTTTTGCGCCACCCTGTATGTATGCATGTATGTATGTATGTATGTATTCGAAACTGTATGTATTCGAAAGCATGTTTGTATGCATGTATTCAACTTCCATAGTGCCGTAACATAGCCAAGGCCAAAGTCAAAGGCGCTTTTACATCGTTGGAATGTCGATGACGAACGCAGGGTGACGATCTTGAAAGTCTGTTTTGATGGAATGAAGGAATTCACCACCTTAACGAATACGATGACGAATCCTATAGAAAGCGGTCTTTCGCAAAAGAAAAGCCCGTAGCAGACTGGTCAACGAAGCCGTTACGATGTGATGGGTTATTCCGTGAGTAGGTCCTATAACCCATCGCCAAACTTGGAAGATCCAACCCGAGATGGAATTTTAGGCGAAGATTATGACGGCAGTCATTCAATCTAGTCTAAAAGACGTCGTAGTAACATTCTCGTATGTCAAATCTAGACTTCTACCGACCACGTCGATTGAATGGCGGCCGGTCCAAGATGGCGGTCCAGACACTCAACGGCGAACGACCAAAAACGTCCAAACTTACCCGAAAAAGTGGGGAGGACCACCCAAAACGACGAGAAGTCCGCAATAGTAAGGCATTCCCTCCCAGCTCCTCTCCAATGCAAAGCTGATATTCTCTCACAACACTATGAAGACTACAGTATAGATTTATCATACTAGTGCTTTAAAAGTCTAACCTTTCAGATGACGTTCGACATCACTTGCCATCTTCGCGTTCTTACTGAATTCGAACCTCGAACAACCTAATAATATCTTTCTATATCGCCTATTGTCAACTAGTCGTGTAGTATTAGGAGATTCCACTGTTGTCCCTGTCACGTGCGCCTATCATGATTGACGTACGCGCCAGCCAAAGGCGCTCTGCACGGTCTCAGAGACGTTATAGCAGCAGGAGTGATAGGCAGTCATCGACAGAGACTAGAACTAGCGACACGCTCGACACTGAACTGTTTATTAATAATAAAGCTCTTTTAAAAGTATAAAGCCATACTTTACATGCTGTCAGAAGTCTGACGATGGCAAACTCACCCCAGATACCCATGCCAGCTGTGCTGAAGCTGAATGGGAACCTCGCAGGAGAATGGAAGCGTTTCCGGTCCCAATGGGATAACTATATTATAGCGGCTGATCTGGCAGAAGCGTCGAAGAAGCGCTTAGCCGCTATACTGCTTGCGTGCGTCGGGACAGACGCTTACGAACTCTTTCAGATTTCGCAGAGAACAACGACCGACAAGGCGTGGACAAAGTTCTTGACGCTTTCGAAAAACACTGTGTCGGAGAAAAAAATATCACACTCTTGCGTTTCGAGCTGAATAGTCGCTGCCAAGACTCCAACGAAACTTTCGACGAATTCTTCGCTGAACTACGGAAATTAATTCGGTTATGTGAATACGGAAACCTGGAGGATTCCATTCTTCGGGACCGTATAGTAATCGGCATCAAGGACGACAACACGCGACGTCGTTTATTGCAGACTAGAAAACTCGAGTTACCTACTGCAATTGACATTTGTAAGTCCAGCGAAGCCGCCTCGAAGCAACTACAGACGCTGATGATGAAACCACCGGAAGACGTAAATGCAGCACAGCATCGAAACTCTACACAATCCAAACGCCCCCAGCTGCGTCACCCTGTGACCGAAACGAAACGACAACCAACAAGCCGGGCATGTAAGTACTGCAACGGTTCTCATACGCCTGGCCGAAATTCATGTCCAGCGTTTGGCAAGACTGCCGTCGCTGTCTAAAGCAGAATCACTTCAGTTCAGCTTGCTTGTCACAACCACAAACTCAGCAAAAATCTACGGTCCATGCGCTGGACTCAGACTCGGAGCCGGAAATGGTCATGGCCATGACCACAGAACGACAACGTCGTGTTCTATGCAAACTGAAAATCGCGAATATTACTGCTCATTTCCTTCTGGACTGCGGAGCAACCGTCAACTTACTGCCGTTATCGATTCTAGATCAACTTCGACCTAAACCAAAAGTTCGACCGGCCCAGTCGACCTTGCGAATGTTCGATGGACAAGCGGTGAAAACGGCAGGTGATTACGCTGATTACAACACACCCAACGACCAAAAAGAGCGCTTTTCTAGACTTCTATGTAGCTTCGCAGCATAAGCAACCGATACTGGGCCTCGACGCCTGTCTTCTATTCGATCTGCTGCGTGTGAACCATGAAAATATCTGCGCCGTGCAATCAGATCGGCAGTTCAACAACACTGACGAACTGATACGGCATTTCGATGACCTGTTCGACGGTTTTGGATGTCTGCTGGGCGAACTTCACTTACACACGGATCCGTCGGTTACGCCCGTCCGAACGCCGCTACGCCGACTTCCGGTCCCGATAAAGGCAAAAGTAGAGGCAGAATTGAAATTGCTTCAACAGCACCAGATAATCACACCAGTCGACGAGGCCTCTGCCTGGATATCGGCACTCCTAGTCGTGCGAAAGCCAAACGGTGGCGTCAGACTTTGCATCGATCCAAAACCGCTGAACAGAGCACTGCTTCGCGACCACTTCCGAATGACTACCATTGACGACGTGCTTCCGCTACTATCCAAAGCAAAAATATTTTCCACCGTCGACGCCAGCAACGCTTTCTGGCATTTAAAACTCGACGATCACAGCAGCAAGCTCACCGCCTTCGACACTGCTGTTCTCGGATAATGCCTTTGCTAACAGGGAATTTGAGAATTCGCCAAAAATTTTGAATTTAAACACGAAACCTCTAGCCCGCGGTACCCAAGATCAAATGGCCGCGCGGGAGCGACGGTCAAGGTCGCAAAGAAACTTATGAAAAAAGCTAGTCGTGAGAAGACGGATCCGTTTTTGGCCTTGCTTGATTGGCGTAACACCCCGAGCGAGACATTGAAATTAACTCCAACTCAAATGCTATTTGGTCGAAGAACCAGAACTCCATTACCAACGGCTAGCAGTCTGCTATCGACCCCAGCGTCAGCGGCAATACATAAATCAATTTCAGATAATAAGGCTAGACAGAAATTTTACTACTACAAAGGCACCAAAGCGAAACCCCCGCTCACGGTCGGTCAGACGCTCAGAGCTCGGGTCGACCCCAGGGGGCCGTGGCTCAAAGGAGAAGTTGAAAAATGCCTCCCTTATCGTTTGTACGAAATTATACTGGAAGACGGGATGAAACTCCGCAGAACATCTAATCATCTTCGCCTTTCCGTCGAACCGAAGATAAACTGCACGGCGATAGATGGACAACAGGTGCCAACGAATTCCATCGGTCAGGCGGATCCGAAGCTGACTCTAATTGCCACCGAAAGATCGCCAATTCAGGATAAGCCAGAACTTACACTAATCGCCTCCGACGGGTCGCCCATTCAAGCGAATCCAACTTCCTCTTCCCCCGGCGACAGATCCACAAGCCCACAGCAGCTGTCGACTTCACAGCAGGATCCAAGATCGGAACATCTGCCGCCTAGCCACCAGATGGCGACATACACCACTCGTTCAGGTCGTCTGATAAATCAGCCTGCCAGATACAAAGACTAAAGCCCACGCAGCTGGAGACACTGCAAGAGACATTTAGTTCTAGAGACACGTAGTTTTCTTTCTTTTCTTTTTCCTTTCTACATATAAAACATCTCTTTTTAAAAAAATTTAACAAACGAAAGATGTCACGTGCGCCTATCATGATTGACGTACGCGCCAGCCAATGGCGCTCTGCACGGTCTCAGAGACGTTATAGCAGCAGGAGTGATAGGCAGTCATCGACAGAGACTCGAATTAGCGACACGCTCGACACTGAACTGTTCATTAATAATTAATAAAGCTCTTTTTAAAGTATAAAGCCATACTTTACAGTCCCTAGAAGTACTTCTGCTTGCAACCTTGGTGTGATATTTGACTCTTCTCTCTATTTTACTAGTCACATAAATTCAGTCTGCAAAATTTCTCAATATCATATTCGGGACATCTATCGTATCAGACATCTCCTCCCTAAGCCTGTTCTTATTCAGTTATTATTATTATTATTATTATTATTATTATTATTATTATTATTATTATTATTATTATTATTATTATTATTATTATACAGGACAATTTATTCGGCGTCGTAAGCATAACTAAGGCTAAAGTCAAAGGCGCCTAACAACAGAAAGAAACTTTGAACAAGTGCGTCTTAATGCTCTTCAGGAACGCTCCAGGCGTGGTCTCCGTAGTAACCTCCGTCGGTAAGGTGTTCCAAAGCATTGGGTTACCTCTCCGAAAGGATCTGTCCGCAAAGACTGCAGTCTTGGCTGGTGGAGGGACCAGCAGCGGATTCCGATTCCTCGACCGAAGTTGTGTACGCCGTTGCACTGATGGAGCAGGTTGGATCAAGTCTCGTAGATAGGTGGGCAGTGCGTATCATAAAGTGACCGAAACGTAAACCAACACCGTTTCAAAACGATCCGCTCAGGAATCTTAAGCCAGTGAAATTGGTCTTTTAAAGGTTAGCCAATGCATTGGTCTCTAGTCGCCTATATTATTGCAATTCCTTTCTTTTTGGTATCACAAATTCAAATATGCAGAAACTCCAGAGAGTACAAAATTCCTTAGTTAGAGTCATATCCAAAACTTCAACATTCCAACATATAACTGTAGCAAGGCAGTCCCTACATTGGCTTCCTATCAAATACCGAATTAATTATAAAATTTCTCTATTAGTATTTAAAACCATATTATATAAAGAACCCTATTACCTTAAGATGCGACTAATCCCCTGACCTACTACTCAATCCACTAGGTATTCGGCAAGACTTTCATTTGTTGTTCCTTTTTCTCGCACCATCATTGGCACTAATTGTTTCTCAGTGTGTGGCCCTAAGCTTTGGAATTCATTACCAATATCACTTCGTAAGACTAACAATTTATCATCTGTTAGATCTGCTCTTAAAACAAACCTGTTTGACGGCTTATCCCCTTATCCTCCCCCGCTGTTCTGACTGATCTTCCGGATTGACCTGGCTCTAATTCTATTTGGATTTGGTGCGCCATCGGCTGATGCCCTAGGCATTATGATAGTGGCGCCATAGAGGTTTATTGATTGATTGATTGGATTGACCGGTTTTAAACAATGTGTCAGGAAGTAAACAACAGCCGATTCTGTTTACCCGTCCACATGATATAATCGACCTGAATTGCCAAGGTCCTGTATGCACAGACCAGTGGCGGCTCTAGAATTTGGCAAGTGGGGGCCGTTGGGGGCAACTTCTAATCATGGGGGCCAACCATTTGTTGTTTAATGTATGTAGCATTAAGTATAGGGTCCCAACTGGGGGCCACTGGGGGGGGCAGGCTCTCAATAGGGGGGCACGGGCCCCCCTGGCCCCCCGGTGGAGCCGCCACTGGCACAGACTACTGAATTCGTTGCAGTGATGGAATCTAGACTAACTTGCATGGCGCCACTAGCGCATGCGCAGTCGATATGACAATACAAGAATCTATAGATATTATTCATCATCAGTGTTTCTGTCTCTCGACAGGTCCAGGTATCCAGTTATTCCACTCCGATCGATTGCTTGCTTCTTCTTTGAGTTCCTGATATCCTTTATTCATCATCCACTCCAACATCATCTTTCTCGGTCTACCTCTCACTCTCTTTCCCTCTATTTTTCTTCGATTATTGTTCTTAGTAAAGAGTCATGCCGGAGGACATGTCCCATCAATTTCTCTGCCTTTTCCGGATTGTATCTATCAGGCTTCTTTCTTCTTCTATCTCCTTCATGACTTCCTCGTTTGTCTTATGCTCTGTGTATTTTACTTTTAGCATTTTCCTCCAAATCCACATTTCAAAAGCCTCTAATCGTTTTATATCTTCCTTTCTCATTGTCCACGTCTCCGCCCCATACAACGCCACACTCCATATCAATGTTTTTACCAATCTCTTTTTAGGTTTAGTTTTAGTTTACTTTGTATCAGCTCCTTTCTCTTGTAAAAAGCTTCTTTTGCTATTGCTATACGTCTTCTTATCTCTTTATTGCATCTGGCATCGGTTGTTATCAGACTTCCTAGATAGCTAAATTCCTTCACTTGCTCTATGATCTGTCCGTAAACCTTTATTTCCACTCTCGTTCCTTCTTTTTACTTATTACCATAACTTTAGTCTTTTTGTATTGATTCTCATTCCATAATTTTCTGACACTTGTATCAGTTTATCCATTACTTCCTGAAGCCCTTTTTGATTGCTTGCTAGCATGGCCTGATCGTCTGCGAAGCGCAGCGCCTTTAGTAGTACTCCTCCAACTTTAACTCCCTTATCTGTATTTTCCATCGCCTCTTGTACTAATTCTTCGATGTATATGTTAAACAGCAGCGGTGACAGTGGACATCCCTGCCTTACTCCTCTGCCAATCATACACGATTCACTCAGTTCTCCCTCTATTCTCACCTTCACTGACTGTCCAAGGTATAGGTTTGCTATCAGTCTTCTGTCTCTCCAATCCACTCCCACCCTTTTCAGTGCTCTCATCAAAATCCTCCAGTCTACTCTGTCAAACGCTTTTTCGTAATCCACGAAGCATATATAGATATTTTTTCCATTTTGAAGTCTTCTCTCACTTAGCATTCTTAAGCATCCGATTGCATCCCGTGTTCCTTTCCCCTTCCGAAACCCAAACTGATCCTCTCCAAGGAATCCTATTACATCTGATAGATAGATATATATATATATAATAGATATTATTAGTAGGCCAAAACAGATGACGTGGTTAACAGGTATAGACACGGCCAAGAGGTCACGAAACCCAACCCAACCGATTAATTTTTAAAAATCTAGACTCACCCAACCAAACCCATGGATTAACCCAACCCACGGACAACTCTGGGGTGGCGTATAAGAAAGCGTGGTTGCAGATTTTGAGAGATGACTGATGTTAAATCAGTCATCTCTCGAATGCTAAACGGGCGTGAAAGTGTGAGATGAGATGGCGATCGTGTTGGTCCAGGAGGTCAAGGCGTTTAAGAACTTTCGCAGGTAGACCGGTTTTGACGAATGATGCATGTAATCGTTAGTATTTTGTATTGGATGGTATCGGGTATTTTAAGCCAGTGAAGTGAAGTGTATAGGTATAGGTGAGATATGGCTGAACTTTGACGAATTAGTTACTGCTAGTGCTCGGCCTAGTGCGTTTTGAATTGACTGTAATTTGCTGATGGAGGTTTTTGTAAGATTATATTAGAGGGAGTTGCAGTAATCTGGTTTGGAATGGACTATTGAAGTGGCGATTGTGGAGGCTGTTTTTTTGGCAAAAGGCAAGAACGAAGGCGATGTAGATCACAAATAACAGGCATAACAGGCTTTTGAAAGTTGAGAGATTTGCGATTAAAATTTGAAACCGAGATTTTTGCAGTTTCAGCAGAAGTTATTGTGGTGTTTTTAGTTTGTCAAACTTTTTAAATTCTTGACATCGTCCTATTAAAAGGGATTCTGTCTTAGATGTTTGATAGAAGAGAAAGATTCGAGATGGGACGATAGTTATTAAGGTCTTTATCAATTCCAGGTTTTTTTGGAAGAGGAGTTACGAGGGTGCTTGTAAACAAGGATGGGAAAATACCTGTGGTGAGAGATAGATTAGTTATTATTGTGATAGATGGCGTAAACACAGTGGCACACTGTTTAAATGAGAGAGGTTGGTATGGGGTCAAGATCGCACTCTAGCAATGACCGCAGAGTATAACTATTCAAATTTCGAATCGTTCGATTTTATTTTACATTTTAAAATTTCGCTACTGTGCTGGAGAAATTTGCAATTTTAATCACTCATATTCACTTTTTATATTTTGAATTATATAACTGTTTTATATCGTGAATTATATAATTTGGTTTGAATTTACTTTTGGCTTTATAATGACATTTTAAAATTTAATCTATTATCGCTTATTAGATTTTTTCAACTTGTGTGGGGAGGAGATATTCGAAATGATCAAGGAGATGGAAGGTATAAGGATAGGAGGAAAAAATATCAATAACATAAGATTTGCGGATGATACAACACTGTTAGCGTACTCGGAAAGAAGGCTACAGGAACTGGTGGACAAACTATCAGAGGAAAGTGAGAGAAAAGGACTAAAAATAAACATAAAGAAGACCTTCACTATGGTAATAACAAAACAAAAAGAAGTGCCGAAATGCAAGATTTTATTAAATGGAAGAGAAATAGAACAAGTAACTTATTTCAAATATTTGGGAAGCATTATTACAAGTGATGGAAGAAGTGATAAAGACATAATAACAAGAATAGGTATGGCAAAATCTGCCTTCATGGAAATGAAACAAATATTAACGAACAAGAAAATATTAAAAGAAACAAGGCTCAGAGTGCTTAGATGCTATGTATGGTCAGTTTTGTTATATGGATCTGAGACGTGGAACATATCAAAAAGATTAAAAAGAAACTGGAAGCGGCAGAAATGTGGTTTTATAGGAGGATGCTAAAGGTCCCATGGACAGACAAGAGAACTAACGAAGAAGTACTACAGATGATGGAAGAGAGACGAACACTGATGACTACCATCAAGTTAAGACAGATGAAATTTTTCGGGCACGTGATGAGAAAAGAAGGATTAGAAAACTTGGCAGTGACAGGCATGGTGGAGGGTAAAAGATCAAGAGGAAAACAAAGATCAAAATATACAGACAGAATGAGAGAAGAAATGGGGATAGGAAATAACATCGAACTCCTGAGGAACACTAGAGATCGAGAAAAGTGGAAGTCCATGGCCGCCGACGCAGCAATGCATGGCACCTGAAAGAAGAAGAAGATCGCTTACACATTACCGTTTAAAACAGTAATATAATAGGCCGTTGTTTTTTTAATTCATTATTTTTCCTATATTAAAATCGGCTGGCACTATTCGTGAGTTGTCTACGATTGCGGGTAATCATGCCAAATGTCATGCTTCATCTTGCGTAATAAGCGTCTGTTTTAAGACGTGGAATAGGATTTTACAGGCCGAGTCAAAGTCCGATTTAAAAGAAGATAACCGTTTGAAGCGCAGTATCTGTGATTTTAAGATTCCTAGAATTGTGTGTCGTGGATGAAATGATTTTGCATGTAGTAGTTCGTATGTGTCTGTCTCTTTGAAATATACCTTACTTTGTAACGTCGTGGTGATGTCATCATTGGCGGTCGTGGTGTGTTTAAAGATTGTCGTGTCCAGAAAGTTCACTTCGAGTTCGCTGTGATTTAGCGTAATCTTAATGTCTGGAATAAGTCCGTTAAGATATGTTTCAAAATCTTTTAATTCCTCTACGCTACCGGGCCAGATGAAAAAGACGTCGTCTAGGAATCTAAAGAATAAAAGCGGTTTTATTGGGTAACCGTTCATGGCTTTATCGTCGAATTCTATTAGGTACAAGTTGGCCAGATTAGGAGCGAAGCCAAGACTCACCTATGCCACTAAATGGTGCTTATGACATTTTGACAGTTTAACCAGCTTTACTCAAAACAGACAATGTATTTGTAAAAAGTGATATGTGATTTGTAAGCACTTTTTCATGATCTTTAAGAAGACTCCAAATTCCACAGTGCATCTTGTTGCAATTTTCTGAAATCTTGCATGTAAAAAATTTGGTAGCCATTATGATTATTTGGTGAAATTGACCCCTATGCTTATGCTATGCTTATATAATACCCATCAAAACTTGCCATTGGTATTACTCATTTACCTTGTGACATTTAACTTTTAATTATTATTATTATTATTATTATTATTATTATTATTATTATTATTATCATCATTATTATTATTATTATTAGAGCGACAGCTTATATAGCAATATCTTAAAGCTCAGGAAGTGGACGAGAGCACTTTACAAAAGAGTTATATAGATATTGACATCTTCTGCCCCTACAAATGGTTTAATGGTAAGTGATTGGTCAACCATTGCAATAAATGGGTCTTCTCGCATGCGTACAATGTACATTGTATAGTTTATACATTGTATACTGGTGTACAATGGTGTATAAAGTAGTATCGAGAGATCTTTATTCATAATTTTTACTAAAGACAGTTACAATCATTTTTATTTACATCAAATATAATCCTTCTGAGAAATGTCCAACAACCTGCATTTTTTCGAAAGGTCTAATTAAAGATGCAAAGTTATGTGGTTGTGCGATATTTGCTTTTTGTATCGAATGCTGGCATGATGGTTTGTGCAATGATCTTGGATCTAAGAAAGCCATCTCTTACTTCCTGACCAATGACAGCTGTCTTCAGTTACTGCCTTCACGCACCTTTCCACTGCTTGCGTGTGACAAGGAAATTGGATTAAATCAACAAGTCCGGTATCTTCATTATGAACTGTGTAGTGAAACAGAGCATTGTCCAGTGATGACTGCTTGACAAATGTCAAGTAAATATTGGTGATCAAAACTCAAGTCATCAACAATTACAGGAGGAAAGTTACACGGTATCGTCTCATAGGAAACAATCAGCATTGTTTCACATCTCTGCAACTCCCTTCTCTTTGGCATCTCAAAATCCAACCGGGCTCCAATGAGTTCAAAATTCATTGGCTCGGGTGGTTTCAAAAGCCCCAAAACGTGAGCATATAACCCCAGTTCGTAAGGGTCTTCATTGGCTTCCAATTAAAGAAAGGATAGACTTTAAAATCTGTCTTCATGTATACAAAACACTTTATTACAAGGAACCTAGTTACCTTCTTTCTAAACTTTCTATGCAAACAAGCAACTATTCGACCAGATTCTCGTCTGCAATAGTTCTTTCCCTCTCCCATACTCGGACAGTTCTTGGTTCTCGTGCCTTTTCAGCGGCTGCCCCCAAACTCTGGAACTCATTGCCTCAACATGCGCGCGTTACAAATTCATTACAAATTTGTAGAAAAAGATGAAAACCCCATCTTTTTTACCTGGTCTATCCACCATAGACTGTCACCCGTTTGCCTGGCCGGATACCCTGGATTTGACCTGGATCTTTAATTATTTGGATTTGGTGTGCCATCGGTTGATGCTCCTGTACATTATGAAGTGGCACTATAGAAGTTTAAGAGTTAGATATATTAGATTAGATTAGATTTCTGCAACCGAGATCCAATAGGTTCAGTGAAACTTCTGTTGTTGTTCTGCCAGTTATGTGCTCAAACAAATGTTCATTCACATGCAACCACTGCAAAGGTCATTTAACATGTAATTCAAGAAGTCTTATAACACCACCATTCTTACCAACATTAACTGCCATGCCATCACATCCAACTGCCAGCAGATGCTGGGCACCAATGTCATTTCTCTGCAGAAAGGTAACAGTGGATTTATTATAGTAGTATTAATATATTTTATTATAGTGGAAGTATGCTCTGCCATCAACCGTTTGTTTAGCTAGAGTTTTATCCTTTCTTCCATCACAATATAAACCTAGTAGTGCTGTTGTGTCAGTCAAACAAATGTAAAAGTGGTAGTCCATTCACATGCAACCATTGCAAAGGTCATTTAGCATGTAATCAGGGGCGTAGGGACGGAGGGGTGTATCGGTATATATACCCTCCCAAATCCGACTACCTCAAAAAAATTTTCTTGGTTAGTAGCCGTTTTGTTCACATGTGGAACATTAACATGTGTTTTTATTTTGAAATAGCAATGACTAGTGTAGAGTATAAGGTCTGGAGTGTATCGGTCATCAATCAAAATTAAGTTATCTTGGTGCAACAGAGAGAGTTAGAAATCGAGAACTTTGAGGTTTTGGATCTAGGGTTTGACAAATGGATTTTGGTTCCACTTCATTTAAGGTGTCAGTTAAGAACTTTGAAGTCGAGGAATTGGGTTTTTGATAGATGGATTTTGTCTGTCAAAAGTGACAGTCGCGATAACATATAATTTCATGATTTATAGGTCCCAGTCACGAATTATTAATTGGCTTAATTTAAAACACCTGGTTTCAAAAGAATCGCTTTGAAAGATTTATAGTCGCTCATCAATCACTGTCTGACGTATCTTTGAGGTTCCTGGATTAACCTGGGAAAGTCGAACTTAGAGATCGCAGATGTTTAATTGGAAAAGCGTTTGTTTATTTATGAACCTGTCATTTTGATTTATGGATTTCACGAGCGGCATTTCATCGAGGTTGTTAGAAGTCGTGAAATGTGATTTATGTATTGTCAATAACGCTTGTCTGGCGTGATGATGTCATTGTCTGGGTTTCTTGAATAAAAGGGCGTTCGAGTGAGCACACTTCACTTGCCCGGCAGTGTCCGACTTGACCGGAACCACTGGTCAAGCGAGTGCTCTCTCTCGACGACATTGAAAAGATCAGCAATGTCAATATAGTACGCCATATACTATATTTTGGTGTCGAGCCGGGGTCTCGCACATTTCGTCTTGTAGATGTGCGGGAACACAATGACGTCATGAAGAAAATCCAGCCAGACAACGAGGTCATCGAAAATCAACGAACATCTTATCCGTACCTCTTGACTATCAACCGTGTTCCGGAAACATCGAATGTCAAAACGCAAGATCAACCAAACCAACCAGATCAACCAAAGACCAGATCTACCACGGACGCCGAGATGAGAAGCGAAGACGTCTACATCGCGGGAGTCGACCGATTTCTGCGTTCACTACAAGTATCACTCGAAGAGATCCGAATTTCCTGGACGAGCCTCTCCACCGTCTTCGTGTTCCAGACGCTAGCCGAGTCGCCGAATCTGCTTTGACGTTTCGCCAACCAAGGAAAGACGACGTGAGTCCAGTCATCATGGTCGTCATCACATGCTTCGATCGAACCTTTCTCCGCTCAGTCTTCTTTCAATCAGCTCCTTCTCAACCAAGTTTCGTCTTCATCCGACCGTCGACATGTCATCCGTCGCGAAGTGCATCTTTCCTCGATTGCTCCTAAGCTATAGCATCGTCAAAGTCCACCAGAGTCCATCAAGCTAGCCAGTTCTCAACGTTCCCCACACAGACAGTAACATTGTAATTTTATTTCTTATAAAATATCTGAATGATTTTGATCCAAGAGAAACATATTTACTGCTAATGCGATTTCTAACCTGCTTTTCATCATGATTTTTTTTACTGGTAGTCTTGTATTTTCGCTGGATGTTGGTTTAATTCTTTAGTAATTTGGTCATTGCAAAATTGTTAAAATCGTTTTTATGAAAGTTAGAAGCTCGAGCATTTTACGCGTAACTATCGGAAGTCTATGTCTTATGAAGTTATGATTGTATGGGCACGCAAATGAATGAAGTTTTCGGTGTCAATGATCAATGAATCACGAAGCTAAATGGGAATAATGGAAAATGATCTTGGAAGCCCCTCGCTCTTAAGTTTATGCAGCTGCTATGTTAATGGAAATGGAATGTTAATGGAAATGACTAAGTCAAAGTCAATGGGTTTTTTAAGCCGCGGATTGCAATAAGGTCACTCTAAAAAGGACTGCAGCGGTTTGTGACGTCATATACCACAGAAGACCGGCTTGGGTCTGCTTATCAGACTGAATTCTATTAATCCAAGATTTACCGGTATGGTCGAGCGAGCGCCTGGTTGTCCGTAATTGCATGCGAACGCAAGAGAGGTCATTTGATACTAGTTCCGCCAAAAGAGCTTACAGACACGTACATAAGGTCTCTGGAACAGGGAATCAGAAGTCAATGAAAGATTTAAAGAATCTGACTCGTGTTTTTGCCTCTGCCTCGAATGTCCAGAGCTGGACAAGTGAATTTTGTTTCAGATCAAAAGTCTTTTGGGAAGACAGGATTGAATTTTTTAAAATGCTCACTAAAATTTCAGTATGTTTTGATGGAGGAGAATATTTCAGATTTTCTTGGTTACAGTGGGTTTTACTGCATTTTTCTTTCGATTGGTTCTAATTTTGTAAATTTATCCGCAGCTGATTCTCAGCTCGCCATTCTGCATAGTCGACGATGCAGCTTGGTGACTGGATGTCTCAGCATCTTACATTTGGTTTACATAGCTGTAAAATACCTTAAAAATACATTATTAATGAAAGCATTGGAATCAACAATCAATTTAATTAATAATATAGACAGATGGATCTTCTGGAATTCTTTCTTCATCAAAGGTAAATCCATAGATATTGCGCAATGATTTAATAATTCTGTGTCTTCATTCTTGGATATCTCTATAAAAATATGAAAAAAGAGCAAAATTATTGAAACACAAAAATATGAATGAATTTCTAGAGGCCTATTCCTGATTGTTTTATGACGACTTTTTTTAATCATCGAGTGAATTTGAATTTTATGTTTTGCATTGCTTTAACGCATCTTGTGGTTGGTGAGTGTTGTCAATATTCAAAGGCCTTAATCTGAATGGCAGAATATTCCACATTTTTTGATTTGCACAGATGCATTTCAGATCAGCGTATTAATGGTGTCTCGAAGCTTTGCGAGCAATGATTTCTGATATCTCGTGTTTTGAATTGGTTTAAACATTTTAATATTATTTGCAGTTCACTAAAAAATTTTTCTATAAGGCAATACCTTTAACATAATATTTTGAGATAGATTCGAAAAATATTTTAAATTTAGGGTGGTGGTTTGTGTACACTCAGTCCGACGTAGTGTCGTTTTGATTGCACGATAGTGGCATCTTCTGGCCCCAGATGTCATTGCCGAGTTATATTACGTCGTTGTCGTTGGGCTTGGTGCTCACAAAAAAATTCAAATAGGCCCTAGTGCGCAATAGAAGTTTCATGTTATATTTTGTCTAGTTGGCAATATTTTTTGTTAGGGTAAAAAAATCCTGGGGGATCCTTTGAATGTAATTTCCACGGAAAGTGTACTAAATAAGGCAAATAATAATTTTTTTAATAGATATACTTTTGTGTTTTCAGTCTGAATATTTAATGGTTTTCTTCTATTATTCGGTTAATAAATTGTATTATTGGGTTTTAGTCAAAATATCATTTTAAATTTTTTTACATTTACATTGGTCAATTTTGTTATCTACATTGCAAATTGCAACGCTGAATTCTGCACGTAGACCTATCGAAATGTGTTAACAAGTCTACCTTATTCTAGTGTGAACTTATAGGAGTAGCTACGGGATTAACTGGATTTTTGTATCATTTTAAATTATGTCTGTTTAATGTATAAATATCACGAGAGTCAATGAAGTTTCGATAATAGAATTCGCTCACCTTGATTGTTGCATACGGTACTGGCCTTCTTCAAATAGTCCATAACTTGTTATTTGAGTAAACTTTCAAAATCTTTGATTGAACAATATTTCCTTCTTCAAATAGTCCACAACTTGTTGTTTCATTTCTTAGTTTGCGGATACTACGCAGTGGAACTTTTTTTTTCAACTCTTATATCGACGTTTGTCTTGGTCTGCCTCAGCGATGAGTCATGCATACTGCGTCTGCACTATAGTCAGCCCGTCTCTAGTATCTTCGACTGAAACTGCTTTCATAAGTAAATACGAAATTTCTACGCATTTAACGTGCCTTGTAAATTCTTCCAACATCAAACTTTTTCAATAATAATTTATGCTAATGTCATCTAACTTTGCACTCGGCTGAGCGCAAGCCGCTTCCAGCGTCTGCATAGGCAGCACAGCCACACGCATCCTATCTACGCCTTACTTGTACTATCCAACTGCGCAAAAACCTTATGCTATCAATCAATGTCATTTGGTACTCCTATAAAATAGTAAGTGATCGGGAAAACTGTAAAGTCTTAAATCAAATATTTAAACGTTTTGGGTTCATTCTTAAGAAATTTCCTACAGTTATTTAGTGAAATACACTTCATTTTGGTTTTATAAAGTACGTTCTTCCGATTTTTGGTCATATTTTCAGCGTTAAATTAGAGTTTTGAGTCAGTTGTTTTTCTATCCTTACAGGTTTAAAATGTGTCATTTAATCAAGAGTAGGTGCATCATTTAAGCGTTCTATGTAGAATTTATTCATTGAATTTCGAATTTTATGGAGTCGCATGGTTTGCATTTCATTTTATTTGGTATTATTTCAACTTCAGCAGTTGTTTTCAAAATTGCATTGGTATTTCTTTAAGGATATGTCAGGCGACATATTTTTTTTTAACGGAGAGGAAATGTAGAGTATAAGGTCTGGAGTGTATCGGTCATCAATCAAAATTAAGTTATCTTGGTGCAACAGAGAGAGTTAGAAATCGAGAACTTTGAGGTTTTGGATCTAGGGTTTGACAAATGGATTTTGGTTCCACTTCATTTAAGGTGTCAGTTAAGAACTTTGAAGTCGAGGAATTGGGTTTTTGATAGATGGATTTTGTCTGTCAAAAGTGACAGTCGCGATAACATATAATTTCATGATTTATAGGTCCCAGTCACGAATTATTAATTGGCTTAATTTAAAACACCTGGTTTCAAAAGAATCGCTTTGAAAGATTTATAGTCGCTCATCAATCACTGTCTGACGTATCTTTGAGGTTCCTGGATTAACCTGGGAAAGTCGAACTTAGAGATCGCAGATGTTTAATTGGAAAAGCGTTTGTTTATTTATGAACCTGTCATTTTGATTTATGGATTTCACGAGCGGCATTTCATCGAGGTTGTTAGAAGTCGTGAAATGTGATTTATGTATTGTCAATAACGCTTGTCTGGCGTGATGATGTCATTGTCTGGGTTTCTTGAATAAAAGGGCGTTCGAGTGAGCACACTTCACTTGCCCGGCAGTGTCCGACTTGACCGGAACCACTGGTCAAGCGAGTGCTCTCTCTCGACGACATTGAAAAGATCAGCAATGTCAATATAGTACGCCATATACTATACTAGTTAAGATTTATACACCCTCCCCCACTCCCAACTCAAATTCCTGGCTACACCACTGAGTTCAGCCACATGTGAAAAGTTGTTCGTTCCGTTTCTTGACGTTCAAGATTGGGTGCAACTTGACAATTAAGCCTAATGGACTCCGACTCAGTCATGGCCGACCACGGAGACATTAGCAACGAATACGGCCGATTGATCATGTAGCCTACATGTAAACAAAGTTCAGTAATTAAAATGTCTAGTGTATATCTGTGTGGCGACCTCGGCGGCTCGCGGTCTCGTAGCGCGGCCGGCGGTCGGGCGGCCCCCAACACCCGCTCGGTCTCCCGATCGCCATCAGCCGCCGACTCTGCCTGATCGGCGGCGTCAGTTTCCCTTTCCGGCTCTCCGACATCAGAGGAGGTATCCGCGGCTGCCGGGCAGGCCGCACACTGAGGACGGCCGCTCCTCAACGTAGGGTTCTCATTTTCCTCCTCTGACTCTCTATCCGTTCCGGCCCCGGCCTCGTCCGAGAGACCCTTTAACTCATGCCTCTTATCGCTGGCCACCGCTTGGTCTCGGCGCCTTAAGCGATTTCTATAGGTATTCCGGGTCTCTGGCTTCGACTTGACCCCACGTCTCTTCATTCTCGGCAATTTAGCCGTTTTCCGCTCTCTTATAGACAGGCGGCGTTGTCTCTAACCTGTTGCGGCTTCTTAGCACGCTTTCACCAAACCCGAGGTTAACCGTGCCTGAATGGACGGCGGTCCACTCTTTCCTTAGCCGTCGATTCACCCAAACTGTCTCCCCGCGCCTTTACGACAGGCGGGCGTCTGTCTCCTCCCTTGGCTCAGAATTGACCTCCTGGGCACTAACGTGACCTCAGGTAGGCGAGGTTCATCACAGCCAAGGCTCACCTTCACGGACAGTGCGCTGAGACTCCGGCGTCACAGCGACTTTCAAAGACGCGAACACAACTTGCCTTTATTGGTTTATTTTTATTTATTTATTAATAAACCAAGCAACAATGACAACAATGGCTACAGTGGCAACACTGGTAACACGGACAAAGACGCGTTGACTAGACGCAGTCCGGCAGCCACAATAACTAGCGCACAGGAACTGCAATCGATAGTCTTTGATACGTCAGTATGAAACGATAAGCTTTAGCACTTTAAACGGGCTCCAAATACTCGCTTTCAATCGCTGTGCTTTCTTTACTCTATCGCTTCACAGTATAAGCGACCACACTGCGAAATCGTCATGTCATGACCATAACTAAAATTTTCAGAGTTTTGAAACTTTTTGACGGACACTTAGGCGGATTTTTCGTCAGCAGTCTGTATTTTCGCGTAGTTGCCGTCATTAGGAAAAAGTAGGGACTTGAACGTTTTCCTTAGCGGTGATCAGGGGCCTCGTCTACGGCTGCGACGCGGCAATAGCTCCTGCCAGATGGGCGCGCGTCTCAAGCGGACTTTAGTTCAACAGCCGCCTGCGTCCGCCTAGTGACGCGGGCTACATAAATTCCCATATTTCGGAGATTTTCGATTTTTAGAACCAGCCCTTGAGGGCGCTCGCTCCCAAATGTCCCTATCTACGCATTTTATCCGCCAGAAAGCTTAACTTCGGACCCACCCCTCTAGCGTCGTCGGCAGCGGCGAAGGGCGCCTCGCCGCCGGCGACGAGCATCGCCGTCAGGACCTTGTTCCCCGGCCGCCGCTCTTTAGGCGGAATTTCAAGCTGTAGGGCCACGTCCGCTTAGATGCCGTCAGAGCTGGGAAACCTAGGCAGTGGTGTCGTCGTTATCGGTGGTAAGCGACTGTAGAGTGATGGACACTTATAGGCCACGCCTACTGTCCAATAGATGAACACTTGGCCAGCTAGGCATATAGAAGCCAGCTGTAGTAGCATTAGTTAGTAGTTGTTCTCCAGACGTTGATCTGAATAGAAGCATATAGTTATATCTAACTGTGTCTCTGATTGCTATAGTCTAAACCTCTATAGGCACTCAGTTATAGGCGTAACCAAGGACGCCACATGGTGTCAGATAGTTAAGTCAGTTAGTTACGAATAAAAGCAACAGTGAACATTATCAACCGATAGCGTTGCGGAAAGCTGCGAAATTGCGGAAAATTGCGAAATTGCGTAAACTGTTAGAATGGCTAGTGCTTCTCACATTCCGTTACCTGCAAAACTAAACTTAACAGCGTCGAACATTGGAAATGAATGGCGTCGTTTTAAAGGCCAATGGTTGAATTACGTAACAGCTGCGAAACTGGACCAAGAAACAGCGGGAGTGCAGGCCGCAATATTGCTCGCGTCGATAGGAACCGAGGCGTATTGCGTTTTTGAGTCTATGACTCTGACGGACGCTCAAAGAGCGAGAACAGCGGATTTGCTAGAAGCGTTTGAACAGCATTGCGTCGGAGCGGTAAACGAAGTCTACGAACGATATGTCTTCCACAGTCGGAAACAGAGCATCGGAGAATCTTTCGATTTCGTTTCCTGCGCCCGACACAGATCGATGGCCCGCTGCAGATCGAGGTCGCGTGTCCCCAGCAGCTTCTTCCTCGTCGCATCGTCTGCAATGCCGAGGACGATCCGGTCCCGGATCATCGATGCTTCCATGTCGCCGAAACCGCAGGATCGAACGAGTCGCCGCAACTCCGATAAGAAAACGTCGAAAGATTCTCCGATGCTCTGTTTCCGACTGTGGAAGACATATCGTTCGTAGACTTCGTTTACCGCTCCGACGCAATGCTGTTCACCTCGCCGTCATCAGAATCGCCATCAGTACGACAGAGCGCGCTCCCAGAATCGTCGTCACGACAGCAGGGACCAGAGTCAGCGCCCCAACCATCGCCAGAATCGTCCAGGAAAAGGTACGACGAGCGGTTCGTGTCGTTTCTGCGGACGTTGCCATGACAACGGGCGAGCGCATTGCCCGGCTTTTGGTGCTGTTTGCCGAAAGTGCCAAGGCAAGAATCATTTTTCTGCAGTTTGTGAAGAGAAATCTGCCTCTCACGGCAGTGTCAGGCAGCTCACAGACGATTTTGAATCTGTCCTGGTTCTAAACACGACAGATATGGGAGGCCGTGTATATACAAACCTCCTGGTGAATGGACGATGCATCAACTTTATGCTTGACTGCGGCAGCACGGTGTGCACTCTTCCGAAGTCGATTTACGATGTTCTACCGAATAAATCTGCACTTCGTCCAGCGAAATCTATTCTGAAGATGTTTAATGGTCAGCAGTTAGCGACAGAAGGACTGACTGACGTCATTCTTACGCATCAGAAGACCGGTAAGCAGATGAAAGTTGAATTTTACATCACTGCTCATGACAATCCGATTTTAAGCATGTCAGCATGCAGAGATTTTGATTTGATTCGCATTGTTGAAGACAATATATGCGCGATTGAAGCTGCTGTTCCGTCCACGATGGACCATGCGTTAACTGAAGCAGACGTTTTCGCACAGTACAGCGATCTTTTCGATGGCAAACTCGGATTATTAGAAGGCACTGTTCATTTGGATATGGACCCGTCATTTCGTCCAGTTCAGCTGCCACTTCGTCGAATTCCTCTCGCAGTCCGAAGCCGAGTGGAGGAAGAACTTCAGAAAATGGTTCAACAAGAGATAATTGTTCCGGTGACGAAAGCCACACCATGGATTTCTGCGTTAGTGGTCACAATTAAGAACAATGGAAAACTTCGTTTGTGTTTAGACCCTACAAGAACTTTAAATCCAGCTCTACTTCGAAACAAATACTGTCTTCCTACTCTTGACGACATTTTACACCAGCTCACAGGAGTGAAGGTTTTCAGTACAGTCGATTGCGAAAATGCGTTTAACCTCTTAAAGTTAGACGAGGAATCGAGTTTTCTCTGTACTTTTGATACGCCCTACGGACTTTATCGGTACTGCCGCTTACCGTTTGGTTTATGTGTTTCATCTGAACTTTTTCAATCACGGATTCATGCCGCTTTGTCTGGGCTTAAAGGAATTTTCTGCATCGCAGACGATATTCTGATTACTGGTTCTGGAGATTCGCGTACGGAAGCTCTGAAGGACCACGACAAAAATCTCATTGCGCTTTTAAACCGTTGCAGAGAGAAGGGAATTAAACTTAATCGACAAAAGATGAAACTCCATCGCGAAACTCTTACTTTTATGGGTCATGATTTGACCAAGGATGGTCTCAAACCTTCAGCGTCGAAAATTGAGGCGATCGAAAACTTTGCAACGCCTACGGACAAACCTGCGGTTCAACGTTTAATCGGATTCGCAAATTATCTCGCAAGATTTTGCCCCAATTTCAGTGACGTAGTTTTGCCGCTTCGCGAACTACTAAAATCTGAAAATGAGTTCCGTTGGGATGAGCGCCATTCTGCCGCTTTTGATAAATTGAAAGAAATGCTGAAGACTGCGCCTGTCTTGCATTATTTCGATGAGAAAAAGGAGATTTTGATCCAAACGGATTCTAGCAATTCGGGCTTAGGTGCTATTCTTCTACAGAACAATAGGGTCATCGAATATGCGAGCCGTGCCCTCACCCCAGCGGAAATTAAATTTGCACAGATCGAAAAAGAGACATTGAGTCTTGTTTTTGCGCTAGAGAAATGGAATTCGTATGTATATGGCAGAAGAATAATAATCGAAAATGACCATCGACCTTTGGTTTCAATCTTCAAAAAATCTTTGGCCTCCGCGCCAAAAAGGCTTCAGAGAATGATGCTCCGCCTTCAAAGATTTGACTTCGAGCTACGTTTCAAAGCCGGAAAGGATTTAATTTTGGGTGACGCGCTTTCAAGAGCTTACGACCCTAAGGGCACCGAACAAATTTTCGACGAAGAGATCGCATTTCTTGCTTCAACGGATGCAGAACAGATGGCGGAAATTCAAATGATTGCCTCTCCAGCAACTTTGAAATTAATCATGGAAGCTGCCAACGATCCGAGCTACCTTCGTTTGAAACAGCAAATTATAGAGGGCTGGCCAGAGAATACGAAACATCTGCCAGACGATATTCGAGCCTACTCTACGTTCGCGGACGAACTGGCCGTCTCTCGAGGACTTGTCTACAAAGGAAGTCGTTTGGTCGTCCCAGCGCCTGTCAGGTCAGAGGTCATCAATCGTCTACATAGTAGCCACATCGGGGTGAATGGTTGTCTCAGACGGGCTCGCGAAATTGTATATTGGCCCGGACTCTGTTCTGAACTCAGGGCAAAGGTCGAGAAATGCGCCGTGTGTAACCAATATCGGGATGCCCTACCCCGGGAACCTTTGCAGTCCTATCCTGTGCCCTCGAGGCCCTGGGAAAGTGTATCCTGCGATATATTCAGTTTTGATCAGAAAGAATATCTAATTACAGTCTGCCATCTGTCCGGATACTTCGAAATAGACAACCTGCCTTCAAAGGCTGTAACGAACATTATATTCTGCTTAAAGAAAATCTTTGCAAGATTCGGAATTTCAGAAAAATTGCACAGCGACAATTCACCATTTAATTCAATGGAATTTCGTCAGTTTGCGAATCAATACGAGTTCGAACATATTACAAGTTCGCCACACTATGCGCAATCAAATGGCAAAGTGGAAAACGCTGTTCGGACAGCTAAAAGATTAATGAAAAAGTCCAAAGCAGACGGATCTGATCTCTTTCTTGCGATTTTAGAATGGCGTAACACGCCCGGAGAACATTCAAATCTTTCCCCTGCGCAAATTCTGCTTGGAAGACGTACTAAAACTAGGATTCCTATTTGCAACAAGCTCCTAGATTCACCTTTTGCTACAAGCGCCAAGGACGCTCTACAAGTTTCCAGACAGCAGCAAGCTGCTTATTATAATTTACATACGAGAAATCGACGGAAACTAGAAAAGGGCCAGACTTGCAGAGTAAAATTTGACCCGAGGTCAGATCAGTGGCGCAAAGCAGAAATCGTGGATGTTTTGCCACATCGATCGTTCAACGTCAAATTTTCTGATGGCAGCGTACGACGGCGTACGTCACACCAGGTGAGATGGTCATCGGAACCTCCGTTAATATTCGAGGAAGACAATGATCTACAACAATCGGGAAAAGGAGAGGAAATGGAAATGTCCTCTCGCGGCCACCGTACTTCTCACAACGAGGCGATGAGCGGAACGATCAGCCAGCCAGCGCCGTCAGCGCCGCCAGCGCCGCCAGCGCCACTCATTCAACAAAGCCATGCCTAAAGCCATCGTCTTCTCAATCTTCTGGCTCAACCCAAGTATCATACAATGAACAGCCGAGCGCTACTAGAGAAACACCAGCGCCACCTGTGGAACCCTATAGAACTAGATCAGGGCGGATTGTTAAGAAGCCCAGTAGATACAAATAGTTCTGACTTTAAACACCAGGCGTATTTTGCGGATAACAAATGATGCATTTAGGCCTGAACTGCTATTGACGTATTGATTAGTTTAAATTAGTTTAATTAATGATTAGCCTAAGTAAAGAGAGGGGTATGTAGAGTGATGGACACTTATAGGCCACGCCTACTGTCCAATAGATGAACACTTGGCCAGCTAGGCATATAGAAGCCAGCTGTAGTAGCATTAGTTAGTAGTTGTTCTCCAGACGTTGATCTGAATAGAAGCATATAGTTATATCTAACTGTGTCTCTGATTGCTATAGTCTAAACCTCTATAGGCACTCAGTTATAGGCGTAACCAAGGACGCCACAGCGACCCCGTTTACGGGCCCAGGTCTTCGCTAACCACCCCTGGTAGCCCGGGCGCCGGTGTTCAGGCGTACGCATCGACTACACAGCCGGCCGACCGCTGCCGTTCTCTCTCCTCCTTTCCATCGCTCCAACCGCCTGTTCCCTTCGTCAGCAGCCAGCCAGCCGCCGTCTCCGCGCAGCCTCTGTCAAACAGGCGACGATCTTTCAGCGGCCAAACTCTCTACTTGCTAAAGACCGAAGGCTCTCCCGGGAACCTATAATCGTTGCCGGTTTTTATAGCCCATCTCTCGGTCTTTGGGCGGCCGTGGCGATTCTAAAATTTTTACCGAAGCCTTAGCGTCTTAGCCTAGCGCGTGCTCTGTCCGTTTTACATTAATTAAAACTTTATTAATTAATCCAAATTAGTACAAAATACATTATTATAACGCTAATTAATTAGATTAAATTATTAACTAACAAGTTTATTACAGTTAAGCAAACTTTAATAATAATAATAATAATAATAATAATAATAATAATAATAATAATAATAATAATAATAATAATATCTGTGGCACATGGTCGCCACATCTGCTTGCTAAAGAGGATCTACAGCTGTAGATTTAAGGATGGAGTAAACGAAACCCCGCTGTCTTTGTTTACAGATTCAGCGGTCAGTACAGAGGTTTGCAAGTCATTATTTTTATAAATATATTATGAACAGGGGCGTCATTTGGGGGAGGGCGGTGGCCGTGGCCCTCTCAAGGAAATGAAGTAATAATGCATAATGTATTAAATAATATATAAATGTGAAATGTGCAAAAATTGACAAACATTTGCCAAAAAGTAAAAATCAAAATCAGGTAGAACCTCTGTTGGGAGTCAATATATATATATATATATATATATATATATATATATATATATATATATATATATGCCCTCAGTACTTCATTCCCGAGGGACTTATGATAAAAAAATTGCCTGGAGACATGAAATTATAGTGTGCTAGCTCTCGTTAGGTTGCAGATTTAATATATTTAAGATATAATATATATATATATATAATATATTATAGATAATATAATATAGTGTAGTATAATATAATATAATATTTGTATAATTGTATTATGTATATAATATATTATACATATATAAAACATCACAATATATACCCACAAATTTTATACCCCACCCCCAAATCAAATTCATGGCTACGCCCCTGCATGTAATTCAAGAAGTCTTATAGCACCACCAATCTTATCAACATTAACTGCCGTGCCATCACATCCAACTACCAACAGATGCTGGGCATCAATGTCATTTCTCTGCAGAAAGGTAACAGTGGCTGTCTGTATGCTCTACCGTCCATTTGTTTAGCTAGAGTTCTATCCTTTCTTCCATCACAATATAAACCTAGTAGTGCTGTTGTGTCAGTTAATGCTTCGGAATGAACCATATCGCGATACTTCCGACGCTGTCTTCTAATTTTACTTCTGACAATGACTTAACTACAGTCTTCAGCAGCTTACAATACCATAGTCTTGTAAGACTGCTGATGCAATTTCTGCAACTGCTCTATCGGAAATGGCACGTCGTTCAGAAGCCCTGGCAGTATTCTTTAACTGACGCCTCTGCTGCATTTTTAATTCGCCATAGTAGCCTACTTGTCTCAGCAACAATACCGGTGGACAGAATGTCGGCTTCAGTTTCAATGTTTGTAGCGCAGCTGAGTTACATTCTGTGTCATTACTGAAGTCACAGCACACGGGAGATTCCGTCTGTCTGGTAGATTGTGTTGAACTTGATTCCAGCCGGTACTTGGTAAGTCTATCTTCCTCCTTCGACTTTCTTCTCCCTCGTTCTTCCAACATCAAGGTATTTGCACGATGAACTTCACCTATCATCATCTTGCGTGCACTTCTTTGGTCCTGAAAAAGCTTCTGCTCTAAAACAGGAATCATGCTCGACTTTTTACATCCGCATAACGAATAATCAGCAAACTTGTAGGCTTCAATGTGAAGAAGAATTTTTCTTACCTGTTCTCTGAAATCATTGACTTTCTGTTCGTACTTTTAATTTCTCCTTGACGCGGGATACCATAGCAGTTTTTTGTATTTTTCACGATGACCCTTAATTAGCTGCACAATTCGAGTCACTGTAACTGTAGGAATGGAGGCTCTGCTCCATATTTCCTTCATTTTCATAGTCAAAACATCGAAAATTTCAGAAACAGTTGACTCTTTGTTAGGATTACTGTTAGTCTTTATATCGGATCATATCCACTGATAGGGTTGTAACTTATCCGGAAAAATAGAATGCCCGAAATTATTCCGGAAATTTCCGAACATTTCCGAAAATTTCCGGAAAAATTAAACCGGAAGTACCGCTCGCATGTCCATAAAACATTATATAGCGCTACATTCCTGACAGTTGTTAACAAATGCCCAACAAATGAAAAGTAATAAATAGTAATAATGATAATAAAAAATAGACAGTAGTAATAGTAATAAATAGTAATAAATCATAATAATAAACAATAATAATAATAATAAAAATTAAAATAATAATAATAATAAATAATAATAATAATAATCTTTCTTCCGATCAGCGGGGCAGTGCATCTTGTGCGCGCCCTTGTCCTGTCCAGGATGAACTATTGCAATAGCGTGTTGCTGGGCCTCCCCGATGGAAAGTTTAATCGTCTGCAATCCGTGCTCAATACTCGGGTTTCAGCAGCCCCTGGGGAGTCCATGTGACCCCCCCTATTGCGTGATCAGCTGCACTGGCTTCGAGCTTGGGAACGCATTATCCAAAAGCGCTGCTGGCTCACCTTCCGAGCGTTAAATGACTAACACTGTCCACAGTACCTGGCTGAGTACCTGGTTGATCCTACGATCAACGTCGAACGCACGGAGGTCGGCACTTCGCTCCGGCCATCGTGTCCTACTGCTCGTTCCGCCTCCGTCACAGACTCAGAAGTTCGGAGATAGGTCCTTCTCACGCGGGAACCCATTGCTTTGGAATGCCTTGCCGACTGCAGTGACTGAGGCCAACTCTGCTGGACTGTTCCTGAGAGAACTAAAGACGCACCTTTTTAGTTTAGGATATGGTTGACTGTGTGTGCAGTGCCCTTGTCGTAGGCCTTAGCCTAGTGCACGGCGCTATAGAAATTGTCTTGAAATAAATAAATAAATAAATAAATAATCAACTTTTCCGGAATTATTCCGGAAAAGTACCGCTATTTTTTCGGGAATTTCCTAAATAATTCCGGAGGAAATTTCCGGAAATTTTCGAGCTCACATCCCTATCCACTGATAATTAATAGTAATAATAAAATAATAATAATAATAATAATAATAATAAATAATAATAATAATAATAATAATAAATAATAATAATAATAATAATAATAATAATAATAATAATAATAATAATAATAATAATAATGCTCTCGCTATTTGTGGCACATGGTCGCCACACTCGCACTAGATTAGAAAGTCTTCACTCAATAGAATAGAATGGATCATTAGATTGAAATTGAACAGAATCAATCGAACGACTGTCACTAGTCTTACTAAATCTAACTTAGACACTAACCCGGTAGAATACTAATAGGCCCCTACTTATTTGCTACTTAATTTTAATTGGAATACTATGTTAAAATAATAAAATTATAGTAATATAGCTGTTTATAGCAGTTACCACCGAAGTGTTTTTTTTATTTCTTGGTTAACACATAGGCCTAGTTTTACACTAGTCGTATATAGTCTTATTTTCAGTGGCGTCATTTCACACTTTTCTTAGGGCGGGGCAAGACATTTGTTGGCAAATTTTTAACAATTTTTGTCCAATTTTTTGCACATTTCACAATTATTTATTTATTTAATACATTATTCCTTCATTTCCTTGGGGCCACGGCACCTTCCCTGCCCCCACCCCTAAATGACGCCTCTGCTTATTTTATGACAGTTTTATATGGCATGCCGTAGATAATATGTATTATGATATATTATATGAAACTTGATATATTATATCATAATTATGCAATATTAAGTGCTACAACTTGCTTGGCCCGCCAAGGGTCTCAACATTTTTGTGCGGCCCGCAAGAGCATGCAGGTTGAACAACGCTGCTCTACCATTTAATGGCCAAAGTCCAAGCACTGAATAAATCAAAAAATCTACATACAGCTATCATAAATAAAGATTTTATCCTTTTACCCATATGTGTGCACAGTCTGCACAAGCCCACTTTGGTGTAGCGAAGGGGCAGAGGGGCGAACTGCCCCAGGCGACACTAGCCCTAAGGGCGACATTTTATGATTTAAAAAATAAAAAAGAAGCAAACAGAAAAAGGGCAGTAGGGCCTGTGTAATAATTACTCGTAGTCAAGTTGTATATAAGCAACGACTTTTTTATCTGGATATTTCACAAGTTGACTGGAGGGGCGCCATCAGTATCTTTTCGAGCCGGGTGCCAGATAACCTCGCTATACCGAGCCCACTGCTTGCACAAGCCACTCAACACTCACCCTCTCAACATTAGATTGGCAGTAAAGAATTTCGCAAAGCATGCATGCAGTAGTGTCATCATTAATTGCTGGAGGTTCATCTTTGTTGCTGATAGCCTTTGAAAACTGCTTCCTTTATTTTTCATATTCTCTTTGTTAGGCTGCATTCTTCTATTCCTCTTCTCTTAAGTTGCATGTTTTTCCTTTGCAAGCTTCTCCCTGGTTTTTTTCTGCCTTACTTTTGCTTCATATGCCTTTGCCAATGTCAGTATGAAAAATTTGTCTTCAGTTTTACGGTTGATCGTTTTACGTAACTGGGTCACTGGCAGCACTAGAACAACTTCATCTGAATCAACTGGATTTGCTGTAACAGTCTGAAGGATATCAGAAGTAGAAGCAATGGCACCAGCATGGACAGATTCAGAAACAGCTTTACTTTGCCTGTTACTGTCAACATACCAACTTCGTTTTCAGGCCTTGTCCCAGCAATGGCTTTTTCCCTGGCTGTGCTCCGATGTGTACAGGTTTTTTCTGTAGTCCTCTGTACAGGTTTTTTCAGTGTAGATAGAGGAACACCAAACTCTTTTGCTGCCTGTCGTTGCGTTTTGTCATCAGTAACTGCAAAGTATGCAGCCAACATCTTCGCTTTGTCCATTGGAACCGCTTCTTCCTTCTTTCTTTCACAGTTGACTGTGCTTTCCATTTAATTTCTCTAGCACTACATTTCTGACCTCTGTACAGTATATAAAATTACAACACAATAATGTTTAGAAACATCCTGTTGCTTTCAGTCAGAAACCGAAATATTTCTACATAAAGAGCGAGTTGAACGGAAGGGTATTGGACATCGAAGGAGAGAATAGAGCCCCAGGAGCTAAAATCCTTATGTGGGATCAGAAGCGAGGCCCAACTGCAGCCAACCAGCTCTGGTATGAAGATCAACAGGGAATCCTTCGATCAAAACTTAACGGGTTTTCTATTGATGCTTCGGGTGAAGGTAGGACCCCAAAATAGTCAAATCAATTGAAGTCATCATTACGCAAGCATTATAAATTTGGATCTCTATATTATTTGCTTTAAGGTATTTTAATCTTGACGCTCTGACAAGCTTAACAAGCTTTGACTTGTTGAGGCTAAAGAAACTAGACAATTGCTTGTCTTTGCTCATCTCAATGTAAGATCAATGTGCTTTGAATGATATTCAAAATCGGGGTATTTCCAATGCAGAAAGCACGCTAGACCATCGGTTTCATATACTGTAAAAGTGTAAAGTTGTTATATGCTATTGTGTCAACAGCTTTTGCTTATCAATAACTGACCGTAAAGGCTATTAAATACGTCTTAACCTTGGAATCGGGCAGTGTCTATAACATATATGATGTTTATTACGACGCCAGTTTCTTTATAAACAAATTAAAGCTTGTCAAGCTTGTCAGAGTGTTACTTGCGTAATAATGAGTATGACTCCATTTGGAGTCAATGGTGGTGAAGGTCTCCATGACTGAAAATTGAGTCATGGAGACATTTTTTAAAAGTTGTATAACTTGAACTATTGTCTAGCATGTATGGTGGCTAAGGAAACTTTTTTCTTTTGTGATACACAAGTTGCAGTTGCATCTTAATACTTTTAATTCTAATGCAGTTGCGGCATAGTTTGCATCGTTGTTTTGGCTCAGCATTAACGGGAAAATGTCCAACATTGTCGTATCTAGACTCTTTTCACTGGTTACTGTGCTGTCACGACGCTTCTTTGGCCTCTCAGGCCTCTTTGCTCAGCAGTTGAAGACTGCAGATGTAGAAGATAATGGATGTCCAGTGTCACACTTACGAACAAGCTCAGGTGGCAGCTTCTGCTCATGAATCAATGCTTCACTCATGCTGGCTGTAAATTAACCAAATCAGACTGATTCCTCTTCGGTATATTCTTCTGACTACAGTAATGACGACACAGTAACCATCCATTCACAATTGCCAAATTAAGTGCCCACAAAAATATCCTACGGTACCACTTGTTGCTCTTGTGGTCAACCATATAGACTATAGAGGGACATGAGCATGTCAAATAGATCAACTCCACTCATGTATTATAATTGCACTCCTTAACAGGACAACGGACGAAAATGTACTTTTTCTGTCCCATCTCTTTTTGTGGTCATGCATAGTTCTACAGTACAACTTTCATCGGCTCCATGACATTTGATCCCGCGACACTTAATACCACGACATTTGGTCCCGGGCATTTAATACTGCCGACATTTGATCTCGTGACACTTAATACCGCTACACTTAGTCCCTTTAGCACCCATACGTAAACTCATAAATATCTTAATCGGTATCTGAATCCCGGCGTATTTGACAGGCAACCGACAGTTGACTTCGACGGCTAGTAGAGGCAGAATATAAGCTCATTTATATTGCATTGTTAATGTTAGTTTATCGTTAGATTTTTAATGGACACTACTTGTAGGGCTTTATACTACAGATTAACAATTGTCGTTAGATTTTGTAATGAACATTATTAATAGAACGATTCTTTGTGTTCAATAAACGTTTAAGCCTGGCACCAGCTGAAAGTAGACCTATACATGCTTTCTTCCTAAAGGGATTAAGTGTAACGGTATTAAGTGTCGCGGGATTAAATGTCGGCGGATTGAAATGTTCGGGGCAAAATGTCGCTGCATTAAGTGTCGCGGTATCCAATGTCGTGGCTAAAATACATTCTATGACTCTCTCATGTCACTTTAATATAATTTTAATGCAAAACCCCGGCCATTGAGTAATTGGTATTTATACTCGACAGGCTTTTTAGCTATTTATTATTAAGTTGTTATTAGTATTGTGCCTCAGCCTTGCCTTTTATAAGTCATTAACTTTTATCACTAACCATTTTATAATTTTGTTGCATTACATGGTATACAAAGTGATTGTACTTAATTGTTTTTTGAATTATAAAATTATTGAAACACACAATGACTCCATTTGGAGCCAATGGAGAACACTAATTTACTAAAGAAGTTTTATGGTTGCTGTATGTATCAGAGGTGTAGTACTTGGTACTTGTACTTGTACTCGAGTACAAATTTTTAGTACTTGTACTTGTACTCGGAGTTTTTGGAATGCAAGTACTTGTACTTGTACTTGAAGGCCAGGTAGTATAAGTACAAGTACCTTGCCTCCAAGTACTTGTACTTGGAGGCAAAGTACTTGTACTTATACTTGAAGCATTGTGTACTTGCTACATCTCTGTCACTAAGCATTAAATAGGCAGCTGCTATGTTGCTGAAGAATTATGTGGTCTTGTCCATAGACTTTAATCTATGGTCCTTGTCCGCCGGTCATGGGGCTGCCGCACGGCGGTTATAGAACGCACGCTTTCACCCGACGGGCTTTGCTGGATGTGTGATAAGCCGTAGGCTAATGGTGAGGATCGCACACAACTGCATTGAGCGCACGGCGAGTGTGGGGGGGTCGAGTGGTACGCGTTCTTTCACGAGACTGCGAAAATTCTGTTTCTGGCGTGCATTCAACAAAGTGCATTCGGATCCACCAACCAATCAGGCGCGACTTCGGTGACGAGGGCGCCAAACAGTTGTTACAATCACTGAGGGTGAATCTATTCATCTCGAATGAAATGGCGAGCTTCAAATGTGAGTTCGACGTGAATTTATTAAAAGAGGTGGAGGAACGTCCTATCCTGTGGGATAGTCGGTCTGACCAATACAAGGATTGTGAAATGAAGGCATCTCTGTGGCTGCAAATAGCAGAGAAGCTTGTGACAACTCCAGGTACGTAGTAGATGTAAACACAGTCCAACGCAACGGTGATGGAGACGTAGTATATGCGAGCACACAGGTCCGACGGAACGAATTTTGCGCAGGGGGTGCAGATATTCTCCAGGTAAAAGCAGTAACTTAATTTCACACTAGGGGGGAATAATTCTTTGAAAATTTTAGGTCAATTTTAGCCACTTTGTGGCCAATATTTGAAGATTGTTTTAGAATTATTATGCAATGCATGTACTAATACTAGTACAGCTAACATCATCATGCGAAAGACTAATACTAAATCCTCGTCCGCCATTTGTTTCAACATGCGCTACATCAACGATATGTAGGCGTGGCCTAGTTTCTGCATGAAGGGGACATTTATGCGCCTGGTGAAACCGTGTGAACTTTGTAAAACAACATTCCGTGCGTTCTATAACCGCCGTGCGGCAGCCCCATCAGGCAGCGCATTGAAATTAGCCTAATAAATATTCTACGGCACCGGCAAACATGAACAAGAACAACATGGCTGACGATGAACCATCCAAGGAAGCATCTGAGTGTACCTTGGAGGAATGATACCCAGGAGAGCGCCTGAGCCTAAGCAGGCTTGCTTAACGGCTAAAGCCAGCTATGGGCGTGTGGGCGGAGCCTATCCGCCATATATATTCACGCAAAACATAGGAAAAAGCCCAGATTGCGTTTTTAAAGAAGCCCAGAAAAACCGTCTCTCTCTGGCCATCAAGCTCCGTCTGTACCAGACACTTCTGTCTGTCCTACTCTACGCGGCCGAGACCTGGACCTTAACTCGCCTCGGAAGTAAGGAAGTTGGAAGCCTTCCATATGAGGTGCCAACGTCAGATCCTTGGAGTACGCTGGTATGACTTCATTACCAACGCGGAGATATCCTCGCGGACTGGATTACCATCACTCAATGATCTGATAAGTAGGCGCTGCCTTGCCATTTTTGGACATGCAGCCCGCCTCGAAGAGACAGTTCCTGTTCATTAAGCCCTCCGCTGCCACGTCGACCTATCCATCGGTCGTCCACCTGACCGGTCATGGAAGCGCTGTCCTGGTCGTCCCAGGAAAAGATGGATCGACCACATCCGTACCCAGAGCAGCGAGATTCCATCTACTCTCTGGAGTTGTGCCATCCGGCGGGGTCATGGTCAAGGGGTGACGCAACGGCCCCCGCTGGCCACGCGCTTCTGATGATGATGACGAGAAAAGCCCGGATTTGAAAACGGGCTCAAAAATTCAAAAGTTGCGAAAATTTTCAATCTCGCTGGGATGATTCAGCAAACGTTCGACGATTATTTTATTCAATTATTTAATTATAAATTAGATTAAACGTATTCGTTTCGAATGCTATAACGTTTGGATGTCGCCTATCGCAAACGCAATGTTGCGAGTTAACAAATATGGCGTCCACAGCTGGCTTCAACATACAGGTTTATGCTGGACGCATGGAGTGTACAGCGTGTAAAGTGCCTCGTTTGGTTAAATTTGCATTTACTGATTAGCCTACAATTTTCAGAAAAATAGTCTTAGTATGTAAATGTAAATGACCGATGAAAAAAACATGTAAATTTTGTACAAATAAAGTTATAACAGAAAATGCGGTATCACATCTAACTTCGTGAAACATTTGGAAAGAAAGCACACTGACAGGTTGGTATTTGGTACTTGTACTTGTACCCGAGTACAAATTTTTTGTACTTGTACATGTACTTGGAAGCCAGGTACTTGTACTTGTACTCGGAGTTTTTGGAATGCAAGTACTTGTACTTGGAGGCCAGGTACTTGTACTCGAAGTTTTTGGAATGCAAGTACTTGTACTTGTACTTGAAGCATTGTGTACTTGCTACATCTAATCTAATCTCTAATCTAATCCTAAACTTCTATAGCGCCACTTTCATAATGCACAGGAGCATCAACCGATGGCACACCAAATCCAAACCACTAAAGATCCAGGTCAAATCCAGGGTATCCGGCCGAACAAACGGGTGACAGTCTATGGTGGATAAGCCCTGTATGTCTCTGGTATGTATGGTGCATCTCTGGTATGTATGTATGGGTGGATATATCATATATGTACCTAAGTATAGATGGACGGATGAGTGGACGGACGGATGGACGCAGAGATCTAACTATCTCGAAACTTGCTGAAACATCCGCTAATTCTTGTTCCGAAAATATTTCTGAGGCCCGCGCCAAACTGAAGTCCATCTTGACCACTCAAAATAGCTTTCCATGGACATCATCGATTGAAAGGTCATTTTCAATTTGCCCCTGCTTCACTACTGCGACAGAGGAAAAGATATTCAAATTTATGAAGTTATTTAAAACAAGCAATGCAGTCAATACCATTCATTTCATATCATATTCATATAATTCAGCGTTGTCCAACCATCATGCCCTTGCGGGCCGCACAAAAATGTTGAAACCCTTGGCGGGCCAAGCAAGTTGTAGCACTTAATATTGCATAATTATGATATATGTACGGCATGCCATATAAAACTGTCATAAAATAAGCAGAGGCGTCATTTAGGGGTGGGGCAGGGAAGGTGCCGTGGCCCCAAGGAAATGAAGGAATAATATATTAAATAAATAAATGTGAAATGTGCAAAAAATTGGACAAAATTGTTAAAAATTTGCCAACAAATGTTTTGCCCCGCCCCTAAGAAAAGTGTGAAATGACGCCACTGAAAATAATACTATATACGACTAGTGTAAGACTAGGCCTAAGTGTTAACCAAGA